>OX030960.1:9735287-9932787 GCA_943735955.1 Piscicola geometra
TGATGATGATGATGATACCTTCGATGAAGCTCAGGTCTCCCTCGGTCTGGCCAACGTACGTGTAGAGAGCAAGCACCCTGCAGACGCCTGTCGGATGTGAGCACTCACAATAACTATAACGCCAACCACTAAGAGGCCATCATGACCCAGTTATTCATGATAATAGTTGCGTTAATTAGGTTAGGTCGATTTGAAGTGAATAGTAAGTTGATCGAAAGGGTGTGCAAGTGCTTGGTGGATGAAGAGTGTTTATATGGAAGCTAATCTGATGAAGTGACAGACCTTTTTTCGTTGGTGCAGCTGTCGCCTTTAAAATTATAATTGAAAATTATTTATTATAAAAAATTGATAAATAATTTTTATTAATCAGCAATATACCAATTACGCAATTAAAAATAAAACAAATGTATAATTTAAAAAATAATTAAATCAACAAATAATTGAATTAAAAATGTCAAGTGCAGTGAGCACAAATCACGAAGAGTCGCCTAAAGGCAGCTCAGAACCTGTGGCGACTTGATGACGTCATTGGCCTCCTCGACGAGGAGTTTGACGTAATTGGCGGGAAACCAGCCCAGCCTCCTCTTCTGCCCCTTCACCTGTTGCGCCACATATTTTATATTAAGAATAAAATAAAGAAGGTGAGAATAATAAAGAAAATAATAATATTGACGAGTATTAGTATATTCTCATGACCCCCCTTGCCAAACCACCACAACTACAATCATGACCACCCTTGCCACACCATCACAACTACAATCACAACCACCCACCCACCCACCTGGATCTCGCCCTCCCACCATCCACTCTTGCTCTTCTTCCTCACGTGTATCAGCTGATCCACCTGCAGGCAACCAATCAATCAGTCACAGCATAACAACCTATTTAATCAACTAGTAATCAGATTGCAATCTAAATTGATTAGAGATTATCACTTAAATAAGATTAATGAGTGTACTGACGATGAGATGATGGTGATGATCAGATGATAATAATATTGATGGTGATGATGATGATGATGAGATGATGGTTATGATAATGATGACGAGACCTTAAGACTCATCTGCTCAGGTCCTGTGGCGTCGTAGTCAGCTATTGCAATGGCAATCTCTGAAGGCAAGTAAATACAAATAATTCATCAAAAGGGTATTATTAATTTATGTTAATTTAAAATATTAATTATTTAAAACATAAAATATCTTAAAAGTTATATTATGAATTCATATTAATTTTAAATATTTATTAAATACTTAATTTGAGCCCCAAACCACCTGGCTTCTTTTCTGCCGACTTTCCAGTGGCCTGGAGACAAGCGAAGGAATAAAATTAATTTAAATTCAAAGAAAAAGATGTTAAAAATGCTCAAAATAGGCGTCTTGGAAGTGAAATGCGACTTTTAGAAGCGTGGAAAGAGTGAAAGTTGCAAGTTTGCCCATTAGTCATTCCTTTATGCATTTGAGTATTTTGTAGGCTTGGAGTATTCAAGGAGGCGTTTAATGAGGTTGAAATGTTAGTGGTGAAGGGTCAGAGAGGAAGCAACAAAGATGAAAGTTCTGTGGCGTTTCTAATTAAGCACTATATAAAATAAATGGCGTTCTCACCACCTCATTCTCCTTCATTTCTCCTTCCTGAGCATCATCATTATCATCACGTCCATTATCATCATCATCACACTTATCATCATCACCCCTCCCTCCCCCCCCTCATCATCATCATAATCATCCTCCCCCTCATCATCATTATCATCATGAACACTCACTCTCTCACTCACTCACCACAGTGTCGACCTTCCTGACGTAGGAGGATGGGAAGATGCCACTCCTGCCGTCGTCATGGCTGCCAGTCCACCAGTCGGCGTCTGTCGCTTGCGCCACAAACATGTCGCCCTTCGTGACAAATCCATTTTAAACGATCATATTGCCTTCCAATATGACTACGGTAAATATTAATTATATTTTAGTTTCAACTGATTAAACATTATTTTATTATTAATTTTTTAAATCTATAATCAGCCCGTCCAATCAATAGGTCACAAAAGGTCACAACTACAAATGTCAAGGTCATGTCTCAATGATCACCTTCTTGAAGGTCAGGTCCCCCTTGACCTCTGAGTCGTAGTTGAACATCGCCACGACGATGAATTCTGCAGGATTGCAGTTGGTGAATGCATGCACGGATTGCAGTTGGTGAATGCATGCACGGACTGCTGCTTCATCTAGTCGAGTGCTTCCTACTTTCAAAAATCAACCTTCGATATTCAGAATAAATGCATAATAATGATGATTATTATTATGATATTGTTTGAAATACAAACAACAACAACAACAACAACACTCCACCTTCCGAGGCACCCTTCCCGCCATCATCCTGCATTGATTGATGTTGAAGGACTGACGCTGATTGGTCGGCGGAAGAAGGGGGAGGAGTCACCTTGGAGACGTGGTAGCCATTGTTACTCGTCTGCAGACAGTCTGACTTCACTCTGCAGTGCAGGAACGTCTTAGCAACACTTGCAACTTTACAAAAAGCTATCATTAAAATTTTATATTAATAATATATCTATTTTAATTAATATTCATTATTATAATTATTATATATTATTATTATTCTTTTATAATTATACATTAATAATAGATTCGATAAATTTATTAAAAAAAGTAAGTTGTGTAAGTTGGTTTAAAAAGGAGAAGAATGGCAGACGAACTCGGGTGGGAGGTCAGGGAAGGGCGAGTCGGAAGTGCCGATAACCTTGACATAAGACTTGGGAAACCAGCCCCTCTGTCGTGGTAGAGTGTCTTGAGCATCATCTCACAAAATAAAACAAATCCGCTATAAATAAAAAAGGCTCAACAGTGCGTCTTATACATGGTACTCCACGGTGGAGGAACAACAGCAAAGAAGTAATGGAGCACGCACCTCTCCCTTGAACTCTCCGAAGCACCACGTGTTTTGTTCCGAGAGCTTGAGAATGACGTCACCCTTGGAGAAGGTCAGGTGGTTGGGCTTCTTCGCCACCCAAGCGTACACCGCTTGCACGTTGACAGCACTTGTGAGTTGTTGAGGAGCCGACAGTGGTGATGTGGCTGCTGTGATGGCGGTTGTGGTGGTTAGAGCTGCTGCTGCTGTGGTAGGGGTGGTGGCTGGGATGGTGTTGTGGTTTGGTGTAGTGGCTGTGTGGTGGTTGGTTAGGATCTGGTTGGTGTGGATGTCTGTGTTGGTGGTGGAGGTTCTTGTGGAGAAGAGACTGGCAGAGTCAGTAGATGTGTTTGTTGTGTCGTGGAAGTTGTTGATGTTGTTGTCGAGAAGTGTTGTGGTGTTGTTTTGGATGGAGGTTGTTGTGAGTATTGTTGCCGACTTGCTGCTGCTTGCTAAGGGGGATGGGCTCTGGGGGGAAGGGGAGGAGGGAGAGGGGGGTGGGTGTGAGGGGTGGACCAAACAATAAGGTAATGGTTGCTCCACTATTCTGAAACACTCATCGTTTCCCGCGTAATTGGGAGCAGACGAGGATCTGATCAGATGAAAAGTAGCTGATGGTGATGATGCTGATGATGATGACTAACATGCGTTTTGAGGAAGGTTGAGCTGGCGAAGGGTACAGGACTGACCGGAGTTTTGCGACTTCTGAAGAAGTTTTTTAAATTCAAAATATAAAAATAGATTGAATTAATAATATATTAATACGATTGATTAATCAAAATAAATATAATGAGGGTGAGAAATAAGACCAATAAATAGAAATATTGCACTTACTTTTCGAGGATGTCCTTGATGGCGGACTCGATGGAGGAGGGGTGGCTCTTGGAGGGGCCCTGCGCTTTCGAGAAGGCGCCAGGAACTGAAAGAGCTGTCGTCGTCGTCGTGGTTACGGTGGCTGTGGTGGTCGTCGTGGTCGCGGTGGTCGTCGTGGTTACGGTGGCTGTGGTGGTCGTCGTGGTTACGGTGGTCGTCGTGGTTACGGTGGCTGTGGTGGTCGTCGTGGTTGGGGCCAGCTCGAAGCTTGAGGGCTCGAAAGTTGAGCTGTCAAAGTTGGACGCCTCAAAGTTGCTCTTGTCGAAGTTCAGCGATGGAAAGTCAGTCTCGAAGAGGGAGGCGTGGTCGAGGGCAGAGGTGCTGGTGACGTTGGCTGCTCCGAATGCCGTGGTGAAGGCGTCGTTGAGCGCTTGGAAGGGCTGCAGCGATGATGAGGCCTCCTTCTGCTCCTTCTCTGGAGACTTCTTGGCGCTGAAGGCTTCTTCAAACGCCTTCGAAAGCGTCGAAAAGACGTCCTTCTCGGCGGCTTTGGCATCGGTGTTGAGCGACAGTGCAGCGGTGAGGTTCGATGCGTCGGGAAGGTCATCGAGGAAGACGACATAAGCCTCGGGGAAGCAGCCTGTCTGGCCGTTCTTCGAGCCGATCATCCAGCCAGGCTCTGAACTCGCTTGGCTGCTGTCCACCTGGGGAGAATGGCAGGCTCAGAGAAGGAAGGATTCAACGGAAGCGACCTACCGTCACCAGGTCTCCCTCGCTGAGACTCAACTCGTCGTGCGTGCGTGCGTCGAAGTTGTAGAGGGCCTTGTAGCGCTTAGCAGGAGGTCTGGTGCTGTCTGCGTTGATGACGATGATGATGATGATGATGATGATGATGATGATGATGATGATGATGATGACGATGATGAAGATGCGAATTGGGTTAGAGCATCACTTGGGAAGGCTTCAAGAGGCGTGTTGAAGCTGGCAGTCCACGAGGAGTGCTGGTCTGTTGTGGAGGAGGTAAATCGAGAGGTTTCCTCCATTCAAAAGTGATGGAAGGAACGTAAAAAGAGAATGAATGGATGAAGGAGTGGAGGAGTGGAAAAGGATCTCTCAAAGAGGTCACTCACCTGAGGAATTTGAATTCCACAAGTCGTTTTTGTCGTCTGCGAGAAGAAATGAGGAGGAAATTGAGTTGAAGTTATGTGAAACTAGAATCATGAAATTTCAAGATTTTGATAATGGTGGTCATCACCCTCATAATCATACTCATAATGCCACAGTCATCATCACCACCTTCACCTCACTGACCTTTATTGGCTGACACACTCGACCAAGCATCATCCTTCTAGGGAGCAAAAGACACAATTATCATCTAACGAAGCTTCCCCGAGATTTTAATTTTGCTTTTTTATTAATTTGATTATTCAATTAAAATGCAAATTACTAATTAATTATGCAAATAAAGCAACCAATGAGAGTGAAGCGTCTGTGCTGAGGTCCTCCCACTTCTTGGAGGCGTCTGCTGCTCGCCATGCAGTCTTCGAAGGACTCGACTCGAAGTTGCTTTTAAATGTCATCACCATCATCTTCACCATCATCATCAACACCATCATCTTCACCATCATCATCAAAACCATCATCTTCACCATCATCATCAACACCATCATCTTCACCATCATCTTCAACACCATCATCTTCACCATCATCATCAACACCATCATCATCAACATCATCATCAACACCACCATCATCATCATCATCATCATCACTGACGTACTTAACAAGCGGGTCGAATGTGGATGTCTGATTCAGCGCCACAGCGGCACTCTTTGTCGTCTTTGAGTGGAATAAGAAATAAAAAAAATAATGATAATAATATTAAATAATAATAATAAATAATGATAATAATAATAAATAATAATAAATAATAAATAAGAAGAAATAATAGCAGGAGGAGGAATAGAGTGGCGGGCACCTGGAGACGCGTCTCGAGAGTGGCGATGGCTTGTTGCTTCTTGAGGCAGGACTGCTTCAGGATCTGCAGCTTCTGCCTCCTCTCTGCCACCGCCTCCTCCTTCGCCTCCTTCTCTCTCTTCAACTCCCTCCACGCGTCGTCTGCCGTTGGAGGGAGAG
Source organism: Piscicola geometra (assembly GCA_943735955.1). NCBI lineage: Eukaryota > Metazoa > Annelida > Clitellata > Hirudinida > Piscicolidae > Piscicola > Piscicola geometra. The sequence goes on from OX030960.1 coordinate 9,741,153, forward strand.
GGAGGAAGTGAGGGGAATGGGAATGACATTTATCATATATAGATGTATTACCCTATAACCGCTTTCCTCATAATTGAATGCATACATGCATGTGCAGGCAAGAACGAACGCACCGATGCCTGCCTGGCTCGAGACGACCACTTGCTTCTGCAGCCTGAGCGACTCCTGCTCTACCGCCACCAGCTTCATCTCCACCTCCTGCACCGGCCGAGGGAGCAATCATAAAAACTAATAATAATAATTATTATTATAAACATATTAATAAATAATAAATAATAATAATATATTAATAGTATAATAGGAGCACAACAACAACGGAAACAGCAACAACAACAACAACAGCGGCAACAACAACAACAACAACAACAGCAACGGCAACGGCAACAACAGCAACGGCAACAACAACGGCAACAACAACAACAACAACAACGGCAACAACAACAACGGCAACGGCAGTTTAGTGGCGACGACCTCGAGCTCGCTGGAGACGACGTCGATCTCGGTGCTCTTGGAGAGACAGAGCAGTCTGCCCGAGTCGATGGTCCTCGCCATCTCCTCTAAGCCCCTCCTCAACTCCTCCACCCTCGCCTGTGTGTCCTTCTTCCTCTCTCTCTGTTCGTGTATTCATGTGTGTGTGCATGTGTGTGTGTGTGTGCGTGCGTGTGTATGTGTGCGTGTGCATGTGTGTGTGTGTGTGATGTGTGTGTGTGTGTGTGATGTGTGTGTGTGTGATGTGTGTGTGTGTGTGTGTGCACGTACCAGACTCTGCAGCTTGAGGCCTTGCTGGCCTGTCTGCTGCCTGAGGTCCTCGACGGCTGACTGCACCTTGCTCCTCTCGGCTACCAACTGCTCCTGTCGCTGCTTCTGCCACTCCGTCTGCCGCTGTCGGTTTAACTCCTGTCTTGCTGCCTGTGTGTTTTGAAGAGCAACGTACGATCATCATCACAACCATCACCACACCATCATCATCAGCAGCACCACCACCACCATCATCATCACCAACACCACACCATCATCACCCTCACCGGGTGAACAGGTAGCCGAGTCGGTTCGAGTGCAACCAATGCCCTAGTAACCCAAAGGCGCAAAAAAAATATGCAGCCTAAGTGGCCTGGAAGCCCATTCAGGTTATACGCCACTATAATAATGCTCGTCATTATTATTATTATCAGCAACCTCATCATCATCATCATCATCACCATCCTCATCATCATCATCAGCACCTCTTTCTGCAGCATGAGTCTCCTCTTCTCCTCCTCCTTTTCCGCCTCCAACTGCCTCTGTCGCTCCAGCTGCTTGTCCACTTCCTGCTGCTTCTTCATCTCCTGCTCAATCCTTCAAGATGATGATGATGATGATGATGATGATTGTATCAATGGTGATGATGATTATGCTGACACTGATAGTAGTAGCACCACTTAAATACAACTGTGAACGAAGACTCGAACCTCATCCTGTCCTTCTTCTCTTGCTCCACTCTTTCAGCCGCTAATCTGTTATTCATCGATAAATCTAAGTCGTCTAAAAAGTGAATCCTCCCACCCCCCCTCCATCTCCTCTTCCACGTCACCCCACTACTCCCCTCCTTCCCTCCTCTTCCACCCTTCCACCACCACCTCCCCTCCTTCCCTCCTCTTCCACCTTTCCACCACCACCACCTCCCCTCCTTCCCTCCTCTTCCGCCCTTCCACCACCACCACCTCCCCTCCTTCCCTCCTCTTCCACCCTTCCACCACCACCACCTCCTCTTCCACCCACCTGGCCTCATTCTCCCTCACTTGAGCCTCCCTCAACATCTCCCTTCTCTTCTCCAACTCCGCCTGTCCCTGCTTGAAGTTCTCCTTCCGCCGGTCTTCGAACGTTACTGTCGTCATCGTCATCATCCTCATCATCCTCATTATCATCATCATCATCATCACCATCATCATCATCACCATCATCCTCATCCTCATCATCATCAGCAGCAGTATCAGACGCTATTCACTCACCGATCTTGGCAGGTTCCAGTTCCTCCTCCATTGAAGCACCTCCCATGCCACCACCACCACCACCACCACCACCACCACCACCACCACCACTGCTGCCTCCGCCAGAAGTGATGCCTGAGTGGTGGTGATGATGATGTCATTCTCATTTGATTTATTATTATTTGTAATATTATTATTTGTAGTAATTCTGTTTTATTAATTCAATAATAAATCAATACTAGACGCATCACACAACTCACCTTTGCCGCCACCACCACCACCACCACCACCAGCACCACCAGCAGCAGCAGCAGCGGCAGCAGACGCCACAGCCACCGAGTGGACGTCACTCGTCCTGCGGAGTTTCCGCTGCGAGGGTGGCACCAGTTCAGGAGGCAGTGTTGCCGGAATGGCGAAGCCACATTTGGCCTGCTCGATCAGGTGCATGGCAACGCAGAACTCGTCCAATGAGAGGTTGCCATCGGTGTCGTAGTCAGCTGCACACCTTGCCAGGATAGGATCATCATCATCATTACAATCATCCTTCACCACCACTACCATCATCATCATCATTATAATCATCCTTCACCACCACCACCATCATCATCATCATCATCCCTCACCACCACCACCATCATCATCATCATCATTATAATCATCATCACCACCACCATCATCATCATCATTATAATCATCCTTCACCATCACCACCATCATCATCATCATCATCAAGCTATTTATTTAAAAGTTAAATTAAAACTGATTTATTTTTAAAATCAACTCAATTAACTGCAGCCCATCAATTACTTGCAGCCCCATCAACTAATTACTTGCAGCCAATCAACTAATTCCTTGCAATCAATTATAAATGCCAATTAGTGATCCTGCTCGTGGCCAGTGCATGACGACTTAATTGATTGATTTAATGGGCAGCTCTAACCAGATCTTCGCGAGCACTGCGTGGGTCAGGCCGCTCTGTGATAACACCGCCTTCGCCTCCAAGCCTGTGCCAGTCAGAACAAGGACAATAATAATAATGATAATAATATTGATGATGATGATGATGATGATGATGATATTTAAAAGAATAAAACTTTGCAGACCAGTGAGGTACCCCTTGTGAGTGGTGTCGTGTGTGTCGAAGAGCGCCTTGTGTTTGAGTCGTTGAGCTGGCGTGATGAGCCAGTCGCTTGTGATCGAGCCTCTGCCACTGCTGCTGCCGCTGTCGTTGTCAGTGTGGTGTGGTAGTGTGGTGTGGTTTGTGTGGTGTTGTAATATGGTGTGGTTGGTGGTGTTGTAGTATGGTGTGGTTGGTGGTGTTGTAGTGTGGTGTGGTTGGTGGTGTTGTAGTATGGTGTGGTTGGTGGTGTTGTAGTATGGTGTGGTTGAGGTGTTGTAGTGTGGTGTGGTTTGTGCGGCGTGGTAGTGTGGTGTAGTTAGTGGTGGTTGTGAGTGGTGATGATGATGATGCTCCATTTGACCTCCCATGACAGTCACATCAAAGATGAAGAAGACAAGTAACTAACCTGTTGACAGTTGCATAGGCGCTGTGTTTCTGAGCTGTGGAAGACTGGTGCTTTAAATACACTTACATCTTTTTGCCAATCAATAAAAAAATTAAATAAATTGAATTTGAAATTATATTATATTTTATTAAATAGTTTAAATATTTTTGTAAACTGCTGCAAGATTACCTTGGTTGTTGTGTGAGTGGTAAGGGAGGGTGCTGTGTGATGTGAGGTGGGGGAGTGATGGTGATGATGATGATATTTGGTTCATCAGTTGTTGATTTTGAAGCATTAGACCTGGAAGAATAAGTTGAAAATAATTGAATTCTTAAAGTTTAATGAGTTAATTAATTCAAATCTAGAAGGTAATGGAAGCAGGAAGAGGGAGCACCAGAGGGATGGTGGAGGGAGGCGAGGAGGGAGGGGGGCAGGCTGGAGGGCAGGTCGAGGCCCTTTAGACAGCGCTTGATCAGGTGCATCGCGATGCTGAACTCGCTCTTGTCCATCTTTCCATCCATGTTCACGTCGGAGAGGTTCCTGTTGGATGGATGGATGGATGGATAAAGGGATGAATGGATGGATGGATAGAGGGATGGATGGATGGATGGATGGATAGAGAAATGAATGGATTGATGAAAAAATAATAAGTGTTGGAGTTGGAATTATAGATTGGTACCATATCATTCCTAGGATTTGGTTCGACAAGCCAGATTTGAGGAAGAAAAACTTTGCCTGCTCTCCTGAATTAGTAGAAATTTAAAGTGTGAAAAAGTATTTGAAAGCATTCAAATTATTTTTTTGAAAATATTCATTTCCCTAGAAGAAATCCTAAAAATACAAACCACTAAGGAAGCCTGCAGAAGGGTTCAGAGAAATGAACTGAGTGTCGTATTTGCTCTTATCATCTGGCATTATCAGCCAGGAATCTGTGAGGTGGTAAGAATTATGAGGTAGACTTTTTGCAGGATCAGTCTCTATTCCTGTTGAGCTTTTGTGATTGTAATTTAAGAAACTTTCATATTGAATAGTTTTTAATGAATCCTAGATGGATGAAAATGCTGATCACAAACTCTGATCATTGTAGGAATTCATGTTGAGAGGGACCTGAAGGAATGAATGTAATAATTATTATTAAAATCTAGACCGCATAAAGTAATTAGAGTTATTCTCTTTAAAAATTAAATGAATAATACAAATAATAATACTCAAAAATACCTTTAATAATATATAATAAAAACAAGCTAATAATTAAGGACAAAATTTTAGTAGTGAATTGTTTTCGTATAAAACACCCACTAAAGTTAAATATGCATCTAAAATAATTAAAATAATTTATTGTTAAATGAGAAAAAATATTTTTGTTTAAATTTTGAAATTAAAATATATACTGTTTTTCATAATATTATATTAACTCACAAAAGCGGACTTTGGTAGTGTTCTTACTTCGTTGAAACTTTAATTTTTAAAGGGATGACTGACAGTAAGCCAATCGCAAATTCGCAAGGAAGAAGAGATCAGGTCATTGAAGAGCTTCACACAAAACTATTTGAAATGAATATTTAATTAATTTATTGTTAATCATTTATTCTTTATGGTAGGAGTAACATAAAGATATTAAATCATAATTAATTAATCTGATTTTTAAGACTTATTTCAATTTATTAATTCTAAAAAATATTCACTCCATCAAAGTTGTTGCTGGGGAGATTGCCGGACGATTTCTTGCGCCTCTCGGACAGCCCTGATGGAGATCTCCCAACTTCCTATCAGCCTCAGCAGTGCCAGCAACAAGTGCCACTGCAGCAGACGGTCGAACAGGTGCCAAGACTCAGCATCTCAATCATCCAGGTGGCTTGGCTCATTTGTTCATCAAATCATTCGTTATATAAGTCCAAAATTTCACATTAAAAACATTTCAATACCACCCCTTCTGATCAGTCAACCACCCTCATAACCTCACAGTCTTTAAATATCTTTTCCTATCTTTTAAATAAAAAAAATTATAATTACTATTATTTATTATTATCAGTTATATTGCTACTTAAATTAATAAAATAAAAGTTATGATTACTATTCTCACAGGCCAACCTGCACAAGAACTATGGCATCACGCGCATGGATCCGTACGCGAGGGTGAGGGTGGGAACCGCAGTGCTGGAGACACACACCGCCCTCAACGGAGGCAAGAACCCCATCTGGAACAAGGTCTTTCAAGTGTAAGCTCATCCTGTCTGTCTGCTTGTCTGTCTGTGTCTGTTGCTGCTCTTGATAAAGATTATCCCTTTATTGTTTTTTATTTTCATAATTAAAATATTTTGAAGTTTGTTTTAAGATTTTTCAAATATTTGTTTAATAAAGTCAATCATCTTGAAGGCTATGAACACCCCTCACAGCCCCCTGCAGACTGGATTCGATTATATCTATATCGAGATCTTTGATGAGGTTGCATTCTTTAAATGCTCACCATCATCTTCATCATCCTTACAATCATCATCATCTTCATCATCCTTTCAATCATCATCATCTTCATCATCATCATCATCACCATCATCATCATCTTCATCATCATCATCATCTTCATCATCATCACCATCATCATCATCTTCATCATCATCATCATCTTCATCATCATCACCATCATCATCATCATTACCTTCCTGACCTCCATCTACACCACCAGCACTCGACCACCCTGCAGAAGGCATTCACGGTGGACGAGAAGGTGGCATGGGCGCACGTGGCCATCCCCACCGAAGTCCTCACCTCGCACAAGGTCCCCTCCCGCTTCCCTGCCTCCCTGCCTGCCTCCCTCCCTGCCTGCCTGCCTGCACTATTGTCTATTTCATCGTCTATTTATGTACATTTCATTATTGATTTAGTTGAACGATGTTTATGTATTTGAAAAGGTTGGTCATTTTGAATAGATGCCTTGAAGTGAATAATTGATGACTTTAAATTGTAATATTAATGATTAAATTCTAATTGCAAGTCACTCCACCCACCACCTCCACCCACCACCACCATTCCACCTTCACCACCTCCACCACTTCCACCACCTACCACCACCACCACCACCACTCACTTCCACCACCACCCACCACCACCACTCACTTCCACCACCACCACCACTCACTTCCACCACCACCACCACTCACTTCCACCACCACCTCCACCCACCACCACCGCAGACGTCGAACGAGTGGTACCCGCTGAGTGGCAGGTTGGGAGATGGCAAGGAGGGAACCATCAACGTCGCTCTTGCCTACACCGTGAGTTGCTGTGGTCGCTAGGTGGCTGTGGTGGTTTTGGTGTGGTCGCTAGGTGGCTGTGGTGGTTTTGGTGTGGTCGCCAGGTGGCTGTGGTGGTTTTGGTGTGGTCGCTAGGTGGTGTCGAGAGAATGAGTTGAAATTTAAAATGGTAGCTTCTGTGTCAGATGATTTCACACATTTGCTACACACTTCATTCAATATTTTTGATTTTCAAGTATCATTTCCATCCTGAACTGGTCCCAACCCTCTCTCACCGACCACTTCTCCAGTACGCCTCGGTGGTGAGACTGCCCTTCGCTCCGATGTACTCGGGCAGTGCCTTGTCCTTCCCGCTCGTAGACAACAGACTCTTCGTCGTGTCGCAGTACCCGCAGGTGTACTACCCAGGTGAGGTGGAGGAGTGGTGCTGGTGGGTGGTAAGTGGGTGAGTTGGTGGGTGGGTGAGTGGGGATGGCAGGGTTAGCTGTGTTTGGTGTAGAGGAAGGGTTTAGTTCCTATTGTTGGGGTAGCCATCAATTTGTTTTCAGTTTTTGTGTAAATAACTTCATTTCCAGAAGATCTGAACCCACCCCTCAGGACTTGGGCCTACCTACATGACCTCAGGGGCAAGCAACCAAGTAGTCTACCCTTCAAACCAACCTCTTCCACCGCAACAACTACATCAACAACAACAACAACTACATCAACAACAACAACTACATCAACAACAGCAAAATGTTGAGAAGGACATAGGCACGTTGATGGAGATGTTTCCAACGCTGGACAGAGGCACCATCGAAACTGTCTTCGCCAACAACCTCCACGACAAGGAAGCCTCCATCAACCAACTCCTCAACCTCACCTCCTAATCCATCAACCAACTCCTCCACCTCACCTACTAATTTATCAACCAACTCCTCCACCTCACCTCCTTATTTATTGCTACTCCTCCTTATCCTCATCTTGAACTCCCTCTGTTCCATTCACTTTGTCGTTTCAGTCCATTCATTCCGCCAATTCCCTTCAATTTAACTTAAATATATGCGATCACTGAGTTAATCTTGATTGTATAATGGGAATAATGATAATGATGACTAGCATTCTATAGTGGCGCATACACATACGCACACTCGCACACCTTATCACGCACACCTTATCACGCACACCTTATCACGCACACCTTATCACGCACACCATCTACTTGAGCCTGTTGCTTTCTTGGACAATTGAACTTTCGATGTCGTGTCCGTCTGTGCATGCATCATTGTCTTTCGAAACTGCTTTTGGTCGTCAACTTGCTTTCAACTTTCGTCTCAAATCTCTCTCTCAAATCCTCCACATCACCAAAGATGTCCACAAAGAACATTAAGTGAGAAGGGTGAGATATTGCGGTACAAATTCTGCAGATTCTCATCCGAATTTTAAGTAAAGAGCTCTAGAAATTTGATAGATTAATTGGTTGATTGATTGATATATTTATTGATTGATTGATTGAAAGGCCCATCACTCAGCCTCGTCTGAAACCCATTCGAAACGTCATGCTTTTATTCCGTTCAAAGGTTGCGAGAGGATTTGAAAGTGAGTGCGAAATTGTCTCAAGCAGGGTCCTTTGTGGTCAATTGTCTTAGAGTCGCATTCCTTCTGAGTATATTCTTTAAATAGCTATCACCAAACTGAATGATGTTTCACACCCCGAAATGACGTTTTGCAAGGAGAAAAGCTTTTGTTCACTTAGTAAAGGGCGCTAAACAAGTTATTAGTGATTGATTGAAAAGCGACTGAAAAGCTGATGAGATCCTGAAAATGGACCACAACCACTTCAGGCCTCTAGCGACTGCTTCAGTGTCACTTCTCAATCAAGCAGTCCTAGCCGTAATGACAGTGTGCTTCTTGTTCTCTTGCATTGTCTGCACACCTCGACACGTGGCACAACAGCCCTCTGCCACCACCTTCAAGACACACAACTTCTCAGCAGCTGGACTGACAGTGCCGCAGTTGCTCAACTTGTCTCCGTACTCGCAGCCTGGTGGTGGTGATGATGATGATGATGGTGGTGGTGGTGATGATGATGATGATGGCATCTGGTTATTTATTCTAAAGGCTTCTACCAACTTAATCGAAGCATTTCGCTTATAGGAATTGTCTCCACGCACCAGGGTGTTGTGGTTGAGAGAGGGTGCGACAGGTGTGGCAGCAGAGGTGTCTGATGGGAGGCTGGTAGCAGAGGTGGGGAGAGGAGGGCACCTGTTTGCACTCGAGAGAACCCACATCCCGATCTATCTTGCCCCTGTAGTTGCCATAGAGACAGCCTCCATCGTTACTGGCTGCTCGGTTCGTTGGTAGAGGAAAAACATTTTACTCCAAATATTTGTCATCCCGTCTGAATGGCATTTATGAAAACATTCTCAACTGTTTGAGTTGGAAACAGGGAAGGAAGGGGCGGAGGGGTGGTGGAGGCACTGCTCACCACTGGCACACCACTGCTGACTGCCACACGAGGTGCCCTCTAGCGCCCTCAACGCTGGCGTCCTGCTGCACTTGGACGTGCGAGCGTTGAAGCAGAAGAGCCTCGTGCACACTTCCCCGTCGGATAACATGCCCTTCTGAGGGGTGGTTGCAAATTCAAACTTGACTATTTAGCAAAAGATAAGCTGACAGTTTTGTAATGCTAGGCTGTCAAGTGTGGTGACACAAAGCGCTATATAAGTTTATTCAATTGATTGAACTAACAGAGCAGTAGTACGAGTCGACTCCGTACACGAGTTGACATTGCCGGTTGAGGTCGAACTTCTGGCCTGCTGGTGTGCTGAGGAGACTCCGGTCTGTGAGGTCTGCACCTGCAGTCTCGCGTAGGCAGTTTGTGCCTTGTCTGGTGGCATGGGGACTTATGAAAGTTGGTCCACAGATGAAAAGAACAAGTGAATTAATTTGTTTTCAGTATATTGAATTTGTAAATTTTTGTTACAATAATAGAACTGGGAAGTAGTTTAAAAGTGAACTTTTCGAGAGAGTTGATGAGTTGTTCGAAGTAGGAGACGGAGCAAGAGGAGAAGGTCTTGAAGGACGAAAGCGAGGTGGAGGCACGGTGGCGAGAGGTCATGATGTGGTTGAGGTGGCGGGAGCAGCCGTTCTGCCAGCCGTCGTGCAGTGCACCCAGGCTGTGGCAGGGGAGGGATGAGGTCGTCCATTCCAAAACGAATCTCTTCAAAATATAATCTTGAAAAAAGAATTTGGGAAAAGTATCATCTGCATACGTCACACAAAAAGACAAAAGTGTGGTTATTGAATTGAATAGGTTTCCTACACATGTCCCATCTCGTGGACTGCCGTGTCGATGGTTTCCAGAGGCCCCTCCTCTGTCACTATGGCCAGTGCCTGAGTGGGGGTGGTGAGATGGTGGTGGTGAGGGGGGTGGTGGTGAGGAAAGTGGTGGTGAGGTGGTGGTGGTGAAGGAGGTGGTGGTGAGGTGGTGGTGGTGAGGAAGGTGGTGGTGAGGGAGGTGGTGGTGAGGGGGGTGGTAGTGAGGGGGGTGGTGGTGAGGAAAGTGGTGGTGAAGGAAGTGGTGGTGAAGGAGGTGGTGGTGAGGGAGGTGGTGGTGAGGGAGGTGGTGGTGAGGGGGTGGTAGTGAGGGGGGTGGTGGTGAGGAAAGTGGTGGTGAGGGAAGTGGTGGTGAGGGAGGTGGTGGTGAGGGAGGTGGTGGTGAGGGAGGTGGTGGTGAGGGAGGTGGTGGTGAGGGAGGTGGTGGTGAGGGAGGTGGTGGTGAGATGGTGGTGGTGAGGAAGATGGTGGTGAGGAAGGTGGTGGTGAGGGAGGTGGTGGTGAGGGAGGTGGTAGTGAGGGAGGTGGTGGTGAGGGAGGTGGTGGTGAGGTAGGTGGTGGTGAGGAAGGTGGTGGTGAGAAAGGTGGTGGGGAGGGAGGTGGTGGTGAAGAAGGTGGTTGTGAGGGAGGTGGTGGTGAGGGAGGTGGGGGTGAGGGAAGTGGTGGTGAGGGAGGTGGTGGTGAGGAAGGTGGTGGTGAGGGAGGTGGTGGTGAGGAAGGTGGTGGTGAGGGAGGTGGTGGTGAGGGAGGTGGTGGTGAGGAAGGTGGTGGTGAGGAAGGTGGTGGTGAAGGAGGTGGTGGTGAGGGAGGTGGTGGTGAGGGAAGTGGTGGTGAGGGAGGTGGTGGTGAGAAAGGTGGTGGTGAGGGAGGTGGTGGTGAGGGAGGTGGTGGTGAGGGAGGTGGTGGTGAGGGAGGTCGTGGTGAGGGAGATCGTGGTGAGGGAGGTGGTGGTAAAGGAAGTGGTTGGAAGGATGGTTGGTTGGAGGAGTTGAGGTGGTCATAAAGTTGAAGCTTGAGTGGTGAGACCTTTTTGGTGCAGGCAGTGCTGATGTAGGAGAGGCCTTTGAAGGTGCCCAAGGTCTGGCTGGTGAAAGAAAGGTTGGGAAGACATTTAATTTTAATTTTAAATGGCGTTGATAATAATGATTAGTACGAAAAAACAACACGCAGGCACCTGGTGAGAGCGAGGGCGAGGTCGAAGGGGGGCAAGGAAGGTCTCTTCTGCTCCAACCAATCAGAGAAACTTTCCAGAGACCGGCCAGCATCGAGAATGCCTTCCGGCAGACCTCCTTTGTCGGTGAAGAAAGATTCTTGCTCCCTCTGTGGAAAGGTTGAGAAATGCTGGAATGTTTGTACAAATGTATTCATCATTCGGAGGCGATAGTGGCAGTTTCGTCTGTGATCGTAGAGACATTCGAGTTATTTTGATAGAATGCGAATTGGAAGTTACTTTGATGACGTGGTATCCGACGAGATTGACTTTGTAAGTGAAGTGGGAGGAGTCAATCGAGGAAAAGCGTTTGCTGGCCTGTGGAGTTTGCAGCGTTGCATGGTAGGGCCCTTCTAATGCAGTGAGTGTGTGCTGAACTGATAGAAGAATGAAGGGCTGAATAGATGGATGAATGCATGAATGGATGCGTGGATGAATGCATGAATGGATAGATGCACCTCGTTAATGAAGTGTGAGATGTAGTATGCGATGTTGGAGAGGGTCTGCGTCTCCTGAAACGCCCATATCTGCATCCACCTGCAGGCGATTGGTGTGCGTTGAGAGTAGAACAACAATGGGAGAACTTGCCTGCACCCACTTGGAGTAGAGCGAGTGGTCGACCACCACAAAGACTTCAATGCTCAGCTGCTTTTTCGCCTCTCCCACGAATGTTGACTTCTCCGACAGAGCATCCCTTGCCACCACCACCACATAGTCCCTCGTCTCCTCCTCCTTGCCTCCCTCTTGCAAGTCTTCAGTCAAACACTTTCATCAACGCTTCAACAATCATTTCGACTAAATACATTCTCAAATGACGAGCACAGTCGACAAGTCAGACGCACAAACCTGCCTGCTTGATCGAGCGTTCAGCGCTCAGCAGACGGATGGCGTAGAGTTTGGTGCCGATGTAAATGTTCTCAGCATCGGAGATGGTAGGCGGGCTGGCCGGTGAGAGGGTGTACGTCTTGTTGTGGTGCTTCAGCAGCCCGTACTGGAGGGTGGTTGCACTGGTGGTGAAGATAGAACTTCTTCGGAGCTTCAGATAACGATTTTGTGTGAGATACTTCAATAGTGAATCTTCATGCATGCTCTTTCATCATCATCATCATCATCATCATCATCATCATCAGCATCAAAGCACCAGTGTTGCTTCTCTCGACATGTCTGCCTCCAGATAAAGAACCAGGATGGTGCAGTTCTGCTTCTTGTCTTCGTAGAAGTGGTGTGTCTGCCGTGGTGGTGGTGATTGCTTACAGCGTCGTTATAGACGAGAGATTTGGCTGAATACTTGAAATACAAGTTTGCTTAACTTCGCACTGGTTTTCTGAACGGATGGATGGCTAGATGGAGCTCGCAAACCTGGTTGCGGAAGAGAGTCTCAGGGAGGTTGACAGCCTTCAGGAAGTGCCTCAAGTGCTCAAGGTGGAGAGAGAGGAGTGGAGAGAGAGTCAAGGAGAGGCTTGAGTTGAAGAGAGGGGGCAGGAAGGGAGGAGGCAGGAAGGGAGGGGGCAGGAAGGGAGGAGGCAGGAAGGGAGGAGGCAGGAAGAGAGGCATGGGGGCCACAGTCTCCGTTGGCCTGCTTGCATCAGAGCTGGTCGCTGTTGATTTGTTGGCTTTGTGAGACGATGAGGAATCGGAAAAGTTGAATTTTTATGGCATTGGATTTTTTTAAAACTTTAATAAACAGAATTGTTGTGCACTACCACTGTAGGTTGTCATTGTTCTGCTGACACGTGCACTGGATGATGGCGATGGAAAGGCCTCGATGGAAACTGTGCGGGAGTTGTTGTGAGGCTGCAATCACCAAATGGAGTGGCTCAACGAATGGTGCATCGCTCAAAAAGAAAACAAACGTTTAATAAGATTAAAAAGAGATTTATTGAAACAAAAAACAAGGGTTAAACAATGCTGAACCCTGGAGGTTGGAGTGGAGTGCATGGAGGGAGATGGTGAGCGCCAATAGAAACATTGCACAGCTTGAGAGTGGTATGTCGGAGATGAGAATCAATCGAGGCAACAACAATTAAGGACATCGAACCGCGAAAGGGAAACCCGATTGTTTCATGCAGAATTGATCGGTTCGCAATCAATTGCACGCATGCGAGTTCGGAGTTCGCTCTAAATAGACGCCTGCCCGCATGCATTTAGAGTGTTTTTTTCTGTTCGCTAGACTTCAATATCATAATTATGCCTCGGAAACCTGATCCAAATGATGTCTCATCGATACAAATTATGAATTTAGCTGTGAATGATGTCTCAGGAATTGTACGGCCTTAAGCTCACGGCCCATGTGCACATAAATGGATGTTTCATTAAAATGCATTTATGACTTGATCACTCATAAAAACATCAGCTCCCAAATACTTGCTCAAATCAACATAAAGCACAACCAATTTTTCCTGTTATTTCAGCCTTATTTTTTCGTTAAATTTCATGCAAATTGATACGGCTTTTGGCTCTTTGGCTTCGAATTACAGCAAGCGAATAAGGGTACACGAAAAAATGTTTCAGAATTAATAAACACTTGAGTTAGAAAGGTTGACTTAACAGCTCTTATCTCCAAAGGCATCAAAAGCTAATGGACTTGCGATAAGAGCTCTGAGAGCCTGATAAGTCATCAGCTTATCAAACACTTGACTTTCAAATCCGATTTCAAAACTAATCAAATTTATTCTAATTAGATTCCCCGCTATAAAAAGCAAGGCGAACTTCTTTTATTCAGCGTCTCCAGTGTTAGCAGACAGCAAGCAAGCAGCAGCAAAAGTGAAATGGCAAGGACAAGCTTGGATGACATTCAGTCGGTGCTCTTCATCAAGGCAGCCTTGGCAGAACTCATCGGCACCTTCCTCCTCGTGCTGATCGGCTGTGGATCGTGCACTGAAAAAACTAACAGCACACACGTCGCCTTCAGCTTCGGTCTGGCTGTGGCGACGATCGTGTGGTCGGTGGCTCACGTCAGTGGCGGCCACATCAACCCTGCAGTTTCATTCGCCTTCTTCGTCACCCGCAAAATCCCTCTGGCTCGACTAGGCGCCTACCTGGCAGCGCAGATCACAGGCGGCATTGCAGCGGCCTTTCTGCTCACCTTCCTCATGTCCACTAGCAGCAACGGCGTCTGCTCGCCAACCATCTCGGTCACTGTGGGCAAGGGCCTCTTCATAGAGTTCCTCATCACCTTCGTCCTCGTGTGGACCGTCTTTGCCACCTGCGACAGCAACAGGACCAAGATGTCTGGATCAGGTCCTCTCGCCATCGGCATCTCCGTCACCATTTGCCACTTCTGGGCCGTTAGTTCCTTCAAAACCAATCCATGCTTCCGATTTTGTTACAACTAGTTTATTTTCTCCATAAGTTTTTAAAAATCCTTTTAACAACTAGCTTAATAAATTATTTTTATTATTATAAAGTATAAAAATAAAAACTATTATGCAGTATAATTTTAAAACTAGATTTGTTGTTTCCTTCCTGGCCAGATTCCCTTGACAGGGGCGGCCATGAACCCTGCCAGGGCCCTCGCCTCGCACGTCGCTTCAGGCAAGCTGGAGCCTTACATCTGGGTGGTGTTTCCTGATCCTGATATCCTCCATGCCCTCAGTCATCCTCATGCCACGAAAAAACATATGCAACTTTAGTTCATTTTTGTGCTTAACTTTAAATATTTAAAACAACAAATGAAGCTACACAAAAAGCCTTTGAAAGTTTTTTACAATTATTATTGCAAGATTATTCAAAAGCAATTCTTAAATGAAATCGTAACAAGCGATGACGAAATTACCTCAACAAACTCCTTCAGATCTACTGGGTGGGTCCCATCCTGGGGGGAGTGCTTGCAGGCCTGCTCTATGACCTCGTCTTCGCTGGCAACTCGAGCATTTCGAAGCTGAAGAGCTTCGTAAAGTTGGACTACGACGACGAGAACTTCGACAAGAAAAGCAAGAGCGAAGACTCCTTCACGGCTTGAAGGCCCACGCGTCTTTCGCTGATTAAACGCCCGCCAGCAAGTTTTGCAAATGTAAAAAACTATAAATTTTAGTAAAATAGCAATTTTTCAATTTTTTCTGAAATGTTAAGAATCCTCAAGAGCACTTACCTTGCATGAAACGTGGTTGCATTAAACTAAGATTGTGAAGGGCTCACGTAATTTTGAAGTGTTTTTGTGAAGATATTTATTTATCCTGCATTAGAGGCACCGCCTAAGTGAATAATCTGAACATTTTGATCCCTTTCAATGCGATTTTCGACGACTCTTTTCACGCCAATGACTAGGAGGTGATTGTTTCTGAAAGACCAACTGATTCGATATTTTCACTGAGTTTTGCAGAATAAATTGAAGCAAAATATGTATTAGTTATGAATCTAAAAGTCACCGAAAACCGCAGGTGAACTTTGGCATGCATTGAGGCAGCACATCCTCATCGAATTCATGAGATACAAAAATAATAAATAAATAAATGTAAATGTCAGTTTTATATAGCGCCCGGGCATGCAACTGAAGCGCCACTCACACGACATAAGTCGTGAAACACCGCATCATATACACTAGGTATATGATAGCTCACGGTTGGCTGTACAGGGATTCGAACTGGCGACCTTTAAGTTGCAGGTCTAACGACTTACCATCTAAGTCAACCCGCTCGCCAATATCAATCAATCAATCAATCACTAATGATTTGTATAGCGCCCTTTACTAAGTGAACAAAGGCGCTCTTCAAATAAATTTGTTAAATAAAACGGTTTTTAGACCATTACCAATATATGTATATATATAAATTAAAATATATATATAAACACACAGATCAACCTCAATAATCCAACCTCACCCACCCCACCATGACAATCACCGCCAAAAAATCACTATCACCATAAATAAAAAATTCTTTCATCACCACAATACCAACACTCATACCACAGCACAATCATTACCACATCATCCTCAAAACACAATCATCATTCTTCTCAATTTTCTGTCTTGCCACTGGTGCCGAGGCTGCGAAAGAGGGTGAAGGAGAAGTCTTTGCCAACGCTGGTACTGCTGCTGCTATGGAAAGCTTTCTCCTTTATCCTTTCTCCTTGAGCGCTTTGATTCCCTGCGGCCATCTTGGTCTGCTGCGGCCATTCTCGACAGATTCAAAACAACCAACATTTGCACTAAAAACATTCTAATTAATTAAATTTAATTTTTATTTAGACTTTAGATTCTAAAATTTTAATATATTATACCCAAAACCGTTTATTCTACAAATTTATTTGAGCGGCTGCCAAAATGGCAGCCGCTAACCAAAAAATCAATAGGTAAATGCACATTAAAAAAGCCATCAATTAAACAAGATCGTACGTGAATGAATGCACGAATGTGAATGAAGCTACTGCAGAGAAGTGTGCACAATGAATGCTTCGCATTTAAATGAAACAAAATGCTTGAATGCGGATTCCAACAGAGTTTGAACAAGTCTAAAAAAACTCTCTGGTGCTTTTGTGTAAGAATAAATAAAGAAGATGTGCAATTGGAGTGGGTGATGATGTGGTGGTGATGATGATGTGGTGGTGATGATGATGTGGTGGTGGTGATGATGATGTGGTGGTGATGATGATGTGGTGGTGGTGATGATGATGTGGTGGTGATGATGATGTGGTGGTGGTGATGATGATGTGGTGGTGATGATGATGTGGTGGTGATGATGATGTGGTGGTGGTGATGATGATGTGGTGGTGATGATGATGTGGTGGTGATGATGATGTGGTGGTGATGATGATGTGGTGGTGATGATGATGCAGTGGTGATGATGATGTGGTGGTGATGATGATGTGGTGGTGATGATGATGTGGTGGTGATGATGATGTGGTGGTGATGATGATGTGGTGGTGATGATGATATGGTGTCGATGATGATGATGTAAGGGTTGCTGAAGAGAATAACAGATCATGGCGTAGACAGATCAGCTGGTAACAAACGAGATGTAAGATATGAAACAAAGAAGGCAAGTACGTGATGATGATGATGATGAGGAGGAGGAGGAGGAAGAGCACAGTATTCCTCACAGACCAAGCAGACCATCCACCCGTCGGCTGGAACCACCAATCGCCTCCTCGCTCATCGCTGATTGGACTGCTTGTTGGAAGTCTTCGATCACGTGCTGCACGTCGTCCAATGACGTGTCTCGTCCCAGGGAGAGGCGGATGGCGTTGAGGGCGAGACTGGTGGGTAGGCCAGAAGAGAGGAGGACAGGGGAGGCTCTGTGGGGGTTGAAGTATCTATAAGGGATCATCATCATCGTCATCATCATCTTCATCATTATCGTCATCTTCATCATCCTCCTCATCATCTTCATCATCATCAAAACCTGCAAGTCTGATTAGCATGGCATGCAGCACCCACACCAGCCTCCACCACCCTCAGACGACCCACCACCTCCCTCCCTGAAATAGATTTCAAATAACCAACAGTTAAATTAATTTAAATATTAAATTATCAATGTTTAAAAACCTAAACAGCCAGCGCAACTCCCCAACCAACCATCGCTCTCGCCTCCCCTAGCACCAGCCAACCCTTGAGCAGAGGGTGTCTGAAGGAGAGGTTGCAGGTGTTGGGCAGTCTCTGGGCGCCTCTGAAGTGCACCACCACCTCCCCTGCAAAAGCTTCCTGCAAGGTTCGGTCACCAACCAGTCAGCGTTCGTCTTCCAATTAGTGCACTTATCGTAACATCATCATCATCATCTCCATCATCATCATCATCACCCTCAGCTTGAGAAATGCTCAAAAACCCTCTCACCTCCATCCTATTCTCCAAGTCATCCCTCACTCACCTCCATCTTTTTCTCCAAGTCATCCCTCACTCTCTCCATCCTGCCTGCATACTCATCCAACTTCAAATACACCATCTCGCACGCCTGGACAAAAATTAAAATAGTATACAATACGATACGATACAATAAGCTGAAATACAATACGATACAAAAAGCTGAAATACAATACGATACAATAAGCTGAAATACAATACGATACAATAAGCTGAAATACAATACGATACAATACACCATAAAATGCAAGCAAAGCACTACAGTGGAATGAAATGCACAAGGACATAGGCGAAGGCACAAGGACATAGGCGAAGGCACAAGGACATAGGCGAAGGCACAAGGACATAGGCGAAGGCACAAGGACATAGGCGAAGGCACGAGGACATAGGCGAAGACACAAGGACATAGGCGAAGGCACAAGGACATAGGCGAAGGCACGAGGACATAGGCGAAGACACAAGGACATAGGCGAAGGCACAAGGACATAGGCGAAGACACAAGGACATAGGCGAAGGCACAAGGACATAGGCGAAGACACAAGGACATAGGCGAAGACACAAGGACATAGGCGAAGGCACAAGGACATAGGCGAAGGCACAAGGACATAGGCGAAGGCACAAGGACATAGGCGAAGGTTCAAGGACATAGGCGAAGGCACCTTGCCCAGTCCAGCAATCAGCCCGGTGTTTTCTGTTCTTGAGTGCGTGTGGTAAGTTTTAGAACTCATTTCTGAATTACTGTTGTGAATTCACCATGCATGCATCCACCCAACATGCGTCAATCACCACCACCATGCATGCATGCACTCATATAACACCCGTGCACCCATCACTAAACCAAGTAGGCACCCCTCTATTCACCCACCCACCTATGCACCCACCCACCCTTCTTCCCACCTACCCAGGCCTCCTCCCTGCCTCCTGACCCCCTCCATACAGCATGGCATGGATGGGGGCCTCTCTGTGGCACAGCGCCCCTATACGGGGTCCGTAAAACTGTCGTTGGAAAGAGGGTGGAGGGCATGGGAAACGGTAACTAAACATTTGGATGACTGAATGCTTCTAAAAACACCACCTTCCCTCCCCCACCACCCACCACTACCATACGAACCTTGTGTCCAACCACAGTGAGGTAGTTCGCCTTCAACTCCAGCACGCTGACCTTCACTTTGCCGATTGCCTGAGCGGTGTCTGAGTGCAAAAGCACCGCTGGCAGTCCGTTCAGGCGTCGCTGCTTGTTCAACGACTCCAGCAGAACGCCTATCTCCTTCACTGGCTACCAAGAGTTAATTTGATTTAATTTTATTAAAATCTAAAGTTAATGTCATTCAATTATAATTTTGTAATATAAAGTAAAAGGATGCTCATAGTTTTGAATTACTAGCGATGGTGCAAGAAATAGTTTCTGCCCTTGCGCCATACAAATACAAATGAATTCGAAATAGCAAAAGTGCATTTGAGATTGAATTGCACTGGTGCAGGAATGGCATTGCCACTGCCCACCTGGATGACTCCAGTCTCGTTGTTGGCGAGCATGAGGGTGATGAGGCAAGTGGAGGGCGTGATGGCTGCCATCACCTCCTCCACCTGCACCCTTCCCCCCTCAATCGCTTCCACTGTCGTCACGTCTACATCATAGAGGGGTGGTACTATTACAATGGGCAAAGCCTCAAGCTGGAGAGTCTGGTTGGTGCACACACACACACACACACACACACACACACACACACACACACACATACACACACACACACACACACACACACACACACACACACACACACACACACACACACACACACACACACACACACACACACACACACACACACACAAGATGAATGTGAAGCAAGGAGTGTATCTAATGGCTCTGACCAGCCTGGCGTGAGTGGTGCAGATGTGTGAGGAGGAGTTTGACTGAGTCGTGCTCGAGTGCACTGGTGATGATGTGAGGGAGGTGTGCCATGAGTGACATCTCCTCCCTCCTCTCCTGCTTCTCCTCCTCCCCCAATCTTTCTCCCTCAGACACCCCCTCTCCACCCTCCCCTCCCTCTCCCTTGCCTAGTTTGTTGTCTGCCACCTCCACCCTGGACACCATCTCAACCCCCCTTTCAGCACCCTCCCCCCTGCCCACCCCATCACACACTCCATCATTTTGAGCTGTTGCTGGGAAGAGAGTGGAATGTTGGTGGGTGTTGACTGGTGGAGGTGCATTGTAAGTTGCTGATTTTGAATGCTTATGGAGGTTGTAGTGGTGGAGGGCTGAATGGATGGCCAAGTTGTTTGACTCTGTACCACCAGATGTGAACACTATTTCTGTAGATTATAATTATAAGTTAAAATTAATTTATGAAATATATTAAAGTGGACATCAAATGTGCAAAGTGTATTATTGTCCTGGCCTGGTTACCAACCATCAGGATGAGCCTCTAGCATGCATGCCACCCAACTTCTGGCTTTTTCAATCACTTTTCTTGATTCTAATCCTATAAGGATTTGAATCTCTATATTTTATTAAATAAATATATTAAATTAATAAAATATACTTAAAACACTCCTTTTTACATTGGCATCTCAACTCAGTATTTTATTGCCTTCGTCACCTTTTTGGTGGCAGCTGCTTGGGTTGGCCCAATGGTCTCTGAGCGATACATGGATTTCCCTCAGAACCTCAGGGTCAAGAGGCGTTGTGGCGTTGGCATCCAAGTAAATTTTCCTGAAATACAAACATATATTTTTTAGTTATCAATGTTTAGCAAATTTAGAATGTTTAAAATAGAGTTTAAATTTAAAGTTTAAATCCTATTAAACATAGAAAGAATGATGTGTGAAAATAATGATGAGGTTAAACTTTAACCGTTAAAGTAAATATATATTCAAAATGAAAATTAAATATACTTCTTTTTTGTCGATCCATTCATGCTCATAAGTAACTCAGCAAGAAAATGTGTAAACTAATATTTGAATTAATTTACATTTAAATTAAATTTTAACTATACCTCCAAGTATAGCGTTTAGTTTACATGCTTAAATGAATAGAATTTTTAAAAAAAAGATTAAGATAAAACTCCTCAATAAAAATTATGCCGGTAAAAGTCCATATGTGAAGTTTGTAGCTGTAGTAGGTTCCATGGGCAGCGATCCTGGAGTCCGGATCTCCCCACTTTATGGTAGTGACTCACTACTAGTGAAGGGGTCCACCTCAAAGTGGACCTCCCACCTTTTAGTAGTGAGGAGACACGTTAATGTTTTACCCTTTTTTTTCAAGAAAATTTTTTTAAACTCTTGTTTTGATGCGAACATAATCGTCAACCATGGCATAAAACAGAATTTTTACCTATTAATACATTGTGAGTATGTGAGTTTATAGTGATAGCTGTTTAAAATAAAAATTTGTAATGCTTACTTAAACATTCGTATAAAAACTGAAGTTAAAAATGTCTTTTTGAATGGGGGGAGAAGTGGTCTAGAACCCAAGACCTACACAGGATCGTCCATGCTGGTTAAGACCCCTCCAAGATTTGCAGAAGATCGCCGCCCCTGGTAGGTTACTTATGAAAAATGTCTTTTCCTCTACCATTCTGGATCCGCCTCTGCGGATAAAATATAAAGTATAGTCTGAATAGACTACAAGATTTAATTATTATAGTCGATAGTATTTTAATACACACTTTTGTGAGTTTTTTTGATGACTTTTATTAACCCAATTAAGTGCTCCGTAGTTTGTTCTAAGTTTGCATTTACTTTTAAACTCGAGCTCTTTTAAAAGCATTTTCGTTTCCCAATTCGGAGCTAAGATGGGACCTTAAGATTCTTAAGTTAAGAAGCTCACGATGAACTGAAACGCAATACTGATGATTTTCTTTTTGCTTTTTCGAGTATAATTCAGTTATTTTAAAATTCAAGAAAATGGCGTCAAGGTAGTTTCACGTAAAATGTGATCTTAAAAAGAATCAACAGTTCATTTTTAACGTAATCTTACTCTCAATTTTCAGACGAATAATCTCAAAACTTGAAAGCGTTTTAGCAAAGCTGAAAAAGTCAGCTGATCCAGAAGGCGCCAAAACTTGCACAGCAATAAATGAAGCTTCACCTGGCAAGCAAGATCCTGCATCAAGAAAAAGTGAGCCACATGCACTGACAGACTTGCCTGGGACTGCACTGCAGGAAGACGACTCCCTTGTGGCCAGGAAAAGAAAGGATTCTGGAAGGGAGTCCCTAATGTGTGAGAGGAGTGTTGAAGGTGTGGTCGGACCAGGTCACCCAGAAGAAGAGGCAGAGGGCAGTGCTGCGGTGATGAGATGTGTGCAGGACAGACTGAAGACAGATGAGGGTGATTATGATGGTGATGAGGATGATAATTGTGATTATGATGATGGGTGTGATGGTGATGATGATGATGACTGCACTCCACCACAGCTCTCTTGAGCATCGTCTGCAGTGAGACTGCCATGCTGGGAGACAGTGAGATTGGAGAAGAAGTTTCCATGACAATCCCTGCACTGCACAGCACACAGGTGTTTGATAGGTGGTTGTTGTTGTAGTGGTGACTTCATTGCTGCATCTCATCTATAAGATATCATTTTCATTCTCGTTGTTATTCTTGTTATGTCTCTTATAGGATATCTTAAATGATTGCAGGGAACATTGGTGGCAAAGCAATCAAGGAGGTTTGACTCTTGCATGCAGTAAAAGAAGAAGACCAATGAATATAATTGCTCCTGATAGTAGTAGTAATGTCTCTTGTTACCATTGCAGGAAGAGACAGAGCACCCGGCGCATCGTCAACATCCCCTACCACCACCACTCCCCCCTCTATTCCCCACACTCCCCCTCCTTCTTCTCTTCCCACTCTCCCCAACACCACTCCCCATCCCACTCTCCCACCAATCCATCCACCAACAATGAATCAACCAACACCCATGCTGATGATGATGTTGGCGGTGATGATGATGATGGCAATGATGATGATGATGAAGAGGCATGCAAGGAGATTGAGTTGCCTGAAGGTATGAGGTGGTTGGAGGGCAGTGAGGTCAGTGTGATGCTTGCATAGAGATGGTGATGATGGTGAGGGAGAGGGTGATGCAGATGCAGATAGTGATGATGATGTTGATGATGATGAAGATGATGAAGATGATGACGATGATGATGTTGATGATGATGATGACGATGTTGATGATGATGATGATGATGTAAACATGTATAATGACGAGGATGGCAAACGGCTGCAGGATGCGTCTTTGTGGAGCCTGAGTTAGTCGACGTTGCAGTCAGAGGCGAGGAGACACAACGACACAAGCGAGTCTGCAAGCCAGGTTGGCGCTGATGATGATGATGTAGTCAGAGGTGATGATGATGATGATGTAGTCAGAGGTGATGATGATGATGATGTAGGCAGAGGTGATGATGATGATGATGTAGGCAGAGGTGATGATGATGTGAGCAGGTGATGATGGTGTAGACAGAGGTGATGATGATGATGATGAGATACATTGGTGAGGCATGAGCGGCAACCGACAGGCAGGCAGCAGGAGGCGATGGTGCACTGCACAGCTTGCCACCAGCAGCTCGGAGTCGACGGCTTGCACCACTACCACCGGCATCCCGTCCTCAGGGTGCTGCTGTGCAAGGTTGGCTGGTGGTTGAGTGGAGGGAGGGTGGTTGAGTGGAGGGAGGGTGGTTGAGTGGAAGGAGGGTGGTTGAGTGGAGGGAGGGTGGTTGAGTGGAGTGAGGGTGGTTGAGTGGAGGGGATCAGTAGAGGAGGATCATCACCACCACCACGACGACGACTACAGAAGTGCCACAAGTGGTACAGCAGCAGTGGCGAGATAGCGCAGGACGAGGATGGGGCAGACGAGGAGTGTCGCTGGTGCAGGAACGGTGGCGACCTGGTCTGTTGCGACCACTGCCACAACTCCTTCTGTCGTCCCTGCATCAGACGCAATCTGGGTCGCAAGGAACTTTCGCGCATCCTTGACGCAGGTTCGTCTCAGTACACTGCCATTGCTTCTCCATCCACCACCACAACCACACTTTCACCGTCATCTGCACGCACCACCACCACAGCCACACATGCACCGTCATCTGCACGCACCACCACCACAACCACACATGCACCGTCCACAGGCGAGCAGAGCAAGTGGTCGTGCTACGTGTGCGACCCGACACCGATCCTGCCACTCATCTCGAGGTGCTCCAGTGTGATGGAGGCGAGGCAGCAGAGTGTCGAGAGGCCTGCCAGGAAGAGACAGCGAGGCAAGGGTGGTCAGGTGGGCAGACCAACTGAGAATAGACCTGTTGTGGGCAGACTTACTGAGGATAGACCTGTTGTGGGCAGACCAACTGAGGATAGACCTGTTGTGGGCAGACCAACTGAGGATAGCCACAAGAAATCACTGTGGTTGCAGCAGCAGGAGCAAGAGAAGGACAAAAAGAGGCTTGCAAACGACTTGACGACTGTGCTCAAGAGTTTGCTGTCTGCCACCAAGAGCTTGGGCATCTACTTGTCCTCCCTTCACCAAGACCTCCACGCCACCACCACCAGTGCCAATGCAACCACCACCATCACCACTATTAACTCAACCACCAGTAGCCATGGCACCAGCAGCAGCAACCATGGCAGCACCAGCAGCAGCAACCCTGATGACGCAACGAAGAAGACGACGATAAGCAGAAAGTTGTGGCGAGCTCAGCAGCTCTATGAACAGTCGTTCCTCGCGCAAGTCAAGGCTGCTGACCTCCTCATCAACAACTCAATCAGTAACAACAACATCAATTTTATCAGCAACATCAACAACAATTTTATCAGCAACATCAGCAACTTCAACTTGGACAACTTCATCATCAACAACAAAGGGGTGCCTGCATCTTACGTCTCCACCTCTAACCACTCTTTCGTCGTCCAACATGGCAGACTTCTCACTGCCACCAACAACGCCACCAACAACGGCAACAACAGCAACGGCAACAACCCTCTCACCGACTACAACACCATCAAAAACATTGACAACAAGAACACTATTCTTCACCACCACCACCAACAACACAAGCGTCTCATGGCAGCATCTAGTCCGCGCCTTCTTGCATCGAAGAAGCACTCCACACCAGCCACTTGTCCCTCCCAAGATGTGTGTGTCATTTCAGATGATGAAGAACATGGCGGTCCTGATGATGATCACAATGGTGCTGATGATGATCACAATGGTGCTGATGATGATGATGCTGGCACTAGTGCAGAGGGTGATTCTGTCGTTGTTGCTGATAGTTCGAACGGAACGGCAGCGTCGAGAAAAGTTTCCGACAAGGACAGCGAAGAATCCACGAATTCACTGCAACTCACTCAAGTCAGCAATTCTGCTTGCACCCTTCCAGCCACCAGCAGGGCGTGCAATCTCTCCACGGCAAACGAGGCTGTCAAAGGAGACGTTTTGCAGATTGGAAGCGAGCGCTTGGAAGGGAGTGGTGAGGGCAGCAGGCTGGAAGGGAGGGGTGAGGGCAGCAGGCTGGAAGGGAGTGGTGAGGGCAGCAGGCTGGAAGGGAGTGGTGAGGGCAGCAGGCTGGAAGGGAGTGGTGAGGGCAGCAGGCTGGAAGGGAGTGGTGAGGGCAGCAGGCTGGAAGGGAGTGGTGAGGGCAGCAGGCTGGAAGGGAGTGGTGCGGGCAGCAGGCTGGAAGGTAGTGGTGCGGGCAGCAGGCTGGAAGGGAGTGGTGAGGGCAGCAGGCTGGAAGGGAGTGGTGAGGGCAGCAGGCTGGAAGGGAGTGGTGCGGGCAGCAGGCTGGAAGGGAGTGGTGAGGGCAGCAGGTACCTGCCAGAAGAGCAGCAGGCGCCTGCCAGCAAGGGTGCAAGCAGGAAACGCAAGAGTGACGTCACAAGAGTTGCCAGCAGAAAGTCCTCGAGAAGACTCAGTGGCATGTCGCTCGGATAGCCTGCCTGTCTACCATCTTTGTACATCCTCACTCCTTTCCATCATCATCATCATCACTTCTCTTCTCCTCACTCATCCACCATAAAACTCCACCCTCTTGCTCATATATATTTCCAATAAACTTCTCACTGTCTCCTTGTATGATCTGATGGACCTCTCCCAAGGCAGCTGGTCTTCTTGAAGGCAGTGCGCTGGAACAAGAGTGTGTTTCATGGCAGCATTCACACTTCGTTCAAGTAGTTTGTCTGTCCCGTTCAAATGCCATTCCCTTGCAATCAGTGTTGTTCCAGTTAACTGTAACTGAAATGGTAAATTTTAACTGTAACTATAATTCAATGCATAACTGTAACTGAAATAGAAACTGAAAAACAAGAATACTAACTGAATAGTAACTAAAAAATATCTACTTAAAAAAGGGAAGCGCTACAAGATAAAACATTATCGTATGCACGTTTTTGAGCAATAATATGATTAATTTATTTTATTCTTCGAGACCGATTATATAAATTTTTATGAAATGTTTAATGTTAATAGCGGCAGAAAACAAGAAAATGCCGTATGGGCCTATTTTATTTACGAAGCTTCATGCGACAAAAGCGAATGTCAGGTTCCAGAAGAGGATGATAATGATAAGAAGAAAGTTACCAGGCAACACACTGTAGTTGATAATTATTTACGCATTTATATATTTTAATATTATTTACCAAGTTATGAGCATAATTTATAAGCCATTTAAATAATTTCAATTAAACACTCGTAGATATATGCAATTTCTATCATTTAGGTTCAGAGAGAATGATTTCTTTGATAAAAAGAATATAAGAACAATGTAGAAGATCGAATTCGTAAAGATCTTCAAACTGGACATTGCGTTGTCATTAGCATGGATTGCTGGACTAAGAAGGGTCTTACACTTTCATGTCTCGGGATCTCAGCATCCTTTCATAATCCATCAATGCGTCGTGCAATTCAGGTCCTGCTAAATGTTCAATCAATCAATCAATCACTAATGATTTGTATAGCGCCCTTTGCTAAGTGAACAAAAGCGCTCTTCAAATAAATTTGTTAAATAAAACGGTTTTTAGACCACTACCAATATATGTATATATATCAATTTAAATATAAAAAAACAAACAATCAACCTCAATAATCCAACCTCACCCACACCACCATGATAATCACTGCCAAAAAATTATTATCACCACCAAAAAAAATTCAATCATCACTACAGTAACAACACTCATACCACAGCACAATCATCACCACATCATCCTCAAAACCATAAAACACAATCATCATTCTTGTCAATTTTCTGTCTTGCCACTGGTGCCGAGGCTGCGATAGAGGGTGAAAGAGAAGTCCTTGCCAGCACTGGAACTGCTGCTGCTATGGAAGGTTTTCTTCTTTATGTCGCAGCTCACTTGATTCCCTGCGGCTATCTTGGTCTGCTATCAATCAAATCAATCAAATAGATTTCTATAGCGCTCTTTCTTCAAATTCAAGAGCGCTCGTAAATAAATTTGTCGAACAGATATGTCTTCAGATCCTTACGAAAAGTAAATAATGATTTAGACGTAGTTAAATAAGGAGGTAATGAGTTCCAAATATATGGACCTGCATAATGGAAAGAACGTTTAGCAAAAGAGTTATTAATGGAAGGGATGAAATAATGATTTTGAGTGGATGATCTTAAATGACTTCTATGAGGGTGAGTTATTAATGATTTGAGGTATATTGGGGATACTGGGGAGTTTTTTAATTTAAACATAAAAACACAGATTTTAAATATAATCCTAAATTTGATGGGGAGCCAATGTAATAAGATGAGAGAGGGTGTAATGTGGTGATAAATAGGAGTACGGCTAACGACTCTAGCAGCATAATTAAATACTTTATTTAATGGTTTTAAAGTAGTTTCAGGTAAATTATAGTAGAGTGAGTTACAATAGTCAATTCGAGATAAAACAAGTGCAGAGACTAACATCTTTAAAGAAGGGTCATCTAAGTAAGGTAATAATTGTCTGATACGTCTGAGATGAAAATAGCAAGATTTAGTGACTGATAGAATTTGGTTTGATAAGGTTAATTTTGAATCGAAAATAAATCCTAAGCTACGAATATGATTAGATGGAACAATAGTATGAGTGGCGAAATTACATGGGCCATTAATTAGTTTACCATTTTTATCAAAAAATATAAGTTCAAACTTTAGTGGATTTAATTTTAAAGACATTGAGCTAGACCAGTTTTCAATAGATAATAGACATGAAGATATAGACGACATAACAGTATTATATGATGATGTATCGAAGCTGACATATAACTGCGAATCGTCAGCATAGGATAGGGAGTTGAGAGAATGAGAGGAAATGATAGAAGATAATTCAGAGACGTATAGAATAAAGAACAAAGGACCAAGAATAGAACCTTGAGGAACACCATATGAGTAAGTAGATGGGGTAGAGGTACAGTGATTTAAAGAAACATAAACAGATCTATTAGATAAATATGACTTAATCAATGCTGCGGCCATTCCTCGACAGATTCAAAACAACCAACATTCACACCGAAAACCTTTTAATTAATTAAATGTAATTTTTATTTAGACTTAAGATTCTAAAATTTTAATATATTATACCCAAAACCGTTTATTCTACAAATTTATTTGAGCGGCTGCCAAAATGGCAGCCGCTAACCAAAAATGTTCATTTTGTGTCTCACCCACATACAAGAGAAATTTTATCACTTAGATTATTGTGTACCCTAGATTATTAGCTTCTTTTGCGCAAGACATTGTTTCAGCTCCCGCTTCACAAGCGTATGTGGAAAGGGTGTTTCAAGTGTGCGGAGACCTAACTGCAGGGATAAAAAATCGCCTCAGCAAAATCTGGAATTGAAGACATTTATGAAAATGAACAGCGTGTATTATGAATAATATATTTATATATCTTTTAAATAAATTGACTTTTAAAAATTAATTTGGGCTGTATTATGAGCGCTCTTGAATTTGAATAAAGAGCGCTATAGAAATCTATTTGATTGATTGATTATAAATAAAAATTCATTTTTTCTCCCTCTTGATTAACTGTAACTGTAACTAACAAAAATAACTGAAACTATAATAGTAACTGAAAAATTAAAATTTGCATAACTGTAACTTAAATAGTAACTGAAAAATTAAATTTTTCATAACTGTAACTTGAACTTGAACTGAAAAATCCGAACTGGAAAATCACTGCTTGCAATTCATCAAAGCTTCTAGGTCAACCGTAGGCGGTGAAGATCGAAGGTCGCATGCAATCATAGGAAAGCGACATGCTTTATTCGTGGCGCAATTGGCAAATGGTGATGACTAGTAGAAGTGTGTGAAGTTGTATGTCAGATAGATTACAACGTACACAGTGACAAGGTTTAATGCAATGGAAGAAATGCTGGAACGAATGGAGGTGGGGGGGGGGGGGGGTTGGATGGATTGCTTACAGAGTTCCATGCATGCACGTGATGAGATCCGATGGAGGTGACGATGCATGCTCTGAGACTCAAAAAGACAAGCGAGAGCAGAGGCAAAAATGCAGTCGACATAGCTCTTCTGTGACGTAGATGGTTTGATTTTCGGCCAAAACTGCCAAGAGGTGGTGGAAAGAAGCATGTATTAGATACATGAAGAATGCTGGAAGATGCATGGAATTACGCAGTTAGGATGCTGGCAGATGCATGGAGGATGCTGGAAGATGCATGGAGGATGCATGGAGGATGCAAGTACTCATTGCCTCTGCAACTGACCACACACCCTCTCAGGAGCAGCGTGTGGTGCAGGAGTAGAAGGAAGAGGATGAAGCTCGATGGAGGAGAACCTCTGAAAGCATCAAGACAACTCCTCTTCAGAGCTCAAGAGAGTCGTTCTCTCCATCTCCCTCCCTCCTTTCTTCATCAACTCCTTCCCTGATTTCCTTCCTTTCTTCAACACTTCCTTCCTTCCTTCCTTCATGCCACCACTCAGTGAATTCCTGATGGAAACACTGCACAGGCCTCTCTCAACGTCTGCTACGACGTCCTCCGGGCAGGCAGTGCAGGCTGATTGGTAGCTGTAGTTCAGTCTTTCGTAGTTGCCACAGAAGTTGCCAGTGGAGCGTCCATCCCTGACCACCCTGCCTTGCCCCTCCAAGTCCTCTTCATTCTCCACCAAACTCCTGGCCCCACGACCATCATCATCACCACCACTACGACCATTATCATCACCACCACTACGACCATCATCATCACCACCTGCGCGATCATCATCACCACCTGCACCATCAGAATCCTTGCCTCCAAAGCAACTGCTTGCCTCCTTGCTGGCATGCCTGCCTGAGGCCTCGTGCTGTGTGTAGTGCTGGTAGTCGGGGTGGAAGTTGTGCACTGCGTCTGCCATGATGTCCTGTCGTCGTGGTGGTGGTGGTGATGATGATGCCATGATGACGATGATGATGGAAGAGATGATGATGATGGAAGAGCTAATGGACAGACCCTGGGATTGATGGTTTCCCGCAGGTTGCTGGAGATGCTCTGCAGGGAGACACCCGTCTTGTGGCTCAGCACGCCTGCCATGTACCTGTATGGTGGTGGTCAGGCTCCAGAGGCTGCTATGGTGATGATGATGATGGAGAAGATGATGTAGATGACGTAGTAGTGGCCATGACACCACCTGGCGTGAGGGAAGGCCTTGGCGAAGAGCGCAGCAGCCAGGAGCATCTCGAGGCAGATGAGGAAGTTCTGGTAGCCAGCAGCCATCACTCCCACCCTGGTCTGCTGCTGCTGCCAGTAGAAGCAGCCTGCCTTCTCCAAGACCGCCAGCAGGAAGCCTGTCGTGAGGTGCAATCAAACCATCATCAAGCATGCACACTAGTGGTCGGACATGGACGATTTTCCATTCCCGGTCCCGTCCCGTTCCCGAATTTTGTTTTCCCGTCCCGTCCGGTTCCCGATGGACCATCATACTTTTGATTCCCGTCCCGTCCCGTTCCCGCAACTCGATTCCCGGTCCCGACCCGTTCCCGAAACTTTTTGACCCGGTCTCGACCCATTTCAACAACAAAATTTTGTTTATTTATTTATTTTTGCTGCCGTTTTCACTGGTCCCAAACTTGCTAGTCCTAACATTCCTTAAAGTTCATTATTAGAAAGTAGAAAATATTTCTTTTAACAAAATAAAAAAACACGATTTAAATTTCAAATTATTATTGAAATGAAAGTATTGAAGTTAGTCATTGTTTTTGATTAATTCAATCAAGTTTTTATTGCTTTTCATACGGGTTAAACCGTCAAGAGTTTTAGCTTTCAAATTAGGTGATCTTGGGTCTGAAGTTAAACGACCACATGTTGACAAATTCCGTTCACAGGGAATAGAACTTGCAGGTATACTAAACAAAATTTTAGCTACTTCTTGTAGTATTGGAATTTTTTTTTACTCCAATAGATTTAACATCTTTATAATCTTCAATTTTGGTGAGACGTAATTGTGAATATTTTTACAATTCATCCTCTTCTGAATCTTTTCCCTCGTTCATTATTATTAATTCCTCAATAATGATAGAAATATGTTTTTTGACAACATTCTTTTTTCCACAAATGCACAAATAAAATCATTCGTATAATTTGATAGTAAAAAAGTTGTATTATAATTTTTACGTTATAAAAACTAACACATAGGGTATAAATAACCATCATGTGTTTTTTTTCTCAACGTCACTGGTCTGGCTGTACAAAATAGAATTAAATTTTCTCTAATGAAAGTCTTGGTATTTATTTTTTCTATCCCAAACTTTTTAAATATTATTTTTTTATACTGGGGGATGCAACAGACATGCTGCCATATGAATAAGATCAATGGGTGAACGGGTAGCTGAGTGAATGAACGGGTAGCTGAGTCGGCAACGACTCTCGGCTTGACCAAAATGAAAGGTCCTAGGTTCAAGTGCAACCAATGCCCTAGTAACCCAAAGGCGCAAGTGAAAATATGCAGCCTAAGTGGCCTGGAAGCCCGTTCGGGTTATACGCCACTATAATAATGCTCGTCATTATTATTATTAATGGGCATCTTTTTTTGTCCAATGATCAACTGAGCATTCAAATGGAAATTAATAATTCAAATTCAAAGTATGAATTTATAAAATAAAAATAATATAACTGACCAGTTTGATTTCATCTGACAAGTTTTCATCATCACCCATTTGTTCTAATTTCCCTAATATTTGGACTCGCCATAACAACTTCAAATGTAATGTTAGAGATTTTGACATTGACAACGCAATGGTGACTTCGTTATACATTTCTATTGCATTTAATAGTTATTTTAAGTACGGAGTATCGATGAAATAGAGATTTCCATACTTGAATTTGAAGAAAGAGCGCTATAGAAATCTATTTGATTGATTGATTGAGGAGTCTGCTGAAGTATAATTGTTGAAAAATCCACTCCCAATAACTTTTATTCCCGTTTTTCCCGTTTCCGATTTAAAAGTGTATTCCCGTTCCCGATTTCAATGTTGATTCCCGTTCCCGTCCCGAAAACCTATTCCCGGTTCCCGACTTTTCCCGTGCCGAAATTAATTTTCATTCCCGTTCCCGCGGGAGTCCCGCAGGTACCCGCGGGTACCCGGTCCGACCTCTAATGCACACACCTTGCCACCTTCGTACCAGCATGCACACACCTTGCCAGAAGGAGAGGAAGATGACGGCCTTGACGACGACGAACTTGAGGACGGGTTGGTAGGGAGCGAGCAGGTGGTGCACTGCACGGTAGAAGACCAGCAGAGCATACAGTGCCAGACTGACACTCAGGTTGTAGAGCAAAGTGATGTACAAGTAAGCAGAGTGTACACTGAAGTCGCCTTCGGTGTAGAGGTTGAGGGCCTGCAGCAGCACCACCAGCACAGCCATCAGAGGCTTCACAAAACAGAACTGCAACGTCGCCTGTGTGATGGGGGAATATTGAGAGTGGTGCACTGAGAATGTACACTCTTGTTTTCAGAATCTTGTACACAAGAAGTGTGCACTCACTTGTTTGCAGAAGCGCAGAAAGCCGATGTTGTACTGGTGGCCGATGGGGCAGCACTGACAACGGCATGGGTGAGACCTGCGAATAATTATGGCACAATGCTCAACATCTGCACACATGCATCAATTGAGTGCAGCAACCTGATTGGTCTGCCGTGGATCTCCGACATGATGCAACTCTCGCCCCCCAAGTACTCGTAGCACAGACTCAAGAAGCTGTAGATCACCAGCGCTGCAGGTGGTGGTGTCCACAATACATATGCACTCTCAATCATGAAGTGATGCTACTTTGCTAATCATTATCAAAAGTATGTGTGCATCCATTCCAGAAAGTAAAAATTGTGGCAGAACACACCTTCGTAGCAGTCCCTGGCGACGTTGACGTAGAGACAGACGTGGTAGTGCCTGGACGAAAGCAGCAGCAGTCCAAGCCACGACGTGAACGAGTAGACGGGAACGATGAAGAGAATGCGCACAATCCACCTCTGCTCGTTCGGACAAGTGTAGAAGCGCAAGTGAAGAAAGGCCTTCAGAGATATTTAGAAAATGAATTTAACATTTCGGACATTATAAACTGTTGAAAATTTAAATGGTATTCAATACCTGCCAGAAGACCATCAGGATGGCTGAAAACGCAAAAACGCCAGCGAGAGCCTGTGCAAAGCTCGTCTGCAGAAATATCGAGTGACTAGTTGTGTTGTTCTTCAGATCAACGAACCTTTCGTTTGATTGCGAAAGACTGAAAGTTGCAAACTTGGTGAAAACGCTTGTGCTTTGAGGCCTATCTGAAAACATGGCTTGAGCCTCTTCTCTCAAGGTAATTATACCGTACATTTACATCATCTATCGCATTCAGTGAAGAGAAAATATTAACTAAAAAATAGCAAAGACACCAAGACAATTTTCTAAATTTAGCTGCAAAGACAAAATACTTTTCATGTTCATATTTATTTAAAATTATAAATATAATGAAGTTGACGACTATTTGAGCCATAAAACATGATAAAAAAAAGCTTATCAACCACAATGTAGAAGCTTTTCATAATCATCATTATCTCCTGTTTTTGTTAAACAGGCAAAGTTTTCTACTCCCGAGGATGGTGTCTCAATCTCTCTCTCCACTCTTTTCTGTCATGGGCACCACCTGCAGACGCATCTGGACATGCAATGTGTGAGATTTGAAATATGGCTGATGATAACACAGGGCTGATTATAGTTGTCTGAAAGACTTCAAGTATATTTAATTTTGTGCACTGAAACTTGTATGATCATTTAATAAAATAATCATACACAAAAATATTAGTTCAACCATTTTGTGATTTTAAATTATGAAGCTATATGAGATTACAGCCCAAAAACATTAAGTAGAAGAAATGATGGCTGACATAAATAAGTGATGTTCTTTCAAACTGGTGAGATGATGAAGTAAACAATACTTGGGATGATAATATATAACGTGAACAGAAAATTCCAGTAAAGAGCACACATAGACTGGAGACAAAGCTTGACACAACAATTGCTGCTGCAGTGTCCACCTGTCTGAATGACATCTGCAATGGTTGTGACATTGGCATGAAGACTCAGAATCTGAATGCCCTGCTACCTTTGATCACCATGCATACGAATGAGGTAAGAATCGACAAGCAGCATAATGAAAACATGTTATCACTCCTCCTCCTCCCTCCAACCTTATCACTTAGCATCACCATCAGCCCCCTCCTCCTCTTCCTCTTCCTCTCCCTCCTCCTCTTCCTCCTGTTCTGAATGGCTCAACTGTTCCTCAATCACGTCCATGCTCTTGAAGCGGTCATCCTGTGTGGCATGCATGCACTATAGCACTCCACAATCCTGCACTTGAACACACTTCAGCACACACTCCAGTGTATAATGCACACTGCAGTGTATAATGCACACTGCAATGTATATTGCACACTTCAGCACACACAGCATTCAAACACACACTCACATCCTTCTTGTGGAGCGCCTGTCTCTTGTGGTGGCCTCTGTCAGAACTGAAGTCGCAAACAAAGACGATGCACTGTGTAAGTGTGTGTGTGTGTTTATGTGTTTGTGTGTGTATGTGTGTGTGTGTGTATGTGTGTGTGTGTGTGTGTGTGTGTGCGTGTGTGTGTGTGTGTGTGTGTGTGTGTGTGTGTGTGTGTGTGTGTGTGTGTGTGTGTGTGTGTGTGTGGACTAACGAGGCCAAGGAGGAGGCCTGTGAGGATGGTGACGATGGCGAAGGAGAGGTAGGCCAGCCAAGATGGCACCTGCAAGTCCTCCGTCAAGTGCGTGTGTGTCTCCTGTTATCGTGATGGTGGTAATGATAATCATCATCATCATCATCATCATCCTTATCATCATCATGAAGGTATACAAGCAGGAAATAAAGTAACCTTGAGGAGAGCTGAGAAGCGGAAGAAGTAGGCAAGCAAGCACATGCTGTCGTGGTGGTTATGTCATATACAATTGAAAATAAAAAGTAATAACAAGAACAAATACACCCTACATCCACTCATAGAGGGACCACACACACACACACACACATACACACACACACACACACACAAACACACACACACACACACACACACACAAACACACACACACACACACACAAACACACACACTCAAACACAGGACTGACGGCAGGGAGGTGGGCGAGGAGTACCAGGGCACCACTTGCACACTGCTCCAGCCATTCTCCACAAACTCACGCATCCTCCTCTCACTCCTCTCGCCACTGTACAAGCGAAAGTCTCCATCCTTCACACTGTGTTGTATGGTGTTGTGTTGTATTCACATGCTTGTTGTGTTGTATGGTGTTTTATTGTATTCACATGCTTGTTGTGTTGTATTGACACTGTATTTTATTGTTATGTATTCACGTATTCGAGTTTTAATGGATTGTACTGTATTGTACTTTATTGACAAGTTGTGAGTGAGTTGTGAGCAAGACAAAGAACTACTGACTGGTAGATTGTGGGCAGTGAGGTGATGAAGAACCTGCCACTCAGACCTACATTAGTAGTGGTGATGATGATGACTCTTAGTGATGATGACACTCAGAATAGCTCTGGGTTATGTCTGGCAGATGACTTGAGCATGCAACTTCAGGCATGGTGGATCAATGCATAAGACTACGACATTCATCATCATCACCATGAATTGCATTGGATTTAGTGATCCAAAACAAATTGTATAAAAATGTAGAAAAAAATTAAAATATAAAAATACTACTACTACTACTAATACACTACTACTACTACTACTTCTACTACTACTACTACTACTACTACTACTACTACTACTACTACTACTACTACTACTACTATTACTACTACTACTACTACCACTCGATCACTGAGTTCGTGGATCCCCGAATTCAGGGATCACCGAATCCAATGCATACCATCACCATCACTGCCTCCAATCTTCACCTGCGTTGAGGCTGACATCAGCAGAGGCGACACAGAAGGTGCTTGACGACTCTGCCAGTGCCAGCCACGCTCCCTGCACTGCATTGCAGGCCGGACACCATGGGGCGTAACTTGAGAGAGTGAACATTAAAAGAATATATTGAAAGCTTAAATGATTACAGTGTAAAAGCTTAAAAAAGAGGTTGAGTAAATTAGGAGTATATAAGTATTATAAGAGAATCAATGATTTAGAATCACAATTTGATCATCCAGTCTCCCTGAAGAATGACTGTCCAATTGCCCTCTGATACGTGCACTTGGTGGCCGGCACAGGCAGGAGTGGAGAGAACTAGACGGCTCGTGAGAGAACAAAGCCAGAGTACTGACATATAAAATTGCATTTTTTATTTTAAAACTTTCTTATAAAATCAAAAATGTATTGAAAACATTATTATTTCGAGTTTAATCTGTGATTTTAAAATTTACTGAATATTCAACGGCTATTATATGAAAAGGTAAAAGAGATGGCCGAGATAATTTCCTTTTAAGCAACCTTTAATAAAATTATTATAAATGTACGGAAATTGTAATAACTTGAGATAAAATATGACATTTTATTTTTCTAATAAATAAAGTTAAACTTTGATTGAAAATAATTTTTTAGAAGTTATCGTTCACTAAGTATGAGTGGAGACCTGGGACACATTCTGGAGAGTGATGAAAAATGTTAAGTTTATTGAAGAACGTACAATTGAAATGTCAGCGAGGATGTCATTCAAGTTTGCAATGAAACGTAGAGCCACCTCTCGAACAAGCAATACATTGTGAAGCGCCAAATAACGGCGTTCAAAAACACATCACAAATATAATTTTAATGAAACGAAGGAACTACTTTCTACATGGTGTAAAAGCCGTGACAAACGATTTAAATGCCTATTGCCTAATGCCCACAAGCAGCGTGAGTATCATTCTGAGGTATTGCATTGGAGCAGCACAAAAACTGAAAAAGACGAAAAGGTCACGGAAAAGAATGGAAGAGGGGTCGGAAGAACGGAGAGAGCGTGGTTGGCTTGGAGTTTGAACTTGAGGACAGTGACGGTGGAGGCGTCTAGGTAGGTGCTCACGACGAAGGACTTGTCTTCTTGCCCCGAGTCCGACTGAGGTGGAAG
This sequence comes from Piscicola geometra, assembly GCA_943735955.1. NCBI lineage: Eukaryota > Metazoa > Annelida > Clitellata > Hirudinida > Piscicolidae > Piscicola > Piscicola geometra. Next base: position 9,778,746 of record OX030960.1, read on the forward strand.
GGGTGAGCAGTGGAGCGTTTGATGCAGATGATGGTGATGATGATGAGGATGGTGATGATGATGATGGTGGTGGTGGTGATGATGATGCAGGTGGAACTAATGATGATAATGTGCGTATGAAGAAAGCGTGAAAGTACCTGGAAGTCTTGTGTGGTGGGAGGAAGGTTGAAGGAGTGTATTATTGCTGCATACCCTCGTGCCTGTGGTGGTGGATTTGGTGGTGTGAAAAAAAGTTGTTAGTGAGAGGGAGGTTTTGTGGTGTTTGGGGGTTGTCACTAATATTACCACTGTTGTCACCCTCAAAAATGCAGGAGCGAGACCTCGATCTTGACTTGGTAGTGGCCTGGCAGCAGAAGTCTCCAGAACTCCCCGAGGAGGGTTGTCTTTGTGGGGTGGTCCCTGCCTGTGTGGACAATTGCCATTCGTTGACGCCGAAAGGAAAACAGACAGAAACAAACAGACACACAGAAAAACTAACAAGTATAAAGACAGACAAACAAGTATGCAGACAGACAAGGGGGCAGACAAGCACTAGCCAATGATGTGGACGACTGCTCCTCTGATTGGCCTCTCTCGCCAGTCAAGCACCAGTCCCTTCACTCCTGTGTGCGTGTGTGTGTGTGAGTGTGTGTTTGTGTGTGTGTGTTTGTGTGTGTGCGTGTGTGTGAGTGTGTGTGTGTGTGTGTTTGTGTGTGTGTGTGTGTGTGTGTGTGTGAGTGTGTGTGTGTGTGTGTATGTGTGTGTGTGTGTGTGTGTGTGTGTGTGTGTGTGTGTGTGTGTGTGTGTGTGTGTGTGTGTGTGTGTGTGTGTGTGTGTGTGTGTGTGTGTGTGTGTGTGTGTGTGTGTGTGTGTGTGTGTGTGTGTGTTTATGTGTGTGTGTGTTTATGTGTGTGTGTTTGTTTGCATGTTTGTTTTCATCGATGATGCACGCAAGCAAGCACACACAAACGCACCCGAGTGCACGGAGGAGTAGAGTTGCAGGAGGGCAGGCACATTGCTCTTCCACTCCCTCCTGAGGGAACTCTCCTGCGGGAACTTGCAGCAGGTCAGTTCGATCGTCAGTTCGAGGCAGCCTGCGTAGATGTAGTTGAAGTCCTGCATCGAACCTGTCGTCGTCGTCGTCGTCATGGTGATGATGATGATGATGATGGTGATGATGATGATAGTGATAGCAATAATGATGATGGTGATGATGATGATGATGATGGTGATGGTGATGATGATGATTAGACACACCCATTCAAGGACGCACCTTTCACCAGGTACCACGAAGCTCCGTTGACTATTCCGTTCTTGAAGCGGAAGCGGTCGCCAGGGCAACGGACGCCGTGGTGCATGGTGGCGTGCTTCGAGGCGTACGTCGTGGCCAGCTGCACGAAAACGTCATCGTCACGTGACTTGCTGTAGCGAGGTCCCTTCACATCTGAGATGGTGGTGATGGTGGTGATTATGATGGTGATGGTGGTGATTATGATGGTGATTATGATGGTGATAGAGAGGGGAAGGCAGTGGTGATGATGATGAAGAGGAAAAGGGTGTTGATGGTGGAAGTAACAATGCTCATGCATTACTTGAATTTTCGAGTGTGTACTTTTGTGTGTGTGTGTGTGTGTGTGTGTGTGTGGGTCTGTGAATATAGGTGTATTCATTCGTGCGTGTGCGTGTATGTGTGTCTGTTTGTGTGTGTGTGTCTGTGATAGAATGCGTATACATTCATGCTTGTTAGGCTGCGAAGAAGAGGCCTCAAGTGGTTTCAACGGCTTTATCAAGTGTTATTCAGCGAACACGCACAGGATGGGTGGAAGATAAGTGGATGTGAAAAAGTAAAAAGTTGAATTCTTTTAAAATTCTGCCTTGATTTTGTATCTTCTCAACGATCATTGTAGCCTAACAAACAGACTAAGAGTGCAGACTAACCGAAAGACTTACAAAGAGACAAACACAGAGCAACACAGACTAACAGGGAGACAAACACAGAGCAACACAGACTAACAGGGAGACAAACACAGAAGAATACAGACTGAGAAGGAAAGTACCTGGCGGCAGGTTGTCGTAAGGGTAGTTGACGACGACGGCTCCTGCGTGGAAGGAGGCTGAGAGGACGAACTGCTGTCGCTGCAACCACCGCATCACTGCTTCAGTCTCCGGCTGTGGTGCCTTGTTGTGTGACTTGTGGAAAAAGTCTGGAAAGTTTCTGTTCAAGTCCTGGTTGTTGTAGTTGTTTCTGTGGCAGGAGGGTGGTGTTGTTGACGTGGTAGGGGTTGTTGTTGATGTTTGTAATAATTATTGTAGAGGTTTTTGTGGCAGTGGTGATTGTTGTAGTTTTTTCTTTTTGTTGATATAAATGATGACGTGAAGTTCTTAATGGCCATTGCTTCCCTCTGGTCCAACGAACCTGCCAATGACGCCATGGCAAACTCCTGCTCCGTTCCGCTCTGCTGCGTGGTAGCCGTCAGGATTCATCGACACCATTATGTGCATCCTGTTGCCAACGTCACTACTATTACTATTACTTACGATAATTATAATAATTATAATAATAAATATTTTTATTATTTTTATATTTATTACAACAATAATAATCCAAACCGAGTTGTGTTGAGAAGGGCTGCGATGGATTGTTGTCGTTGGTAGTTTGAGGTCAGGTGGTGGATCAGCTGGATCATCAGCTCCCTCGTCACCACCTGCAACAAGTCTCACTGCGTGCGCCACCAACACTACTACTGCAAGTTCTACTTCTACTACTAATAACAAAAATAATACTAATATTAATCCTAATACTATTACTAATACTACTATAAATAATAATAGAACTTTTAATATTCTTAACTGCTCTCATGCTAATCAGGAAGGCCACAGTGAGTAGCTAATCACGCACTGCCCTACATTCTCAAGCACCCCTCTCGTGACCTCCCAGCACTCCACGTGACGGGAAATTACAGTCCACGAAGATTAATAATACTACTACCTCTACTACTCGATTACTTCGACGACTACTACTGCTACTACTAATACTACTACTACTACTACTACTACTACTACTACTACTACTACTACTACTACTACTACTACTACTTCTACTACTACCACCACTACTACTACTACTACTACTACTTCTACTACTACTACTACTACTACTACTACTACTACTACTACTACTACTACTACTACTACTTCTACTACTACTACTACTACTACTACTACTACTACTACTACTACTACTACTACTACTACTACTACTACTACTACTACTACTACTACTACTACTACCTCGTTGCCATGGATGTTGCCGATGAACTTGACCTCTGGTCGCAGACTCACGTGTGCTCTGGGAGACTCGCCTATCGCCAGCACCCACAACTCCCTGCCTGTGTGGTCAGTGGTAGCACCGATGAATGCACAGGTTAATGCACAGGTGAATGCACAGATGAAAGCACAGGTGAGTGCACAGGTGAATGCACAGGTTAATGCACAGATGAATGCACAGATGAATGCACAGATGAATGCACCGATGAATGCACAGACATCGCTATGGTCATCAAGACGTCATGCAGTAATTGGACCTTTTTCAGCGAGTTTTCAAGAGCAGGCAATTCAATGCAAGCGAAAGCAATCGCCAGTCGGGATCCAACAAACGCTGCATGTCTCGTCCATTGCAAGGAGCAGATGCCAATTATATCTCGTCCATTGGAAGCAGATGCCGCTTGAAGAAAGGGAGAGGAAATGAAGATTTATAGGAAAAGGAGAGTAGAGTGGGAGGTAAGAAGAGATGTGCAGAAGGAGTTGAAATAATTTAAGTTGGCCACGTCAACTGATGGCGTACAATTAGGTGTACAATGAGTGTACAGCGACGACAGCTGGAGTGACTGCAAGTGATTGTACATACAAATTGTGTGGCATCATCGTACAAGCACAAACCTCTGACACTCCTGCCGATGGAGTAGAGGTAGGTGATGTGAGGGTGCTGTCGTACCACTCTCTTCAAATACCTGCCCAGCCACACGTGGTTGTGGTACCTGAGTTGCATTGTAATCTCTTGTTTTGCATTGCATTGCATTGTATTGTATTGTATTGAATTGTATTATATTATATTATATTATATTGTATTGTATTGTATTGTATTGTATTGTATTGTATTGTATTGTATTGTATTGTATTGTATTGTATTGTATTGTATTGTATTGTATTGTATTGTATTGTATTGTATTGTATTGTTTTGTATTGTATTGTATTGTATTGTATTGTATTGTATTGTATTGTATTGTATTGTATTGTTTTGTATTGTATTGTATTGTATTGTATTGTATTGTATTGTATTGTATTGTATTGTATTGTAATGTATTGTATTGTATTGTATTGTATTGTATTGTATTGTATTGTATTGTTTTGTTTTGTATTGTATTGTATTTTATTGTATTGTATTGTATTGTATTGTATTGTATTGTATTGTATGTTTTAGTGGTACCTGAAGGCAGGTTGTTTTAGGAACGCTCCAGTCGGCGCTAAAACCAGAACTACAATCAGGAGCCCCACCAAGAGATGTGCCATTGCTTGTGCTTTGTGTGTGCTTGTGGTGGGTTCTTTTGTGGGGTGTATGCTTGTTGTTGTTGACTTTGTCGTTGTTGCTTTTGTTGTCGAACTATATATTAGTGAGTGTGTTGCAATTCCAAGGGAGCACATTTTTGTTCTAGACAGACTCATTTCGATGCATCTGGTTCCCCCTATTGTGCTCATCTTTCTGACTGGCGTGGTCTGATTGGCCTTTATAGTGTCATTGCTGCTCGCTGGGACGTTCAAGAGAGGTCCTTTGACACGGTTGGTCGCATGCAGTTTGTTGCGACGACTCGATGAAGGCCTGCATGAGCTTGCTTTGCCGAAAGAAGATCGCTCGTTCTCGATGGTAACGTCTTTGCATCGGGCTTTAAGGCGTTTGAGTCGCTGACTTCCTCTACGAAGTTCTGACTTCTTCTGGCTAGTTTCAGTTGTATTGGCAGATCAGTGATGAAGAGACAGTGGTGGCTGAACTGTTCGTGGTCTGTTGTGTGGCAGTGGCAGTGGCAGTGGCAGTGGCAGTGGCAGTGGCAGTGGCAAAGTCTGCATGTGGCAATGCTACAACCGCTCAAGTTTGAAAAGTAGCACAATATTGTTATTATTTTTATTGTTATCATTTATTTAGTTATTGTTATTGTTGTTGTTATCATTATTAAAAGTGGTGCACTATTAATAGAGACTATTGTCTTGGAGTCATCCGAAGGAAACACAGGTGTGTCGTAGTGTGCGGGTGTCCAAGCCACATAAAGGCACTTTACCACAACAACACACAACTACAACTACAACCACACAGCCACACATACAACCACACATACAACCACAAATACAAAAACCACAAACACACATTTTATTGTGCGTTTGAATCAAGCTATAGCCTCTGGCTGCACGTGCATTGGAGTAAATCCTCAACATTTCTCACCTTTGCAAAGACTGGCAGTAGATGTTGGTGGTGCTGATGATAGTAGGGGCTGCAACACTGATGGTGATGATAGTAGTAGCTGCAACACTGATGTTGATGGTAGTAGTAGCTGCAAAACTGATGGTGATGATAGTAGTGGTTTCAACTATGATGATAATGATGGTGGTAAGGGGGTCCTTAAAGAATGTATTTAATGAAATTGAATTTCAACTCAGACTAGCCGTCTTACATACTCACTCAGATTCTTTCTATATATATAGGATAAACTCAAGTGTGTGTGTGTATGTGTGTGTGTGTGTGTGTGTGTGTGTGTGTGTGTTTCTGTCTGTGTGTGTGTGTGTGTGTGTGTGTGTGTGTGTGTGTGTGTGTGTGTGTGTGTGTGTGTGTGTGCGTGCGTGTGTGTGTGTGTGTGTGTGTGTGTGTGTGTGTGTGTGTGTGTGTGTGTGTGTGTGTGTGTTTGTGTGTGTGTGTGTGTGTGTGTGTGGGTGTGTGTGTGTGTGTGTGTGTGTTTGTGTGTGGGTTGGTGGGTGGGTATGTGGGTGTGTGGGGGTTTGTGTGTTTGTATGGGCACGATTGTACATGCAGGTTAGGGGTTGAGGCCACCCGGCGTGCACAGTCTCAAACGGCGTCAAGAGGCTTTTCGATCAGCCAGTGTGTACGTACCTGTGTTTGTTTGCGTGTGTGTGTGTGCATGTGACTGTGATTGTGTATGTGTGTGGGTATGTGAGTGTGTATGTGCGTGTGTAAATGCGTGCAAACATGCCTGAAGGGTTTATGTGGTTGGGGGAACGGACAAAAAGCCTCTCGGAGAAAAAGCCTTCGGATAAAATACCTTCTACAAAAAGCCTCCCGGAGAAAAAACCTCCTGGAGAAAAAGCCTCTCGGAGAAAACGTCTCCTTGTAAATATTTTAGTATAAATAAAACGGACTTTTTATACAAAAAACGGATTTTTTATAGATTCGTTTCACAATTTTTAAATAAATAAAACGGACTATATTTTAAAAAAATTAAATAATTAATACAAACTTTAATTATAATTATAACGGACTTTGTTTTTATAGATTCGTTTCACAATTTTAAAGAAATAAAACAGACTGTATTTTAAAAAATACATAACTAGAACGATTTATCATATAAAATACAAATTATTGGTAAACGGATAAAAAGTCTTCAGGATAAAAAGTCTTCAGGATAAAAAGTCTTCAAGATAAAAAGTCTTCAGGATAAAAAGTCTTCAGAATAAAAAGTCTTCGGGATAAAAATTTTTCAGGATAAAAAGTCTTCAGGATAAAAAGTCTTCAGGATAAAAAGTCTTCAGGATAAAAAGTCTTCAGGTTAAAAAGTCTTCAGGATAAAAAGTCTTCAGGATAAAAAGTCTTCAGAATAAAAAGTCTTCAGGATAAAAAGTCTTCAGGATAAAAAGTCTTCAGGATAAAAAGTCTTCAGGATAAAAAGTCTGCAAGATAAAAAGTCTTCAGGATAAAAAGACTTTCAATCTTTTAGTTTTAAGGATCACGTATTTTTCCTTAAACATTATTTTCTTATAGTTAAAGTGACGAAACAACAACAGCTCAAATGCTATTTCGAGATTGAACGGAAAAATATAGCAAAAACTAGATAAAAGTATCACATTTTATTTTTTAAGTTTTAAGGATCACGTATTAATCACATATTTTTCCTTAAAAATTAATTTTTTAGAGATTTTTTTTCTGAAAACTTTTTATCTTGAAGACTTTTTATCCCGAAGACTTTTTATTCTGAAGACTTTTTATCCTGAAGATTTTTCATCCTGAAGACTTTTTATCCCGAAGACTTTTTATTCTGAAGACTTTTTATTCTGAAGACTTTTTATCCTGAAGACTTTCTATCCTGAAGACTTTTTATCCTGAAGACTTTTTATCCTGAAGACTTTTTATCCTGAAGACTTTTTATCCTGAAGACTTTTATCCTGAAGACTTTTATCCTGAAGACTTTTTATCCTGAAGACTTTTTATCCTGAAGACTTTTATCCTGAAGACTTTTTATTCTGAAGACTTTTTATCCTGAAGACTTTTATCCTGAAGACTTTTAACCTGAAGACTTTTTATCCTGAAGACTTTTTATCCTGAAGACTTTTTATCCTGAAGACTTTTTATCCTGAAGACTTTTATCCTGAAGACTTTTTATCCTGAAGACTTTTTATCCTGAAGACTTTTTATCCTGAAGACTTTTTATCCTGAAGACTTTTATCCTGAAGACTTTTAACCTGAAGACTTTTTATCCTGAAGACTTTTTATCCTGAAGACTTTTATCCTGAAGACTTTTTATTCTGAAGACTTTTATCCTGAAGACTTTTTATCCTGAAGACTTTTTATCCTGAAGACTTTTATCCTGAAGACTTTTTATCCTGAAGACTTTTTATCTTGAAGACTTTTTATCCTGAAGACTTTTTATCCTGAAGACTTTTTATCCTGAAGACTTTTATCCTGAAGACTTTTTATCCTGAAGACTTTTATCCTGAAGACTTTTTATCCTGAAGACTTTTTATCTTGAAGACTTTTTATCCTGAAGACTTTTTATCCTGAAGACTTTTTATCCTGAAGACTTTTATCCTGAAGACTTTTTATCCTGAAGACTTTTTATCTTGAAGACTTTTTATCCTGAAGACTTTTTATCTTGAAGACTTTTTATTCTGAAGACTTTTTATCTTGAAGACTTTTATCCTGAAGACTTTTTATCCTGAAGACTTTTTATCCTGAAGACTTTTTATCCTGAAGACTTTTATCCTGAAGACTTTTTATCCTGAAGACTTTTATCCTGAAGACTTTTTATCCCGAAGACTTTTTATCCTGAAGACTTTTTATCCTGAAGACTTTTTATCCTGAAGACTTTTATCCTGAAGACTTTTTATCCTGAAGACTTTTTATCCTGAAGACTTTTATCCTGAAGACTTTTTATCTTGAAGACTTTTATCCTGAAGACTTTTATCCTGAAGACTTTTTATCCTGAAGACTTTTATCCTGAAGACTTTTTATCCTGAAGACTTTTTATCTTGAAGACTTTTATCCTGAAGACTTTTTATCCTGAAGACTTTTTATCCTGAACACTTTTTATTCTGAAGACTTTTTATCCTGAAGACTTTTATCCTGAAGACTTTTTATCTTGAAGACTTTTATCCTGAAGACTTTTTATTCTGAAGACTTTTTATCCTGAAGACTTTTTATCCTGAAGACTTTTTAACCTGAAGACTTTTTATCCTGAAGACTTTTTATCCTGAAGACTTTTATCCTGAAGACTTTTTATCCTGAAGACTTTTTATCCTGAAGACTTTTATCCTGAAGACTTTTTATCCTGAAGACTTTTTATCTTGAAGACTTTTTATCCTGAAGACTTTTTATCTTGAAGACTTTTATCCTGAAGACTTTTTATCCTGAAGACTTTTTATCCTGAAGACTTTTTATCCTGAAGACTTTTATCCTGAAGACTTTTTATCCTGAAGACTTTTATCCTGAAGACTTTTTATCCTGAAGACTTTTTATCTTGAAGACTTTTTATCCTGAAGACTTTTTATCTTGAAGACTTTTATCCTGAAGACTTTTTATCCTGAAGACTTTTTATCCTGAAGACTTTTTATTCTGAAGACTTTTTATCCTGAAGACTTTTATCCTGAAGACTTTTTATCCTGAAGACTTTTTATCTTGAAGACTTTTATCCTGAAGACTTTTTATCCTGAAGACTTTTTATCCTGAAGACTTTTTATCCTGAAGACTTTTTATCCTGAAGACTTTTTATTCTGGAGACTTTTATCCTGAAGACTTTTTATCCTGAAGACTTTTTATCCTGAAGACTTTTTATTCTGAAGACTTTTTATCCTGAAGACTTTTATCCTGAAGACTTTTTATCCTGAAGACTTTTTATCCTGAAGACTTTTTATCCTGAAGACTTTTTATTCTGAAGACTTTTTATCCTGAAGACTTTTATCCTGAAGACTTTTTATCCTGAAGACTTTTTATCTTGAAGACTTTTATCCTGAAGACTTTTTATCCTGAAGACTTTTTATCCTGAAGACTTTTTATCCTGAAGACTTTTTATTCTGGAGACTTTTATCCTGAAGACTTTTTATCCTGAAGACTTTTTATCCTGAAGACTTTTTATTCTGAAGACTTTTTATCCTGAAGACTTTTATCCTGAAGACTTTTTATCCTGAAGACTTTTTATCTTGAAGACTTTTATCCTGAAGACTTTTTATTCTGAAGACTTTTTATTCTGGAGACTTTTATCCTGAAGACTTTTTAACCTGAAGACTTTTTATCCTGAAGACTTTTTATCCTGAAGACTTTTTATCCTGAAGACTTTTTATCCTGAAGACTTTTATCCTGAAGACTTTTTATCCTGAAGACTTTTTATCCTGAAGACTTTTTATCCTGAAGACTTTTATCCTGAAGACTTTTTATTCTGAAGACTTTTTATCCTGAAGACTTTTATCCTGAAGACTTTTTATTCTGAAGACTTTTTATCCTGAAGACTTTTATCTTGAAGACTTTTTATCCTGAAGACTTTTTATCCTGAAGACTTTTTATCCTGAAGACTTTTATCCTGAAGACTTTTTATTCTGAAGACTTTTTATCCTGAAGACTTTTATCCTGAAGACTTTTTATCCTGAAGACTTTTATCCTGAAGACTTTTTATCCTGAAGACTTTATCCTGAAGACTTTTATCCTGAAGACTTTTTATTCTGAAGACTTTTTATCCTGAAGACTTTTTATCCTGAAGACTTTTTGTCCTGAAGACTTTTTATCCTGAAGACTTTTTATCCTGAAGACTTTTATCCTGAAGACTTTTATCCTAAAGACTTTTTATCCTGAAGACTTTTTATCCTGAAGACTTTTTATCCTGAAGACTTTTATCCTGAAGACTTTTTATCCTGAAGACTTTTATCCTGAAGACTTTTTATCCTGAAGACTTTTTATCCTGAAGACTTTTATCCTGAAGACTTTTTATCCTGAAGACTTTTATCCTGAAGACTTTTTATCCTGAAGACTTTTTATCCTGAAGACTTTTATCCTGAAGACTTTTTATCCTGAAAACTTTATCCTGAAGACTTTTATCCTGAAGACTTTTTATCCTGAAGACTTTTTATCCTGAAAACTTTATCCTGAAGACTTTTATCCTGAAGACTTTTTATTCTGAAGACTTTTTATCCTGAAGACTTTTTATCCTGAAGACTTTTTATCCTGAAGACTTTTATCCTGAAGACTTTTTATCCTGAAGACTTTTATCCTGAAGACTTTTTATCCTGAAGACTTTTTATCCTGAAGACTTTTATCCTGAAGACTTTTTATCCTGAAGACTTTTATCCTGAAGACTTTTTATCCTGAAGACTTTTTATCTTGAAGACTTTTTATCCTGAAGACTTTTTATCTTGAAGACTTTTATCCTGAAGACTTTTTATCCTGAAGACTTTTTATCCTGAAGACTTTTTATTCTGAAGACTTTTTATCCTGAAGACTTTTATCCTGAAGACTTTTTATCCTGAAGACTTTTTATCTTGAAGACTTTTATCCTGAAGACTTTTTATCCTGAAGACTTTTTATCCTGAAGACTTTTTATCCTGAAGACTTTTTATCCTGAAGACTTTTTATTCTGGAGACTTTTATCCTGAAGACTTTTTATCCTGAAGACTTTTTATCCTGAAGACTTTTTATTCTGAAGACTTTTTATCCTGAAGACTTTTATCCTGAAGACTTTTTATCCTGAAGACTTTTTATCTTGAAGACTTTTATCCTGAAGACTTTTTATTCTGAAGACTTTTTATTCTGGAGACTTTTATCCTGAAGACTTTTTAACCTGAAGACTTTTTATCCTGAAGACTTTTTATCCTGAAGACTTTTTATCCTGAAGACTTTTATCCTGAAGACTTTTTATTCTGAAGACTTTTTATCCTGAAGACTTTTTATCCTGAAGACTTTTTATCCTGAAGACTTTTATCCTGAAGACTTTTTATCCTGAAGGCTTTTATCCTGAAGACTTTTATCCTGAAGACTTTTTATTCTGAAGACTTTTTATCCTGAAGACTTTTTATCCTGAAGACTTTTTATCCTGAAGACTTTTATCCTGAAGACTTTTTATCCTGAAGACTTTTATCCTGAAGACTTTTTATCCTGAAGACTTTTTATCTTGAAGACTTTTTATCCTGAAGACTTTTTATCTTGAAGACTTTTATCCTGAAGACTTTTTATCCTGAAGACTTTTTATCCTGAAGACTTTTTATTCTGAAGACTTTTTATCCTGAAGACTTTTATCCTGAAGACTTTTTATCCTGAAGACTTTTTATCTTGAAGACTTTTATCCTGAAGACTTTTTATCCTGAAGACTTTTTATCCTGAAGACTTTTTATCCTGAAGACTTTTTATCCTGAAGACTTTTTATTCTGGAGACTTTTATCCCGAAGACTTTTTATCCTGAAGACTTTTTATCCTGAAGACTTTTTATTCTGAAGACTTTTTATCCTGAAGACTTTTATCCTGAAGACTTTTTATCCTGAAGACTTTTTATCTTGAAGACTTTTATCCTGAAGACTTTTTATTCTGAAGACTTTTTATTCTGAAGACTTTTTATCCTGAAGACTTTTTATCCTGAAGACTTTTTATCCTGAAGACTTTTATCCTGAAGACTTTTTATTCTGAAGACTTTTTATCCTGAAGACTTTTTATCCTGAAGACTTTTTATCCTGAAGACTTTTTATTCTGAAGACTTTTTATCCTGAAGACTTTTATCCTGAAGACTTTTTATCCTGAAGACTTTTTATCTTGAAGACTTTTATCCTGAAGACTTTTTATTCTGAAGACTTTTTATTCTGGAGACTTTTATCCTGAAGACTTTTTAACCTGAAGACTTTTTATCCTGAAGACTTTTTATCCTGAAGACTTTTTATCCTGAAGACTTTTATCCTGAAGACTTTTTATTCTGAAGACTTTTTATCCTGAAGACTTTTTATCCTGAAGACTTTTTATCCTGAAGACTTTTATCCTGAAGACTTTTTATCCTGAAGGCTTTTATCCTGAAGACTTTTATCCTGAAGACTTTTTATTCTGAAGACTTTTTATCCTGAAGACTTTTTATCCTGAAGACTTTTTATCCTGAAGACTTTTATCCTGAAGACTTTTTATCCTGAAGACTTTTATCCTGAAGACTTTTTATCCTGAAGACTTTTTATCTTGAAGACTTTTTATCCTGAAGACTTTTTATCTTGAAGACTTTTATCCTGAAGACTTTTTATCCTGAAGACTTTTTATCCTGAAGACTTTTTATTCTGAAGACTTTTTATCCTGAAGACTTTTATCCTGAAGACTTTTTATCCTGAAGACTTTTTATCTTGAAGACTTTTATCCTGAAGACTTTTTATCCTGAAGACTTTTTATCCTGAAGACTTTTTATCCTGAAGACTTTTTATCCTGAAGACTTTTTATTCTGGAGACTTTTATCCCGAAGACTTTTTATCCTGAAGACTTTTTATCCTGAAGACTTTTTATTCTGAAGACTTTTTATCCTGAAGACTTTTATCCTGAAGACTTTTTATCCTGAAGACTTTTTATCTTGAAGACTTTTATCCTGAAGACTTTTTATTCTGAAGACTTTTTATTCTGGAGACTTTTTATCCTGAAGACTTTTTATCCTGAAGACTTTTTATCCTGAAGACTTTTATCCTGAAGACTTTTTATTCTGAAGACTTTTTATCCTGAAGACTTTTTATCCTGAAGACTTTTTATCCTGAAGACTTTTATCCTGAAGACTTTTTATCCTGAAGGCTTTTATCCTGAAGACTTTTATCCTGAAGACTTTTTATTCTGAAAACTTTTTATCCTGAAGACTTTTTATCCTGAAGACTTTTTGTCCTGAAGACTTTTTATCCTGAAGACTTTTTATCCTGAAGACTTTTATCCTGAAGACTTTTATCCTAAAGACTTTTTATCCTGAAGACTTTTTATCCTGAAGACTTTTTATCCTGAAGACTTTTATCCTGAAGACTTTTTATCCTGAAGACTTTTATCCTGAAGACTTTTTATCCTGAAGACTTTTTATCCTGAAGACTTTTATCCTGAAGACTTTTTATCCTGAAGACTTTTATCCTGAAGACTTTTTATCCTGAAGACTTTTTATCCTGAAGACTTTTATCCTGAAGACTTTTTATCCTGAAAACTTTATCCTGAAGACTTTTATCCTGAAGACTTTTTATCCTGAAGACTTTTTATCCTGAAAACTTTATCCTGAAGACTTTTATCCTGAAGACTTTTTATTCTGAAGACTTTTTATCCTGAAGACTTTTTATCCTGAAGACTTTTTATCCTGAAGACTTTTTATCCTGAAGACTTTTTATCCTGAAGACTTTTTATCCTGAAGACTTTTTATCCTGAAGACTTTTTATCCTGAAGACTTTTTATCCTGAAGACTTTTTATCCTGAAGACTTTTTATCCTGAAGACTTTTTATCCTGAAGACTTTTTATCCTGAAAACTTCATCCTGAAGACTTTTATTCTGAAGACTTTTTATCCTGAAGACTTTTTATCCTGAAGACTTTTTATCCTGAAGACTTTTATCCTGAAGACTTTTTATCCTGAAGACTTTTATCCTGAAGACTTTTTATCCTGAAGACTTTTTATCTTGAAGACTTTTTATCCTGAAGACTTTTTATCCTGAAGACTTTTTATCCTGAAGACTTTTTATCCTGAAGACTTTTTATCCTGAAGACTTTTTATCCTGAAGACTTTTTATTCTGAAGACTTTTTATCCTGAAGACTTTTATCCTGAAGACTTTTTATCCTGAAGACTTTTTATCTTGAAGACTTTTATCCTGAAGACTTTTTATCCTGAAGACTTTTTATCCTGAAGACTTTTTATCCTGAAGACTTTTTATCCTGAAGACTTTTTATTCTGGAGACTTTTATCCTGAAGACTTTTTATCCTGAAGACTTTTTATCCTGAAGACTTTTTATTCTGAAGACTTTTTATCCTGAAGACTTTTATCCTGAAGACTTTTTATCCTGAAGACTTTTTATCTTGAAGACTTTTATCCTGAAGACTTTTTATTCTGAAGACTTTTTATTCTGGAGACTTTTATCCTGAAGACTTTTTAACCTGAAGACTTTTTATCCTGAAGACTTTTTATCCTGAAGACTTTTTATCCTGAAGACTTTTATCCTGAAGACTTTTTATTCTGAAGACTTTTTATCCTGAAGACTTTTTATCCTGAAGACTTTTTATCCTGAAGACTTTTATCCTGAAGACTTTTTATCCTGAAGGCTTTTATCCTGAAGACTTTTATCCTGAAGACTTTTTATTCTGAAGACTTTTTATCCTGAAGACTTTTTATCCTGAAGACTTTTTATCCTGAAGACTTTTATCCTGAAGACTTTTTATCCTGAAGACTTTTATCCTGAAGACTTTTTATCCTGAAGACTTTTTATCTTGAAGACTTTTTATCCTGAAGACTTTTTATCTTGAAGACTTTTATCCTGAAGACTTTTTATCCTGAAGACTTTTTATCCTGAAGACTTTTTATTCTGAAGACTTTTTATCCTGAAGACTTTTATCCTGAAGACTTTTTATCCTGAAGACTTTTTATCTTGAAGACTTTTATCCTGAAGACTTTTTATCCTGAAGACTTTTTATCCTGAAGACTTTTTATCCTGAAGACTTTTTATCCTGAAGACTTTTTATTCTGGAGACTTTTATCCCGAAGACTTTTTATCCTGAAGACTTTTTATCCTGAAGACTTTTTATTCTGAAGACTTTTTATCCTGAAGACTTTTATCCTGAAGACTTTTTATCCTGAAGACTTTTTATCTTGAAGACTTTTATCCTGAAGACTTTTTATTCTGAAGACTTTTTATTCTGGAGACTTTTATCCTGAAGACTTTTTAACCTGAAGACTTTTTATCCTGAAGACTTTTTATCCTGAAGACTTTTTATCCTGAAGACTTTTATCCTGAAGACTTTTTATTCTGAAGACTTTTTATCCTGAAGACTTTTTATCCTGAAGACTTTTTATCCTGAAGACTTTTATCCTGAAGACTTTTTATCCTGAAGGCTTTTATCCTGAAGACTTTTATCCTGAAGACTTTTTATTCTGAAAACTTTTTATCCTGAAGACTTTTTATCCTGAAGACTTTTTGTCCTGAAGACTTTTTATCCTGAAGACTTTTTATCCTGAAGACTTTTATCCTGAAGACTTTTATCCTAAAGACTTTTTATCCTGAAGACTTTTTATCCTGAAGACTTTTTATCCTGAAGACTTTTATCCTGAAGACTTTTTATCCTGAAGACTTTTATCCTGAAGACTTTTTATCCTGAAGACTTTTTATCCTGAAGACTTTTATCCTGAAGACTTTTTATCCTGAAGACTTTTATCCTGAAGACTTTTTATCCTGAAGACTTTTTATCCTGAAGACTTTTATCCTGAAGACTTTTTATCCTGAAAACTTTATCCTGAAGACTTTTATCCTGAAGACTTTTTATCCTGAAGACTTTTTATCCTGAAAACTTTATCCTGAAGACTTTTATCCTGAAGACTTTTTATTCTGAAGACTTTTTATCCTGAAGACTTTTTATCCTGAAGACTTTTTATCCTGAAGACTTTTTATCCTGAAGACTTTTTATCCTGAAGACTTTTTATCCTGAAGACTTTTTATCCTGAAGACTTTTTATCCTGAAGACTTTTTATCCTGAAGACTTTTTATCCTGAAGACTTTTTATCCTGAAGACTTTTTATCCTGAAGACTTTTTATCCTGAAGACTTTTTATCCTGAAAACTTCATCCTGAAGACTTTTATTCTGAAGACTTTTTATCCTGAAGACTTTTTATCCTGAAGACTTTTTATCCTGAAGACTTTTATCCTGAAGACTTTTTATCCTGAAGACTTTTATCCTGAAGACTTTTTATCCTGAAGACTTTTTATCTTGAAGACTTTTTATCCTGAAGACTTTTTATCCTGAAGACTTTTTATCCTGAAGACTTTTTATCCTGAAGACTTTTTATCCTGAAGACTTTTTATCCTGAAGACTTTTATTCTGAAGACTTTTATCCTGAAGACTTTTTATCCTGAAGACTTTTTATCCTGAAGACTTTTTATCCTGAAGACTTTTTATCCTGAAGACTTTTTATCCTGAAGACTTTTTATCCTGAAGACTTTTTATTCTGAAGACTTTTTATCTTGAAACTTTTTATCTTGAAGACTTTTTATCCTGAAGACTTTTATCCTGAAGACTTTTTATCCTGAAGACTTTTTATTCTGAAGACTTTTTATCCTGAAGACTTTTATCTTGAAGACTTTTTATCCTGAAGACTTTTTATCCTGAAGACTTCTTATCCTGAAGACTTTTATCCTGAAGACTTTTTATTCTGAAGACTTTTTATCCGTTTACCCATAATTTGTATTGTATTTGATAAATTAAAGTTCGTTTAAATATATTTTTAAAAATATAGTCCGTTTTATTTATTTAAAATTGTGAAACGAATCTATAAAAAAAACAAAGTCCGTTATAGTTATAATATTAGTTCATTTTAATTATGTAATTTTAAAAAAATATAGTTTGTTTTATTTATTTAAAATTGTGACAAGAATTTTTTTTACAAATCCGTTTTTTATATAAAAAGTCCGTTTTATTTAGACTAAAATATTAACAGGGAGACTTTTTCTCTGAGAGACTTTTTCTCCAAGAGGTTTTTTTTCCGGGAGGCTTTTTGTAGAAGGTATTTTATCCGAAGGCTTTTTCTCCGAGAGGCTTTTTATCCTACATCCATGTGGTTGAGCGTTTTCTTAAAATATGAACGAGTTTGTGGCTTGGTGATGCCATGAAAGCCTCTCAAACATTGTTCACACTCACATAGACACACACACACACACACACACACACACACACACACACACACACACACACACACACACACACACACACACACACACACACACACACACACACACACACACACACACACACACACACACACACACACACACACACACACACACACACACACACACACACACACACACACACACACACACACACACAAACATAAACACACATACGCACAAAAACACACACACACGCACACAAACACACACACGCACACAAACACACACAAACACACACACACACACAAACACACACACTCACACACAAACACACATATGCACACAAACACACACACACACAACCACACCCAAAAGTAGTGCCTCTGTAGCGACTCCTGCTTCAAGACAGCCTCAACATCAACACAGTGTCAACACTGTTCCAACACAGCCTCACTACAGCCTCAACATCAACACAGTGTCAACACTGTTCCAACACAGCCTCACTACAGCCTCGGGCATAGTGGCAGGCATTGCAATCGAGTCATGAGCGTAATCAGGGCGGTGAGTGAGTACTCTGATTGAATGATTGGCAACGTCTCTCGGTGCAGCGACATCTGGTGCTCGTTACGAAAGTCTGGCGGGCTCTGAGGCTCTTGTCTCGTTGCATGGAGGAGTGCATGCTGGAGCAGCTTCGACTCCCTCTTGAGCTGGTCGAGGAGTTGAAGATTTGGTTCCGTTGCCCCAGCCTGAGGTCGATGCATGGGAGGAGAGCAATGAAGGTCTATGTGACATCTCGTTGGTCCTTTCGTGAAGTAACGAAAACATGCCATGTAAAGGCGACCCAGATTAATAAATTGACCTAAATACATTGAAATTATGCATCGACATTTGTAGATCAATCTAGATGCATATGCAAATTTGTTTCTTGCTGAACATTTTATGCATTTTTGACAGAGCGATTGACGTCTCAAGCCAGTTCTCCTTCCATACATTTCAGGGCCTCTCTGCAGCATCGACGCGTTTTACGCCAGGCTACCTCTTTGCGCTGTTTTCTCTATTCGTTTTTGGCTTTTCTACAATCAATTTAAATAATTATCTTACGCACACGCACTGGCACAAGCTCCTCTGTCGAAGCTTCCAAAAGGTTTAGTGAAGAGGGCTTGCATTATGTGCAGTGGCGTCCTTCCCGCTTTTACCACCTCCCGTCACCACTTCATTAGTCTCAATTATACATTTGGCTCAATGACAACACACCCGCAAACACACATTCACACAAATATACACACGCCCACAAAAACAAACACAGCCACATTAAATCAAGAAATAGTAAAAATTATTTTTTGAATTTGATGCAATTTTGATCTTTTGAAGAACATCTGTTGGACGGCTCGCTTCTGAAAGAGAAAGAACTGCTTGAGGGCAACACGTTTTAGAAAACTTCTCAGCGCTGATCTACAACGTCACCACTCGCTTGCCTCCACCGTCCATGGACATCCGAGAGGCAATCAGAGAGATGAAAGCAAGAAAGTCTCCAAGGCATTATCATGCAATGACAGCGGAAGTTAATGAGCAACTACCGAAGCATCTTTGACAGTAACAATTTTTTATAAATATATTCTGAAAGGTAGTTTGACAAAAAAAGGGGTTATTATGAACTTAGTTTCATACGAATATCGATTATTTTGAGCTATAATCATTTAAAACACGATGATTGAATTTGGTGAAGAGCGCTATAGAAATTATTTGATTGATTGATTGAATGATTAAGAATTTAAACAAACCTTTATTATTATTCAATTAAGACATTCTCAGGAGAAGATTATTATTCAAATATTCATAATAAAAAACTGTTTTTTAGAATCGATTCAATAATAGAAGATAATCATTAGATGATTTAAACGGTAATTAAAATTTGAAACTTAGGTTTACATTTAGCATGATTTATATCGAATTCTTCGGAAAGTTCTGTGTTGATTTATTTTTGTCGTTAAGAGATTTACATTCTAGATAGTCTGGTTAATCTTTTCATCTGCAAACTTTCATTTTATAATTTTGAAAAATATTAACGGTGAGTGTTACAGAATTTTTATTCTATGAAGATGTTTAAGCATAATTCACTTATTTCCAAAACATCTGCAGGTATTTGATATGGGAAAAGACTATTACAGTATTTTAGGAATCGAAAAGGGAGCAAGTGATGATGAAATCAAAAAGGCTTACCGAAAGATGGCTCTTAAATATCACCCTGACAAGAATAAGAGCGCAGGAGCTGAAGAAAAATTCAAATTAATTGCAGAAGCCTACGAAATACTCAGTGACAAAAATAAGAAAGAAATCTACGACAAGTATGGAGAAGACGGTCTTAAACGAGGAGCAGGAGGTATGGACTCGAACGTAAACGGAGGAACCTACACTTTCCATGGCGACCCTCACGAGACGTTCAGAATGTTCTTTGGAACGGATAATCCATTCGAAATGTTTGGCAATTTCGGAAACGGGCAACAAGGCTTCACATTTACAAGCACTGGAGCAGACGACGACTTCCACTCTGGAGGCAACATCTTTTCGAACTTTTTTCCTGGTGGAATGGGAGGCGGAGGTGTTCACAGAAGCTTTTCTCAAGGTTCTTCAGACCGAAACAAGAAGCAAGATCCAACAATCACATACGACGTGATGGTCAGTCTGGAGGAGGTGTTCAAGGGCACCACCAAGAAGATGAAGATTAGCAAGAAGGTTTTGAACCCAGACAAGAGGAGTGTGCGCAACGAGGACAAAGTCATCACAATCGACATCAAGCCAGGCTGGAAAGAGGGCACGAAGGTGACCTTCCCGAAGGAGGGCGACCAGAGTCCCAACAAGATCCCTGCCGACATCGTCTTCGTCATCAAGGACAAGCCACACGCTCTCTTCACGAGGAGTGGCAACGACATTTGCTACAAGGCCAAAATCTCTCTCAAAGAGGTGCCTCTTGTTTGCTGCCTCCAACTTGCCATTAACCATTCACTTCAGTTGAATACCGTTCCACAAAGCAGCATTAATCTGATACATTTCCACACTCATCACTGCCTCCACTAACTGTGTCGCGTTTTAAGTTTAACACTCTTCCTCATCCCTCCTACCACAATAGAACTGGCCATCCAACACAGGCGATCCAGGGCACGACGATTCAAGTTCCGACGTTGGACGGCAAGAGACTGGCGAGGAGGATCGACGAGATGATCAAGCCACAGACGACGATCCGCATCGCTGGAGAGGGCCTGCCCATCTCGAAGCAGCCCTCGAAGAGGGGCGACATGATCGTTGAGTTCGTCATCCTCTTCCCTGACAACCTCTCCTCCGCCACCCGCAACAAGATCGCTGACTTGCTGCCCAAGTGACATGTGACAAGGAAAGGGTTTTGTGGTGGTGTTGACGATGATGATGATGATACCCGAGTGGTAGTGGTGATGAGGATGTGCTTCTTCAAACAGTAAATACACTTTGATGTAGTCTTCGTTTGGTATGCGCTTCATTTTATGTGCTGAGAATCTGGAAGTTGCTTAGGTGGCATTAACTTGAGTTTGGCCTGATGCCGGCGACGGTGACAATCTTTCGCGTGTTTGTGCTTTCGTTCGACGACCCTCTTTGGTAGTCAGGCCGTCTTCTATTTCATTTTTTGGAGGACACTTTTCTTTTATTTATTCAAACATTTCAAATGATCAACTCATAAAGTTGAAATGTAAATAAATTGACTTCACTGCTGCCATTGGTAGATGCTGCTCTGGATTCCTGCGCTATATGAATGAGGTTGGTTGATTGATAAGCGATCGATTGCATTGGTCGCCATACACCTCATTCGCTTCGCCAATGCCCATCTAGCGAAAATCCTTCGGTCTAATGATGCCGCATGTGGAAGGGATTGAGCCTACTTTGGAGGTCAAAATACCTGCGGTCTTCAACTACAGCAACTAAATTCTAAAGAAACGCGAGCTCTGTCCACTGCACAATGCCATGATGAAACCCCTCTGTTAGTTGCCAAACACCCACCTGGCACATGTAGCACAGCACAGCTTCTGGAGGCGAGGAGTGGTGCAGTGTTCCTTTCTGCAGTACGCGTAACTGTTGCCGTATGGACACGTGTCTGTGGTGGTTTCAAGTGGTCTTCATCATCAAACCTTCATAGTGAGTGTTTGCTGCATAAAGGTGTCTGCATTAGAGGTCGGACTGGGTACCCGATCTGACCGGGTACCTGCGGGACTCCCGCGGGAACGGGAATGAAAATTAATTTCGGGACGGGAAAAGTCGGGAACCGGGAACAGGTTTTCGGGACGGGAACGGGAACGGGAATCAACTTTCAAATCGGGAACGGGAATCAACTTTTAAATCGGGAACGGGAAAAACGGGAATAACAGTTATTGGGATTGGATTCTTAAACAATGATTTTTCAGCAAACTTTAAAGTATGGAAATCTTTATTTCATCGATACTCCGTAGTTAAAATAAGTATTAAATGCAATAGAAATGTGTAACGAAGCCACCATTGCCAATGTCGAAATCTCCAACACTACATTTGAAGTTGTTATGGTGAGTCCAAAGATTAGGGAGATTAGAACAAATGGGTGATGATGAAAACTTTTCAGATGAAATCAAAATAATCAGTTATATTATTTTAATTTTATAAATTAATACTTTGAATTTTATTGATTAATTTCCAAATGATTGCTCTGTTGATCATTTCGACAAAAGAAAAGATGCCATTGATCTCATTCATATGACAGCATGTCTGTTGCATCCACAGTATAAAAGAATAATATGAAAAAAGTTTGGGATAGAAAAGAAATAAATACCAAGACTTTCATTAGAGAAAATTTAATTCTATTTTGTACAGCCAGACCAAGCTGCAGTGCCGTTGAGAAAAAAAACAAATGATGGTTATTTAGACCTATTATGTTTGTTTTTATAACGTAAAAATTATAATAAAATTATTATACTAACAAATTATACGAATGATTTTATATTTGCAGTTGTGGAGAATAAGAATGTTGTCAAAAAACATATTTCTATTATTATTGAAGAATTAATAATAATGAACGAAGAAAAAAATTCAGAAGAGGATGAATTGTACAAATATTCACAATTACGTCCCAAAAAAACCAAAGATTGTAAAGATGTTTTATTTTATTGGAGTAAAATGAGCAATTTTAAAATACAAGAAGTAGCCAAAATTTTGTTTAGTATATCTGCAAGTTATATTCCCTGTGAACGGAATTTTTCAATATGTGGTCGTTTAACTTCAGACCCAAAATCATCTCATTTGAAAGCTGAAACTCTTAACGGTTTAACCCGTGTGAAAAGCAATAAAGACTTGATTGAATTACTCAAAAACAATGACTAACTTCAATACTTTCATTTCAATAAATATTTGAAATTTAAATCGTGTTTTTTTTATTTTATTAAAAGAAATATTCTCTGACTTTAAAATAATAAATTGTAAGAAATGTTAGAACTAGCAAGTTTGGGACCAGTGAAAACGGCAGCGAAAATGAATAAAAAAAACAAAAAAGTTTCGGGAACGGGTCGGGACCGTGAATCGAGTTGCGGGAACGGGACGGGACGGGAATCAAAATTCTGATGTCCCATCGGGAACGGGACGAAACGGGAAAACACATTTCGGGAAAGGGACGGGACGGGAATCAAAATTCTGATGTCCCATCGGGAACGGGACGGGACGGGAAAACAAATTTCGGGAACGGGACGGGACCGGGAATGAAAAATCGTCCATGTCCGATCTCTAGTCTGCATCATCAATCAATCAAATAACTTTTTATAGAGCTTTTTTAAAGTTAAAATTCGATCATTTTAATTGTACCTGAGTTTCTGTTCTTCACTCTGTTGCAAGTCTCACAACAGAGTTGGTTGGCGATGCTGTGGTAGCAGACAGAGTCCCTCCCTGCACAGTCAATGGCCTGGTCACCATGCGGACAGTTGCCTGCGTGCGCATGGTGGGAGTGATCCCCTTGGCGAAAGTCATGACGTGTTATCAGTTGAAATGTGCTATAATCTGTAACTGATGCCAATGGATCTCTATTTTTCGACTGCCACATTCCAATCAAAAAAGAATGCGTATTTATAATGTGCCAAGGCAAGCAACTGAGGCGCTACTCACCCGACATAAGTCGTGAAACACCGCATCATATACACTAGGTATATGATAGCTCACGGTTGGCTGAACAGGGATTTGAAACTGGCGAAGTTGCAGGTCCAACGACTTTACCATCTAAGCCAACCCGCTCGCCAAGATAGAGCCAATCAAGGTTAAACAAATTGTTTGAGTTTCACTGAAAAAAGATGGAACCTTCATTTCTGAGTCTGACCCTTCCACACGTCTGACAGCACTTCTTCTGCACTGCCTCGTTCCAGCAGGCGTGCTCCAATGACTCACAGGAGACGTGATGGTCGTCCGTGCAGGCCTTGCCCCTCTGCCCTGGTAACGTCACTGTTCAACAAGGAGGTTCGTCAAACACTTTTTGAAAAAATTTCATAGTTATTTAGTTGACAGAAGCTCTTATTTTGAATGCAAACTGTGGTTTTCGCCAAGGAATGCAAAAGGCTTAGAACCCACATCTCTCTGCAAATACGCGAGCTGCAAGCAGAAGGAAAAGCAAAGTTCGAAGCAAGATCATTTCGGCTCAATTGTTTAGTTATTATGAGAGAAATATATGGACAAAATATGGTTTATTGCTTTTATATACGGACGAGAACAAACTCACAAATACACACATGCTACTGCACAGAATACCATAGACGAGAACAGTGTCTTTTTGTTTGAGAAAGTTTTTAGAGAGATGCAAATAGAAATAGCGATTGCGATACCTTGTCTTATCATAATCAAACAAACGCTGCAAAAGTTAATGCAAAATATTGAACGAACTTTGGGGGTGTGAAACAATACATATATGAATTAAAGCAACAAATTTGTTCTATGTAGGATTCAAATCCGATTTTGAAATTGTAAACACATTTATTGGGGTATTTTGTGGTTGAGGTGGGGTGTTTTGAACTGGCCATTTATGCTGCAAGTTTGCCTGGCTTCGAGACGTTAGACAGTCGGCTTGCGTCCACAAGACATGAGTCAATGTCAGGGAAGCATGAACACTACTGGGCAGTTTTTTTCGATGATGATTGCAGGCTCCCAAGTGGCTTTCAAACTTTTTCGGGTTTTACACCACTTTAATAACGATCGTCATTAGTTTTAAATTCTGACACACATTAAAAAATGTGATACAAGTTTTGATAAGGCGTGTTTTTTGAATTCCAACTTAATATTGGGTAATTTATCCTAAAAGTAAGGGTAGGGCTTCATTAAAAGCATAAAACATTAATCAAAAAATTTAAAATTTAAATATTCATTCAATGTCATCATTAAGTTATTAGATTATTTTTTACAGTTTCCTTATCCTAACCTAAGTAAAGGTTTAGGTTAGAGTTTCGGTTGGGGTTAGGTTGGGGTTAGGTTGTGGTAAGGTTGGGGTTTAAGTTAGAGTTTAAGTTCGGGTTAAGGTTCATGTTTAAGTTAAGATCTAGATTATGGTTTGGGTTAGGGTTTCTTACATGACATAATCTTCTTTTAACCTCCACGATCATAATATATATAGTTTAAATCTTTTAAATTTAATATTTAATTATTTTTCATGAGTATTTGAAAAATGTTAAAATAGTATTAAATTATATTTTTTAACTTCATTACCTACTATCTTTTTTCTCTGAACTTTTCTCTTTAATTACTACCTTGAATTATTTTTCAAGTTATATGCAAGTGAGGTTTCTTATAAAAAAAATTATTTATTTATTTTTCAGTCAATCGTTTATTAATGCTTTTATGTTTCAATTATCACACAATTCTTTCAATTTTACCTTCTGTCATTTGTTGCGTCACAGCGCGAAACTGTTTAGTAAATGAAACTTCATTAATAGGCACACAATTTTTATTTAAGATCATTTATTCCAATTTTAAATGCGTCAATTCGCTGTTAATAAATACAATGCTTTTCACTATTAGAAACCGTCCTAAAAAATGTCGCTGTTGTCAAAGTTCATAGTGCCAGACGGTTTTGGCTATGTGGTTTTGGTGGGTCTTGGTCACCACTTCTTCAATATGTACTTGGCCGTCAAGGTCATGCAGGCCAGGAAGAAGTTCTCCATTGAGGTGAATCCACTTTGACCTTCCATTCAGCATTCTAGCACTACATTTCGTTCTCTCACAGTACCCCATAATGTACCACCCGGAGAACACCGTCTTCAACTGCATTCAGAGGGCCCACCAAAACACGTATGTTTCACGATAGCATAAAAGATACACATCCATAGCATTTGGCTTCTATGTCTGAGCCTGTTGCCATCCCTAACTATAAAGTCTTGGGCTTATGTTATTGTTTTCCTTTTTATTCTTATTGTTGTTGTTGATGACACCTGCACAGATTGGAGGCATACCCATCCGTTCTCTTCATGCTCTGCTTCAGTGGACTGCAGTATCCCGTGAGTCTCATGCACTCTCACCATCATCATCATCATCACCATCTTATTTATAATCTTCCTCATCATCACCATCTTATTTATAATCTCTCTCATCATCACCATCTTATTTATAATCTTCCTCATCATCACCATCTTATTTATAATCTTCCTCATCATCACCATCAAGTACCTCACATCCCTCCTAGAAAATCTCAGCTGGTGCAGGCGTCGTCTACCTGGTGTGTCGATTCTTCTATGCCAGAGGCTACTCCACTGGAGGTGTGTGTGTGTGTGTCTGTGTGTGTGTGTGTGTGTGTGTGTGTCTCCTTCCGTTTGTCCAAGCATCATCATCAGAACCGAATAACCCTCAGACCCTGAGAAGAGGAGGTATGGAGCGATTCTGATGCACATCCCTGAGCTGGTTCTCTTTGGAGGGGCAGTGTCATGGGCGTGGCACCAGCTCGGGTGGAGGCCCTGTGCCTCAGACTGGAAGAGGATTACTAGGTGAGGGGGCGGGTGGATGAAATTGGTAGAAAGGTGGGTGATTAGGTTGGTTGGTGTAGTAGAGGATACATCAGTTGTAATGTACTTCTTTCAGTTTCTTCTTCACCACTCAATCACCATGCAGGCAATGAAGTGATGTCAGTATCAGCACTCATTAGCCTTTGGCTTTCAGGATCTGGAGTTGAAAACTAAATCTCTTGACCTAATCATGCATATTTTTGTTTTGTAGCTCTTCATTTATAATACATTTGTAATAATATTTAAGTGTGAGCTTTCTAACCTTTCAACTTCAGTAGTTTTCTAAATCTTTAGCTAATCATGAAAATAAAACATTGTGTGGTTTTATTATGAAAGAAACAACATGTTATTGAACACTGCAAGTTTTATTTCTTGGAATTCGTCATGCAGGCGAGTCTTTCTTGGTGAAGACGTGGATGCCCTTGGAGGTAGGTCGTTTGAGCGTCTCCAGTTGCCTCTCCGCCCTCCTCACAACCTGCTCTATCTGCAGCACACTCTTTCTCGGGATAGAGGCGTTTTTCTTGAACTCCGATTTGATGAAATCTTTCGTTTCTGGTTGGTCCTTCGAGATGCGCAAGAACTGGCGGTACAACGAAATGACCTGCAGCTGCAATTTGCTGTGGCGAGGCATTGCAGAATAAAATGTAAAACTAAGTTGAATAAATTATCTTCATGCTTAAAAACTCTTTTAATAAAGAGTTACGATTCATAAAATATGACAACTTTTAAACTCTAAAAGTTAATTTCTGTTTTGAATTTGTGAAGCGTATAATTATTCTTTTAATTTTTGATATAGTATTATAATTTAAATGCAGATATAAAGAATCTTTGGGAGGACAGAGACTTTTCTAGCGTCGGAAATAGGATGGACACCATCGAGGTTACTTTCTTTAACTAACTTATTCAGCTTTAATTAAAAACTTGCTCCTAGTTAGATCGAAGTTCTCATCTTTTATTGTTGCAGCAAGGTCGAATACTTTGAAGGTATAAGTGTTATAAGTGCTTAATAAATGAGGATGATTAGTCGTTTAATATCAAGTGGAAGCTAGCTCGAAAGGGCGTTGTCGGTGGAGAGTTGCAAGAGGCAGAGGTGAAGGCATGAGCGAATACTGATGTGGCTTGAGAAGGCGGTGCTTGCAGTGCCAGTGTGCTTGTGCTCAAGAGTTTATACGAGTTTCATGCATGCTGATGTAACAATCCGTGAAACAAAATAAGTAGAAATAATGAGATTTCGGCACAGCAGAAGAATGAGACACGAATACGATATCGAAGTTAAATCAAAGGTTTTAGTATGAATGGCTTAAGCGCTGAAAAATTAAAAAGACGACTTAATGAAATACTTAATGAAACAATACATCATTTAAGAAGTAACTGAAAGGAGCCGGTGAATAAACTGAGGCTGCGAAGGCACGAGGTCACTTGAGGAGGATTTCGAGGACGTTTGACCAGGCGAGGTCGCCGTAGTCGCAGGCCTGCACCTCCTTGCCGATGCCGACGAGGCTCTTGCGGATAGCGTTCTTGCTGCTTGTGTAGAGCATCTTCTGTTTCACTGAGGCGTTCTCTGGACTCCTGAAGTTATATTGAATGGTAGTTAATGAGAGAGAGTAGGAATTAGAAGGTCATAGAGGGTTTTGAACTGGGATAGTTCATCTGAGAATGCAGCTTCCTTTTGCAAACTCAATGCACTTTCAAACTCATTCAAGAAAATGTTCATATGATAGAAACTAATTATCAATTTAAAACCAAATGAAAGAAATAAAAAAAGGGGGTAATACCATAGGAAGAAGACAAGTTTACTTCTCTTTTGTCCATCTGCTAGTTCGTAGTCTGCATCGAAAACAGCATACCTACATTGTTTCAGGTTATCTGCTTCCTTTAATTCATCCACAAAGTTGTCATATGTAGCTTCTGTAAACATTCATTTATTGCTGTTTATTTATCATTGGTAGTTGTAGGGTTTAACTGCTTTCAAAATAAATGATATATGTAAAGTGTAAAAATTTTAAAATTCTTGAATTCACTAAATCTGCACAATGCGCGCTTTTTATTCGATTTAAGAGTGCTATAGAAATTTATTTGATTGAATGATTGATTGAATGACTGGTGACTTAATTCTCTGACCTGGAAGACCTTTGGATAAAATTCTGATTTGCTTCAAGTCATCGGTCATGGAATAAATTAAGTATCGGAAGAGGTGTTTAAGCTTCACATCGTTGTAGACTGATATGCACTCCTGTTGAACTGTCACTCCTGACGACTGAATACATTTGAATAAACAAGATCATTAAGAGAATATATTGATGAAAATAATAATTAAATTTTCAAATGCTAAACAAAGTGAATGATCATCAATCATTTGAAATCCAACCATTTCGGATTAGTTTACGAAAGGAAACAATGTCTGTCTGCATTGTCAAAAACACAGAAGCGCAATACTACCTAAATATTAAAACTAAAGATAACATCTCACCATGCTAGTCTCTCAGGATAATCCTTTGCAGAACTGTTTAATTTAAACTTTCAAATTTAAAATAACTTGATAATAAATAGTAACAATAATCTCTTAAAAAGGCAAAATTCTATACAAAAATGAGAGCGGCTTTTCAGTTTAGAGATAATTCGATGGAATATTAAAGCGGCAGTGTTATTGCGAGAGGCGTCTAAAAATAGAAAGTGGAGTTGCTGCAATCGAAGGAACAGCATCTCCTTATATGGAGCTGCCTGCATCCTACAAGCAGGTGTATAGATACTTTCTTCAGATAACGACACTCCGGCATAACGATGCTTTGGCTTAGTGACCGCCGTTCAAGAAAAGTACCATAAAATACATAAATGTCAGTATGTTCAAAGAGGTTTATAAGTGTGAAAATAAAGGATTCGTATGACATTCCTTCGTTCCACGCGTTTAAACTCCCAATAAAGCATCAGGAACAATCTGTGTTAACTCCCTGCTTATGTTTTATCCTATTTAAGTTGTGTGCTTGTCTGTCTTTGTTTGTGTTAGGTATGTTTCCGTGGCCCATAAAACCAACCATGAACTAATTCTGAAACTTTAGGTACTTGGAAATAACGACTTGAAATGGTTTATCATTGTATGTCATTATAATGAGGGAGCTCTGTATTCTGTTCAAGTTTCGGCAATTCAAAATAGTTCAAATGAATTTTTAAAAAGTTCATAGACAATTCAAAATCAACGGAAGATGCAGAAAAGAATGCATTGCAAGGAAGGAGTGAGTCATGGTGAACTGTGGACTGAAGCAGGCATGAGTCATCACCGCATCACTGCATAATCACTTTGTGAAGAGGCATCATTCAAATGTTCGCATCTTGCTTCCATCTGGGCTACAAACGTCAGAACTAAATGCATTCATCACGCCCTGTGTATATCTGTCGTGTCGCATCGTGTCATACACGCCTTGCACTCTTCACACAACTCTCAGAAACTCTTCAATTTCTTTGTTGATGCCTCCATGCAAGGCATCATTCACAGCATCATCATCATCACCAGCATCATCGCCATCACCAGTATCATCATCATCACCCTGCAAGCGTTTCAAATTCTTCTCAATCTTCCTGTCCAACTTGGAAACCACTGCATTCATCTCTACTTTCTTTTTTTCTTTCTTTTCTTTTTTTTCTTGCTTTTCTTTCTTCTTCTTTTCTTCTTTCTTGCTAACAATCTCCTCTTTTTCAACTTCCTCAGCGTCTTCTTCTTCTTCGGGAACTACTTCTCCTTCATCTCCATTTCTCAAAACTTCTTCCTCACCTTCTTTTCCATATTTTTCCATGTCATCCTCTTCTCCGCCAGCACTTAGCTCTTCTTTCTTGTTCTCTTCAACCTTTTTGTTGTCATCTTCTTCAAATGCTGGCACAGACACAGGAACAGACACTGGCACAGACACAGGAACAGACACTGGCACAGACACAGGAACAGACACAGAAACAGACACTGGCACAGACACAAACATGGGCACAGGCGTTTGTCTTTCTTTTGTCACTTCTTCTTTATTTTCTTCTTTCACTTCTTGTGGCGGGGGAGCCTGGAACGAGGAATGCATGAGAGAATCGATCATAACTTTCCATCAGCAACAGAACGAAAATGAGATGCATTGATGGCAAGTCCTTGAACTCGAACACACCATCTTGAACCGCAATAACCACATCTCCAACCACAACAACCACAACAACATCACCAACCACAACAACCACATCTCCAACCACAACAACCACATCTCCAACCACAACAACCACAGCACATCCCAACAACGCTACAGCACAACATCACCAACCACAACAACATCACCAACCACAACAACATCACCAACCACAACAACATCACCAACCACAGCAACATCACCAACCACAACAACATCACCAACCACAACAACATCACAAACCACAACAACATCACCAACCACAACAACATCACCAACCACAACAACATCACCAACCACAACAACATCACCAACCACAACAACATCACCAACCACAACAACATCACCAACCAGACCAGCCACAACGCAGAAAAAGCAAGCAAGCCACAGAAGCACAAGCACCTGGGCGGACAGGCCTCGGTAGACGAGGATCTTCTGCGCCATGTTTCTTCCGTCGTTGAGGTACCAGTAGTCGCAGGAGGGGGGAGTCCTCGTGCCATAATCTCCCATCTCCACTTCGTCACCCCCTTCCCCGTCGTACGTGCCTCTGTCGCCCTTGAGGTCACTGTCGTCTGTGCGTGGTTTGGTTGGGTGGTGGTGGTGGTGGTGTTTGTAGGGTGGGAATGTGAAGAGTGAAGGAGTGAGTGAAAGAAAAACGGTGGAAGAAAATAAGAAGGAGTAATGGAAGAAGGAGTGGTGAAGGGAGGCTACAGTGGTCGATGGATACGTTGAAGGAGACTGGGTTCCAAGCACTCCTCCTCTCAAAGTCTCCATCAGACTGCAGACAAGCAATAATGAGACCATTATCGAAATTGCACATGAATTTTCATCAACAACAAATTTTACAAGTTGAAATAGCTATTTAAAAAAGATTATGTTAAGTAATCTCTTCAAAAACCGCCTCGCTAATGGAATATCAAACGAAGTCTTCCATGCAAAAAAGGATTGAAGGAAGATATTAAAAAAGGAGTTTCATGTTCATCTTGGGTTCTGAATCGAGAAAAAGAGAGAGAGAGTACCGTGTGCCTGTTGATGAGTTCGGAGAGATGCTGTTTGCGTCTGATGTAGGAGTATCTTGCCTTGAGTCTGTTGATCTCTGCTGTGTCCATGCCACTGACCACTTGGTACCTGTGTTGAGTGCAGTGGAAGGGAGAGGTTGAAAGCGGTAAAGAAGAAGATGTGTTGAAGTCATCATCATCATCATCATCATCAGCACATCATCAGCAGTGTTGAAGGGAGTAAGAACCTTGTTTTTGGATTCTTCAGACGATCCACTGCATCCCTCGCCTTTGTCACAATCTCCATCCCGCCAAGCAACGTTGCTCTTGATGATGATACTTCTCGTGCCAAATCTGCTTGCTTCTGAGCTTTTCTGTCGCCAAACACCACTTCCAACCCTTTAATACTCACCCTTCGAGGAGTTGTTGGCGTGAATTTGTTTTCTCTTTTCAATTCCCACCCTCACCATTCACCGTTGCTTCCTTCCTTCAGGCATCGAGCCCTATATATATAATAGATGCTTCAATATATGCCCCAATGCTTCATTTGTTGCTCCACCTGTTTTCCATCGTGACAATAAAGTCAGCGTCCCCATGGTATGTATGTGTGAATTAATCATTCTTCAATGAAATAATAAGAATACTCACAAGATATAAATGTGAGAATTACACAATTTTTGATAAAGATAATTTGTTTGATATAGAGAACTGATTTTTTAATGAAAAGTCAAATACAAGTAGATTTTATTTAATTTCTAACGATTGTGTTTTCTTATTTATTCTAGTGTTGTTTCAAAAATACTCTTTCCTCCACACACGCACTCACACACAAGCATGCAAACACAAACACACACTGTCATCTAGATCGATGGTCCCATGGAGACGGCAAACAACTGCAGGCCTGTCATGCCAACCACACAACCACATCCACCAAACCTATGCACTTGTCTGTAGTGGTTAGAGGAGCTCTGTGGGGAAGAGGGATTAAAGGGATTCTGGAAGAAGAAGGATAGATATGATGTCAATGGAAGGAGAATGAATGGGATTTGGTAGAAGAAGGAATGGATGGGATGATGATTGGAAGGGTAGGGCTTGGTGGGGAGGTGTCATTTGAAGTCTTGCAATTCGGAGAAGTTGAAGCGATGCCGCGTGGATGTTTCAGCAACAAGGCCTGCGAGTGAGCGAATGATGTTAAATGCCTACGAAAAAGTGCACAAAATGAAACGATTGCAAACCAGCATGTATGAGGCGCACTTAGTCGAAACTCTCAAGCAATTGTTCTATGCGCACTTATGCAAATGCAGACGAAAGAGTGATGGTGGAGAAACCTGAGAGGGGGGCAAGTGTTGCAGGTGCACTGGCATGGATTGGAAGGGCCGGGAGAGCAAAAGTTTTTGAGGCGAGTCAACACCGAAGTGCACGGAGGAGGGCACGGAGCGCATGGACCACAGCAAGGACCACAGCAAGGACTGCAACAGGGACTGCAACAAGGACTGCAGCGTGGACCACATGGACCACACGGACCACATGGACCACATGGACCACAGGAACAGCATGGCCTACAAATGTCCGGTGGACGAGCGCCAATGCTGTTGATGGTGGTGCTGCAGTTGTCCTTGATCATGACCTGTTTGGTGTGGGCACCCTCCTTCATACTGCGCAGGAAAGCCTCCTTCGTCGTCTCTTCCATCTTGAGGTTGGGCAGTTCCAGCAGCGAACCAGACAGGAAGCAGTTGAAGGACACATACAGGTCCACCTTCACCCGGAAGAAGTCGTTGCAAGGGTCTGGCGGGGTCTTTTTGTTGTTTTTTTCTGTGGTGGTTGAAGAGGTCAAATAAATGGACAGCTAAATGCAGTCAAAAACCTTTCTCACCATCACTTCTTCCCATTATCTGTGATTACGGTATTTTTCTATTTTTATGGAAAATTTATAATTTACTTTTTTTTCGTTGTTGAGATAAATTTTTGTTGTAGGTATTCACGTCATCGCATTTAATCAAATAATAAAGCAAAGAACATAAATAAACTTCAGAATAATTAAATAATAAGCAATTAGTTAATGCATTCGTCAAGTTTCTTTTCTGGTTTCTGGCATCGATGCAGTCTCATCCGTCATCCTTCTCATAACCTGCCGTGCAGTCGCCCTCTAGTGACTGCAATATAATTATGACGAGTATTATTGTAGTTGCGTATAACCCATACGGGCTTTTAGGTCACTTGAATTCAGTTTTCATTAGCAGCCAGGGCTTCTAGGGCATCAGCCGCACTCGAAGCAAAGACCATTCACCATTAAGCATTCACCATTAGGCATTCACCATTAAGCATTCACCATTAAGCATTCACCATTAAGCATTGGTTAGGAGACAGCCTCGACTACCAGCGCACCTATGCGAACCCGATGCGTAGCAGTCCTTACTGAAGACCGAATTGAAAATGAAAGGAGCGTGGAGACTTCGTTTAGTTTATTGGTGGCAATCGAGAAGAAAGGCAAGCTGACGAGGTGACATGCTGCGAAACGTTGGGTTGTTATCGGCACTGACGAATGCTGCGAGGCTAATGGTTGTGATGGTGCTTTCAATGGGGCTGGTTGTGGCTGAATATGAGTTTTTTGTGTGGTGATTATGATAGTCTTGGTGGTTGTCGTTGTGGTAGTGGTAGCTGTTGTGGTGTGATGGTTGTGTTTGCAGCATTTGTAGTTGTTGGGATGGTTGTGTTTGCAGCATTTGTAGTTGTTGGGATGGTTGTGTTTGCAGCATTTGTAGTTGTTGGGATGGTTGTGTTTGTTGCCTTTGTAGTTATTGTGACGGTTGTAATGGTTGTTATGGTAGTTGTTGGGATGGTCGCAGAGGCTGGTCAGCAGCAGCAGCACTCGCAGGTGGCCTTGGGATGCTGCAGGGCGCACAGACGTCGGTTGATCTCGCTGCCAGTGGCCTCCCTCACTTGCACCTGCAGGATCTCGGCCAGACAGCACATCAGGTCGACGTCAAAGGTGAACTGCAGGTTGATGTTCATCACGTGGTAGTAGCAGCAGTCGTTGAACGTGCAGCAGTTCTCGTTCTTCTTGCCTCCACCACCACCACCACTCTCCTTGTTCCTGCTACTACCACCCCCACCACCACCACCACCACCACCACCCCCTCTCTTCTTCGCTCCACCTCGACCCATCTTTCTCTCTTTCAAAAGTTATTTTCTGTGTTGTTTCAGCAAAGCAGTTTTCTACTTGGAATTCTTTATTCTCTTTTTTTAATTATTTGGTAGATTTATTCTTTTTTAAGTTTTCAATTCTGGCTTTTTATGGTGTTTTCATTTTACATGAGCTTTTTTCTTTTCTTTTACGACATCGAATGACGTAAACTGTAGAAAATTTTTTAATTTAGCGCTTAACAAACGCAGATAAATAAAAAAATAATATTTATTCAAAAAATTAGTTTAATTTACAAGGCAAAGTTTGTAAATAATTTAAATGGAAGAACATCGGTGACATTGTAAGAGAGCGTTCGAATATTTGAGAGCTTTATCGAATAATTACATGCTTGAATATAATGAAAAATATTGTTGTTGTTGTTGTTGTTGTTGTTGTTGTTGTTGTTCTCATCTTTTTCATCGTCAATATCATAGTCAGTAACGAGCATTACGATGCAAACGACATGGAGTGCCCAGAGGGGACACAGTCTTGCGTGACTGAGTCAGAGAGCAGTTTGGAAAGTATATATTGAGTTGCTAGGAGAAATGTTAGCATGGAAATGATGATGATGTTGGCATGGAGATGATGATGATGTTGGCATGGAGATAGTGATGATGATGATGATGTTGGCATGGAGTGTAGAGAACCGAAGAGTGGAGACTTGAACGAAGCTTTGGTGGAGATGTGGAGGCTCTGCGAGGCACTCACCGACTGTAGATGTATGAGGAGTGCTTGCATGTGTTGCATCGAGAAATCAAGGTGTGTGTGTGGAGGAGGTGTAGTGGCTTAGTCTGGGGCTCCTTGATCAGTCTATCACAGAATAAACACTCTACAACACTAAAATACACACTACAACAATAAACAACACACGAGGATGCAAGCATTAGCCACAAGAAAGTAACATTAAAAAGTGAGAGACACAAGGCAGACACAAGGCAGACACAAGGCAGACACAAGGCAGACACAAGGCAGACACAAGACAGACACAAGGCAGACACAAGACAGACACAAGACAGACATAGACAGACACAAGACAGACACAAGACAGACATAGTCAGACACAAGACAGACATAGACAGACACAAGGCAGACATAGACAGACACAACGACGAATGGACAATAATACGGACGAAGAAGACGTTCATTCGTCGTAAGCGGTGTACTTCGGGTGGCAGCCGTTGAAGAGGCGGAAGTTGATGTCGCTGCCGGTGGTCTCGCCCACCTGCACCTGCGTGATCTCCGCCAGGGCGCACTTCATCTCCTCGTTGAAGGTGAAGAGCAGCACCACCTTGATCTGGTGGTACTTGCAGCAGTCTCTGAACGTGCACTTGCCCCTGCCCCCACCCCCGCCCTTGCCCCCCCTCCTTCCGCCTCGACCCATCCTTGCTGCTGCCTTATATCTGCTCCTTAGACTTTCTCGTCCGCCTAGACTTCGTTCTTAGAAATATTTAATGTTGCAATTGCCTCTGGTTGTTATAACAGTTGTTATCTTCACAATTATTTATAGTTGCAATTGCCTCTGGTTGTTATGATAGTTGTTATCTTCACAATTATTTATAGTTGCAATTGCCTCTGGTTGTTATGATAGTTGTTATCTTCACAATTATTTATAGTTGCAATTGCCTCTGGTTGTTATGATAGTTGTTGTCTTCACAATTATTTTTAGTTAGAATATTTCGGAATGCTTTTCTTTTGTGAGTGGCCGCTCCGTGGTGTTGTTTGTTGCTCTTTGAGGATTGTGACGTCGCTGCAACACTGGAGAACATCAAGCGAGCAATCTAAGCGCAGTTTCTCGGCGTTGGCTCTTCATTGCAAGGTTAAAGGCCATTTAATAAAATGCAAATTAGCTATTCAAGGTTTAAATATTTTTAAAGATTTAAAATTAGAGTCTTTTCTATGTAGATCTTTTGCACGATTGAATTTAGTTAACGTAATTAACAAACAAACAAACATCTAAAAAGCGTTTCTAAACATTCGGACGTTACATATGCAAGTCGATATAGACCGCAGACAATTCAGGAAACTTTATAAACTATAATGCCATTGCCAGTAAAGAAGGGAGGTTCGTGATGGTTTTGATGATAATGATGATGGTGGTGATGATGATGATGATGGTGGTGATGATGATGATGGTGGTGGTGATGATGATGATTTGATGGTACTAAGATTTTAAGTAGTGGCAAACAAGACCACACTCACTGCTCCACCACCAGCAAAAGCCGCCCCTAAAGACGGACGCAAGTACTTTTCGGTGAAGGCGGAGATAGTCATGGCATTCAACACCTTCTTCACAGGCTTCTTGCTAGAGATTCCAAGAGTTAATTTCTTCCAGGCCTCCAAGAGGAGTCTGTGTGGCCGCATGAAGGAAAACAAGAACCCCAAGTACTTCGTTACGTGTTCCGTCCTGCCCTTCAACATCGCTGCCAGAAAGGAGCCTCCAATCATGTAGATGCTGGATTCTTTTTTACATTTAATAAAATTAAAAAAACATTTTGTTTTTAAAAAACTAAGTTATCAAACACTACTGGCTCAGAAGAGGTTAGCCAAGGCTCAATATAGTCACTCAAGTGGTGAATTTGGTCTAATTAGCCCACACTTTGCCTAGGCAAACAGGCATCAATCTGAGAGTGAAAAACAAATTCATTCAAAATGAATAGTGTAGATGCAGCAAGAGGGTGTCGAAAGTTTAGGTTATTGAAAGGCAAGGTGATGGTAACATTTATTTTGGTGCTGATGATGATAGTGAGGGTGGTGGTGATGATAATAATAATTGGTGGTAGTGGTGGTGCTGACAATGATAAGGTTGTGGTGGTAATAGTGCTTTGAGAGCTAAGGTGGAGGTGAGAAAAAAAGTAGAAAGAGACAAGGTGGAGGAAGAGGTGGAGGAGGAGGTGGGAAAAGAAGTAGAAAGAGACAAAGTGGAGATGGAGGAGGAGATGGAGGAGGAAGTGGAGGAGGAGGTGGAGGAGGAGGTGGAGGAGGGACGAAAACACGTAGAAGAAAAAAATGATGATGGTGGTTATTATTACTACGTAAATTCCAGTTCTTTTGAAGGTTTTCATTTGGATCTGAATTGGTGGTGTTGAGCAGAGGGTGTTATTGTAGTATTCTATTGGTGGTTAAACTGAGCTTCAAAAAATCGACTTGGAAATTCTATGGATAATTTAAAACAATTAAAATATAAAAGCGAATTACAAATTTCTAGTGAGTAGTTATTGTGCTCAAATGACGTCTTATTAAAAAAATGAATCGTAAACAACAGTTTTGTAACTAAAAAGTCTAATTGAAAAAAGAGAAACTAAAGGATTTACTACAAACAGCGGAAATATTCAAACACCAAAGTGAGTTCCATGTCGAGACCTTCCATTGCATTCTCTTGACGCTCCCAGAATGGATAAACTATCCAATTTAAGTGTAATATGTAATATAATGTGCCATATATATGCCATATATACAAGTAAATATACTTGTAATCATTCGTGGGATTTTAATATAGCGTCTTGATCGTTCCAGAAACCAAGTGAAGCACTCACAACAACTGCAACATGGGACTCAAAATGAAACGCAAAAACAAAAGTGAGAGGCAAGTTGCAAGGCATTAAATGTTGCCTCAAGGAACGTTTAGCTTCCAAACAAATAATAAATGACTAAATTGAACTGAGAGGATGACTTGAATGGCAGAGAAGGAAGAAGGCGTTTTTAATCGATCCGCTTAGAGATGAATGATCTTTTCATTTTGCAGGCGAGCAGCAGAGGATGATGACGTACTACCAGTACAGAGTCGACATGCTTTTCTCCTTCAACAAGTTCCTGACGGGCTTCCTGATGGAGATTCCTGAGACGGAGCTGAAGGAGATCAAAAGAGACGACATGTGTGGCCGCATGAAAGACAAGACGTCCAACAAATTCTTCGTCACTTGCGAAAGATTGACTAGGAACATTAGCACTGAGCCTGAGCCGCCATTCTTCTAGACTGCTGAAAAACAACCCTCCAGGCATCCTTCCTCTAAGCCATCACGCATCCTTCCATCCACTCACCTATTCATCCATCTTCACATCCACTCACCTATTCATCCATCTTCCCATCCACTCACCTATTCATCCATCTTCCCATCCACTCACCCATCTAGCACGGCAACGACCAATGCAAGCGATGACAGCGTGGCCAGCCTCAACCACTTCTGTCCTCCACCTTCTTCCGCTCCAGTCAGTCATCAGCAGCAGTGCAGAAGGACAAATGCAAGTTCGAATCTTCTTCAAAACAACGCAACAGACAAAAGCTAAAAAGGCAAAGAGACGTCTCAAAACATATGCAATACAATACAATAAAATAAAATGGAGAATATATTAACGTGGTGAAAGCCAATCGAGCTTCGAGGCCACACCAGCGGCTGCTGCAAGGCACACTGCAGCAGCAGGACAAGTGCTTGCTCAGTGTCGCATCCATGCAGCTTTCAAAGTCAATAAATTTAAAAAAAGTCTTCTTTCTTTAAATGGAAAGTCACTGTTTACGAGAAGGCACACTGGTCCTAAGCTAGACTCGAGGTGCTCTAGCTGCCTTCAAAAGTCCTTCAAAACTCTTCTGTGTGTGTTGCTTCCAATTATAATTAACATTACAATCTCTTAGCAGCCAGGCAGGCCAACCGAATGCCAAGACTTCCATTGGCGACTAGCGACCATTAAAAGCCAGCATCCGTCGTGCAACAATCAAGATTGGTTGCAGACAGTGGCATGGAGGTGGAGAAGGAAAGAATATATTTATGTGCAACGATGAAGGTGGTGGCTTGGAGGCTTGGAAGTACTTGTGATGGTAGGATGGTGGTGGTTGTGTGAAGGCTAAAATGTGGTTATGATGGTGATTTTATGGCTCGTTCAGTAAAGAGTTGAAGGGGGTGTCGAGGAGGGTGGCATTTTCAAGACAGAGTTTCCTCACCATTGTTGCAACGACTTCTTTTTCTCTCTTCGACAGGAAGGCCAGTAGCATGTGCACACGACTAAGTGCAGACAGCACCTCCAGCATGCCTGCAAGTTCCTTCGAGTTCTCAGGAGAAAGGTGCTCAGCCATGCAGCAGAGCACTTCTCCCAGCAGATGCGAGTGCTGGTCGAGAGCCTGCAGGAGGGTGTTGTGTGCCAGACTCATCAACATTTGGTGTCTTTCGGCTCCATCTCTGCCCCTCCACAGCCTCTGGAAGTTCGTCGCTGTCACTCGCTCCCCCTCCACTCCCTTCTGCGTGTGCCGTTTGTAAGCCTTCAATGCTACACGAGCTACTCTTTTTCATCTCTCGTTTGAGAATGCTAGAGCGTTTGAGAGTCTAAATAGAAATAGCTTAGCTTTGAGATGGCAGTTATAGAGCCTTAACTGTCTGTAGTATGACCCATTGGCAAAACAGGAAAAGTTCTGCCTGTAATGGCGTTATAAAATTAGATACTATCAGCTTACTTTTGTAGAATGAAAAGTTAGAAGGACTTGGCTGTGTGTGCCTGTGTTCCAAGGCTGTTTCAGCTTTCCATCCAACTTGTCTCCTTTGTCCAGTGCTTTCAGGTGAGAAGCCATCACGATTTCTCTTCAAGGATCATTTTGCAAGATTATTATATTTTTCATTTTATTTGCACTTCAAGCAATGTCTAAAAAAAATTAAAAGCTCAAAAGTTAACACCTGAACTCTTCATAGTTTACTTTTTGGGCCACTGCTCTGAATTTTGCATCATTTTCTCTCTTATATTTACTATCTGCCTCTTCTGCCACTGTCAACTCTTTTGATATTTTTTCAAAATTTACTCTAAAGTTTTGTTTGTCCATATTTGATCGCTCAAAGAAGGTACTAATGATTAGTAACTAGTGTTTTTAATTGTTATGTTGCCTTCCACTGTAGCCTGGAAAAAGTTTCCATGGATACAGGAAAACATCTTATCATTAAAAAATCTTTTTATCACTCCTCAACAATTTTCCATATAAAAAAACCTAGTTAAAAAAATATTTTTGCAAATTTTTAATATATAGCCTAACTTAACTTTTAGCAAGTTAGTTTCTATTCTAAGAAATAAAATCAGTGCACCAGAGATTGTAGAGTAGTTCTGAAGATGGCCTTTGAGAATCTTTTACGCATGCTGCAACTTGACGATGAGGATGACAATGAAGTATCCAACAATTTGATGGATGAAGTCGTGTGCAATATCAAGCTCAACATTGTGCCAGATTCTTTTTGTGATGATCAAGCACAGAATTTGCTGCCTGAAGATTTTCATGGCAACACAGCATATTTACTGCTTACTCAGTCTGATTCATTAAATCTAAACTTGCAAAATGGTGATGTAGTGGCTTGTCGATTGGTGGGGGCGAGTGAAGAGGGAGCCATCATGACCTACCTCATTGTCCTCATCACACATTCAGTGGAAGCTGACTCAAGTGAATCATTCGACATCAAATGCTACTTTAAAAATGCAAAAATAAATCATGAAAAGCTGATCGGAGAAAACGAACGAAATGTTCCTAGAAATGCAGCTTCCATCACGATATTTGCAAGCCAGTGGTTCAATTTGAAAAATAAGTCAAGATTTTTAAACCATAGAAACGTTGAAGATTTGATGTTTGAAGTGAGTTTCTAGCTGCCACTCCCTACATTCCACCACACACTCCACCATACACTCCACCACACAATCTACCACACACACTCCACCACATACACTCCACCACACACTCCACCACACACACTCCACCACACACACTCTACCACACACACTCTACCACACACACTCCACCACACACACTCTACCACACACACTCTACCATACACACTCTACCACACACACTCCACCACACACACTCTACCACACACACTCCACCACACACACTCCACCACACACACTCCACCACACACACTCCACCACACACTCCACCACACACACTCCACCACACACACTCCACCACACACACTCCACCACACACTCAACCATGTCCCTCTCAACAACCTCTAACAGCTCTGCAAGGAAACCAGCATGGATGGAAGAGGGCATCATCATCAGCAGAGACTGCAGCAGGTGAGTGTGAGTGCAGTGAAGGCACTCGATGCATGCCTCCCTCAACAGAAGGACGTCCTCCTCAAACAACACTTCAAACAGGAGAGGTTTGTGTGTGTGTGTGTGTATGTGTGTGTGTGTGTGTGTGTGTGTGTGTGTGTGTGTGTGTGTGTGTGTGTGTGTGTGTGTGTGTGTGTGTGTGTGTGTGTGTGTGTGTGTGTGTGTGTGTGTGTGTGTGTGTGCCCACTCATAGTGCAACACCAGTGCATAGACGATCTCAAGCACCTGAACAAGTATCCCTCTCAAACTCTTCTGCCAACACACAGGTGGCTCAGCAAGGGGGATGTGTTTGCAGTCGATGTTCCAAGTAGGTTTCCATCATCCACTTGCACCACCACAACTGCACCACCACAACTGCACCACCAAACCTGCACCACCACAACTGCACCACCACAACTGCACTACCACACCTGCACCACCACACCTGCACCACCACGACCACAGACTGCGAGCTCTCAGACGACTTCGTGGCGAGGGAGATTTGGTCGCCACGACAACAGCTCTTCTACAGGGTGGTCGACACTCAACCATCTCCCTGCGGCTTCGTCTCTGCTGACCACTGCACCCTGCATGAGGTCTCGTTCGCGTTGACGCCACCTTAAAAATGCTCCTCATTGTTTTGTATTGTCACCACCACCACTACCCATTCAGGTTTCTGCCTGCAACTCGTTCATCCCTCCGTGCACCCACCCCTCTTCAGGCCACCCCTCCCACCACGTGATGCAAGCCTTTTCTTCCTCCAGTGACCACGTGACCAGTCTCGTCTCCCCCTTCCTGCACCACCGCATGTCCATCCCTCCATCCATCCTTCCATCCATCCCTCCATCCATCCCTCCATCCATCCCTCCATTCATCCCTCCATCCATCCCTCCATCCATCCCTCCATCCATCCCTCCATCCATCCCTCCATCCATCCATCCATTCTTCCATTCATCCCTCCATCCATCCCTCCATTCATCCCTCCATCCATCTCTCCATCCATCCCTCCATTCATCCCTCCATTCATCCCTCCATTCATCCTTCTATTCATCCCTCCATTCATCCCTCCATTCATCCCTCCATCCATCCCTCCATTCATTCCTCCATCCATCCCTCCATTCATTCCTCCATCCATTTCTCCATCCATCCCTCCATTCGTCCCTCCATCCATCCTTCTATTCATTCCTCCATCCATCCCTCCATTTATCCCTCCATTCATCCCTCCATCCATCCCTCCATTCATCCCTCCATTCATCCCTCCATCCACCCCTCCATTCATCCCTTCATTCATCCCTCCATCCATCCCTCCATTCATCCCTCCATCCATCCCTCCATTCATCCCTCCATCCATCCCTCTATCCATCCCTCCAACCATCCCTCCATCCATCCCTCCATCCATCCCTCCATCCATCCCTCCATCCATCCCTCCATCCATCCCTCCATCCATCCCTCCATCCATCCCTCCATCCATCCCTCCATTCATCCCTCTATTCATTCCTCCATTCATCCCATCATCCTATCCATTCGCATTCCATTTTCAAGCCTTTTCCAATGGTTCTTTAGCATGCATATAATGCACTCTGCCACTTGAATTAGGCGCCTAAATGCTGCTCTTCCACCAATCACAAGTAACAAGCCACCACTTCCTCATCCCTCAAAGCTCTCTCAAAGAACGTGTGTCACCTAGCATCATCATCACTATTCCTTCCTCTTCCTCCTCCTCCTCTTCCTCTTCCTCTTCCTCCTCCTCCAAGATAGACTGGCTTCTAGAGGCGATCTCACAGCACTTCCATCTCCACTTCTACTGCGTCAGTCTTCTCTGCACCATCCATCCATCCACATACACTATTAGTCATCCACCATCTCATCCTCTTTGCCTCCTCCACTCTTTCCTCATCCCTTCTCTCTCAACCCACCACCAGGTAAACTGCAAGGCACTTGACAACTCACCTTCCCTCTCTCTCAACAACAAACTCAAGAACCTTCTCTTGAAAGGTCAGCCCTTGCATCATCATCAGCACCACCACTACCATCGTTATCATCACTACCATTATCATCATCATCAGTGGCGGATCTCTCTCCTTGTCTCCTCCTCCTGGACGGTGTGGATGCGCTGGCAAGAGACAGGGAGGATGACGAAGGTTTTTCTCCAAGCCAACTTCATAATCTCATTTATATAACAAAAATATCTAATAATAATAATAATAATAATAATAATGTATTATCACCCTTCTCAAGCACGCACGCACAACTCCTCGACCTCACAGACCGAGCCGCCATCAGCACCTTGCGTCAGCATCTCGGCAAGCTCGCCTCAGCGCCACTGCCCATCATCACCATGGCGACAACCAGCCACCCCTCCAAGCTGCCCTACCACCTGCACCAGTGCTTCTTCAAGGCCTACTCTTTCGAGGTTGCATCGCTACTACTATCATCATCACCACTGCCATCATCATCATCATACTGTCATCATCACCATCCTATCATTATCACTATCACTACTATCACCACCACAAGCACAGTGCACCAGCTTGGATGTGAGAAAGGGCCTCTTGCAGATGTTC
This sequence comes from Piscicola geometra, assembly GCA_943735955.1. Classification (NCBI taxonomy): domain Eukaryota; kingdom Metazoa; phylum Annelida; class Clitellata; order Hirudinida; family Piscicolidae; genus Piscicola; species Piscicola geometra. The sequence continues at coordinate 9,823,021 of OX030960.1, forward strand.
CTGCCTAACTTCCCTGACGTGCCCAAGCTCGCCCTCGTCACCATGGTTGTCCCTCCCTTCTCTTCTTCCCATACCACTCCATACTACTATGTACCACTCCATACCACTCCATACTACTATGTACCACTCCATACTACTATGTACCACTCCATACCACTCCATACTACTATGTACCACTCCATACTACTATGTACTACTCCATACTACTATGTACCACTCCATACCACTCTGGAGTTCCCACCATCCCTTGCAACCATACCACAGGGCTTGATGCCATCCCAGCTGCAACGCTTGTGTTTCATGGCGCAAGAGCAGACGTCCAAGCAGTCAGTCACTTGTACACACACACACACACACACACACACACACACACACACACACACACACACACACACACACACACACACACACACACACACACACACACACACACACACACACACATACACACACACACACACACATACACACACACACACACACCAGGGCAGACTTAAAGATGGAGGTGTTTGGAGGTCTCATCAAGCAGTTGCAGAAGGAAGGAGATGGTGTGGCTAGTGAGGTTGGTGACGTGGTGATGGTGTGGTGGTGGTGGTGATGGTGGTAGTGGTACAAGGTTGGTGACGTAGTGGTGGTAGTGGTACAAGGTTGGTGACGTGATGGTGGTAGTGGTACAAGGTTGGTGACGTGGTGGTGGTGGTGGTGGTGGTACAAGGTTGGTGACGTGGTACTGAGTCAGCACAAACGCTGCAGGTCCCTGAGGTGTCGTGGCAGCAGGTGGGAGGGCTGGATGACGTGATAGCTGACGTCATCGACACCATTCAACTGCCCCTCAAGCACCCCCATCTTTTCGCTGCTGGCCTGCGCAGATCAGGTCCTTCATTCATTTCTTTCCTTAGTTTGTCTTGCACTCATTTATCAAACCTTTCAATAATTCATCCATCCACCCGTCCTTCCTTCCTTAGGAATCTTGTTTTTTGGACCTCCAGGCACAGGCAAGACGTTGCTGGCGAAAGCGATTGCCACAGAGTGCAGCTTGAGCTTCATCAGGTGGTGACCTCCTTGCCACCACTGCTGAGCCCTTATGAGGCCTTTCAACTGTAAACTCTCTCACCAAATATGCATTTCATTGTAGACCAAGATGTGAAAATGTGGATTATTAGAGATTGCATCATCGTCATAATCATCTTCATCATCATCATCATCATTATCATCATCATCATCATTATAATTATCATCATCATTATCATCATCACGACAGTGTCAAAGGGCCTGAACTCTTGAACATGTATGTAGGTCAAACAGAGGAGAATATCAGGAAGGGTTCGTCGTGGTGGTGGGAGTGGTAGGGGGAGTGGAGGTAGTGGTGGTAGTGGTGGGAGTGGTGGGAGTGGTAGTGGAGGTGGTGGGAGTGGTAGTGGAGGTGGTGGTGGTGGTAGTGGAGGTGGTAGTGGTAGTGGTGGTGGTGGTGGTGGTAGGGGGGTGGTTTAGTGGTGGTGTTGTTTCACGTATAGAAACTGCTTTTACTTTAAAAAGGAAGATAAAAATTTTATTCTGGAAATGTTTTAAAAGTCAAGTGGGTGGCGAAACGAGTGAGTGACTGAAACGAGGGGCTGCACAAGCTCTCAAGGGCTGCCCCATGATGATGATGATGATGATGATGATGCTGACAATGCAGCATTGAAGCACAGTCCTTCTGCTGTTTCAGAGCATCACTTGTAGGACCTCCTCCTGGAGCGGTGTCGTTGAGTCTTGCGCTTAGCGACCAACTGTGGCATCGAGGAGATGGCGAGGTTGTCGTTGATGGAGGCAATGTTTGCCAGCGAGGAGTTGGCGTCTTCTGGTCGGTGGCGTTTGGTGGGTGGCTGCGAGAAGGAGCGTTGCACGGCGCTTCTGATAACCAGCTCGGAGTTTTGTCTGGATTGGTGGCTGAGGCGTTGCGGCGTCTGCAGCGAGGCCATGAGGCTGGCTGCTAACTGCTGCGACGAGCGTTTTGAAGAGGAGACTGTTGAGCTGGAACTGGCTGCCTTCACTGGTCTGCCATCCAACTTGGTGCTCTTGATGCAGTTGATGTAGAGGCAGATCGAGTAGAGGTTCGTCACGATGTAGAGGAACAACACGAGCTTCAGGATGATGTTCCTGTCTGGACTGGGCGACAGCAGCATCGTGCACTCGCCACCCAGCAGTCGGTGGTCGAGTTTGCAGACGCAGGAGTAGCTGCCGACGTTGTTGATGCAGCGCTGCCTGGTGTAGCTACAGGTGTTGTAGCCTTGGCACTCGTCCAGGTCGACGCATGTGCCGTTGACTTCTTCGTAGCCGAGACCGCAGTAGCACTGGAAGCTTCCAGGTAGGTTCGTGCACGTCTGGGTGGTTGCGTTGCACGCAGTCGTCTGCTGGCACTCGTTCAAGTCGACGCACTCGTCGCCATCCTTCGAGAAGCCCTCCTTGCACTCGCACTTGTCGGCCCCGTACTGCTGAGGCGCGCATCGTGACGTCAATGAGTGGCACGTGGTGTTTCCGCAAGTCAGGACTTCAGTGCACTTCTGCCCCACCATGGTGGATCCATGCACGCAGGTGCAGTTGTAGCTGCCGATGCTGTTTGTGCACTGGCTTGCCGCGTTGTTGCACTTCACCTTGCACTCATCCTCATCCTCACACAGTCCCTCCTGCACCCGCCTGAAGCCAGGCAGACACTGGCACTCTTGTTTGTTGTCCTCCACCATCACCATCACTGACGTGTTGACGTCACACTCGATGTTGGCGCATTTGACATGCTTGTAGCCTACACGGCACATGCAGTGATATGATCCTTGTGTATTGAGGCAATAGGCACCCTTCATGTTGCACTTGTCGTCGCTCTCACATTCGTCGATGTCCTTGCACTCGTTGGCGACTGCAGTGGCCTCGAAGCCGTCTCTGCATTGGCAGCGCCCATCGATGCAGTGAGTGCTCGCCAGGGAGCAGTGTTTGCATGGGTCTTGCACATAATACACTCTGTGAAACACCATTCCTCCACTCTTGATTTTTTGGATAAAGTCTTTGCTCCAGTTCGTAATGCACTTCCCGTCTCCATACAGGATTCCCACACAAGCAGCAGAGTGCAAGCAGACCACCTTGCACTCGCTCAGAGTGAACTTCTTTCCTAGCAGACTTGTGTCGTTCACTGTCGCATTCGTGTTCTCTTCCCACAACTCTGTCGCATTCGTGTCCCCCATCCAATACACTGTCGCATTCGTGTTCTCTTCCCACAACTCTGTCGCATTCGTGTCCCCCATCCAATACACTGTCGCATTCATGTCTTCCACCCAATACGCTGTCTCCAAGGCGTTCGAAAAAGCGAGCATAGCCAACAGAATGAAGATGGCACTCATCGTTCTTCCTGGAAGGGTCGCCTCCGTTGCCGTTGCTGTATTCAAACTTCGAACAACTTGTTTGTCGTCGCTATTTGAAATTGCGACCAATAGCGGCTCTAAGATACAACTGCGATCAAAACAGCCACGTCACAAACATTCTTTTTGACAAAAATATTTATACACTGCTAAGCATATAATAATAATAATAATAAATATTTTTATTATTATTATCATCATTATTACTATTACTCTTCTTGAAAAGCAAAAGCGTTTGCAAATGACTGTGCAGCCAACCAAAGGAAATAAGTCCACTAAATGCTTCACCGCAACAAAATTCACTGCTCCAGAATCTTCCGTCTTAAATCTGATTAAACACTCGCTAGGTGTCGCTACATCCACTAAAATTATTTTGCTAGCCCGACACTAGTCTAGATTTATCATGTACAAACTCTCAGTGCGATTATGTGTTTTCAATCCATGCAAGTGTGCACACCCGCCTGACCTTAACCTACTCCCTGCAGTCTTCCAGAGGGCAGAGGAACAACAACCCGCAGTCATTTTCTTCGATGAACTTGACTCTCTCTCGCCCAATAGGGGCAGTAGTGGCGATTCTGGAGGGGTGATGGATAGGTGGGTGTGGTTGCAGATGGGATGATAGGGAGGTGGGTGTGGTTGCAGATGGGATGATAAGGAGGTGGGTGTGGTTGCAAAGGTAATGGGGAGGTGGGTGTGGTTGCAGTGGTGATAAGGAGGTGTGTGTATGGGATCTTCTGTTGTCTGCAAGGAGTGATGCTTTCATCAAGTTAACGGAAAAATCTTGCAGAGTGGTGTCTCAGCTGCTAGCCGAGATGGACAGACTGGGTGGAAGGGGCGTTTTTGTGGTGGGGGCCACCAACCGACCTGACCTCCTCGACCCTGCCCTCCTGCGGCCTGGAAGGTCTCTGCTGCTCCTTCCATCGTCGTTGCTCACTTTATTACTCCTGCTTGCTTCCTCGCCAAGACATTATCATTAACATTATTACTATTTGCATATATTGTATTCTCATTAGTCAGCTTCCTTCTTGCACAGGTTCGACAAGCTGGTCTACGTCGGAGTGGATGCCAATCCGCAAAGCAAACTGAACATCCTCAAAGCACTCACGCACAAGTAGGTGTGTGTTTGTTTGTGCATGTGTGAATGTGTCTGTTTTTTTATGTGCTTGTGGGACAAAAGAATTTAAAGTAACACCAATAATAGAGTTCAAGGAACGTGTTCAATGATGTATCATCATCGCCATCATCATCACCATCATCATCATCATCAGGACGAAGTTGGGCAGTGACGTGGACTTGGAGGAGGTGGCATGTCAGGTGGAGGCTCCGATGACAGGGGCAGATCTGGCTGCTCTCCTCCACGCTGCTCTCATGTCCTCCGTCAGGAAGAGTCTCTTGCAGCGAGGTGAGTGGTGGGGAGGATTGGAGGTGGGCTGGTGGGTGAGAGGGAAGGGTGGGTAGAGAGGTGAGTGAGATGGGTGAAGGGTGGACAGGTGTTTTGGTGGGTGAATATGGTGGATTGGATAAGAAGAAAAGGGTTGTGTGGGAGGATGAATTTGAGGAAGGAGGAGTTTGAAGATGTTGCATCTCGGCAGGCTTCATAAACGAAGTGGACGAAATCATCAAAAGTTCCGACGGGAGTCTGGCTGAGGTGGAGTTGGTGCTGGAGCGGGAGGACTTCCAGAAGGCGCTACTCTGCACCAAGGCCTCCCTCTCTGTCCACGACCTCAGCAAGTACGAGGAGCTGAGGAAGCGGTTCATCGTCGAGACGAAAGCCGCCAGTTAGAGACCTTCAAGGCTTGCTGCTATCGAGATTGAATGCTGGAGAGTTTGTGTTTTGTAGAAGGCAACGTTTAAATATTTTTTTAATTTTGAAGGTTTTTATTTCGAGTGAACGTTCGAATAAAGAAGAGTTGTGTCAATTGAGAAAGAGGGGGGGCATGCGAGCAGTTGTGGCGGAATCGAATACTTTGGAGGCGTCGTCATTAGAAAGTTTAGAAAATATCAAGAACAAGTTTAGGCTGAGGATAAGAGATTAAAATGACCATCAACAAACAAAAGCTAGAATTCACACATCTGGGAGAGTACCTCACATCTTCGAACGTCTCACGCCTGAGAAGCTTCAGAGCACTTGCGAGCTCTGGCCTTCGACTCGCACAGGTTCTCGTCTCTCCTTCCTTCTTTGAGAGCATCAGTCACCGACTTTCCTTCGCTGCCTCTCGATGCTTCTTTCACCGTGGAAGGCAACGAGACAGACGGGCAAGTGGTAGCTTGGTGTTTGATGTTGTCAGTGCGGTGGTGGGAAAAGGCTGGAAAGTTGAGGGGGTTGAAGAAGGGGTGGTTGAATTGACTGGCGGGTGGGTTTGGTTGGCTGGATAGGTGGTTTGAGGGTGGGTTGTTGAGTTTGGATTGGTGCATGAGGAATTGTTGTTGTTGGAAGTGCTGGAGAACTGCTAGGTTGAATCTGATCACGTGGTTGGGATGGGAGAGAAGGAGGGCGGAGAGTGGAGAGGGAGGGAGGTAAGAGGGGAGGGTGGGAGCAGAAGGGAAGGGTGCCTTGGTGGGTGACCTCATGCCAGATAGGTGGCTGGATGGAAAGGAAGAGAAAGATGGTGGGAAGAAGTTGTAGTGGCTGCTTTTAATGGAACTGTTGTTGTTGATCAAACCACTGTTGTGGTTGTTGTTGTTTGTTGCTGGCTGGTACTTGGAAGGGAGGTGGTTGAAGAGGGAGAGAGATAAGCGGTGGTCGAGGGAAGGATGAGAAGGGGAAAGGTAGGAGTTGAGACGGAGGGGTGTGGTGTTCGATTGGCACTGTGTTCCTTCCATCAGAGGGTACCCTGTGAGATGGAATGGTGGTGGTTTAGTGAGATGGAATGGTGGTGGTTTAGTGAGATGGAATGGTGGTGGTTTAGTGAGGGGGAATGGTGGTGTTTAGTGAGGGGGAATGGTGTTGGTTTAGTGAGGTGGAATAGTGGTGGTTTAGTGAGGGGGAATGGTGGTGGTTTAGTGAGGGGGAATGGTGGTGGTTTAGTGAGGGGGAATGGTGGTGGTTTAGTGAGGGGGAATGGTGTTGGTTTAGTGAGGGGGAATGGTGGTGGTTTAGTGAGGGGGAATGGTGGTGGTTTAGTGAGATGGAATGGTGGTGGTTTAGTGAGGGGGAATGGTGGTGGTTTAGTGAGATGGAATGGTGGTGGTTTAGTGAGGGGGAATGGTGGTGGTTTAGTGAGGGGGAATGGTGGTGGTTTAGTGAGGGGGAATGGTGGTGGTTTAGTGAGATGGAATGGTGGTGGTTTAGTGAGGGGGAATGGTGGTGGTTTAGTGAGGGGGAATGGTGGTGGTTTAGTGAGATGGAATGGTGGTGGTTTAGTGAGGGGGAATGGTGGTGGTTTAGTGTGGGGGAATGGTGGTGGTTTAGTGAGGGGGAATGGTGGTGGTTTAGTGAGATGGAATGGTGGTGGTTTAGTGAGGGGGAATGGTGGTGGTTTAGTGAGGGGGAATGGTGGTGGTTTAGTGAGGGGGAATGGTGGTGGTTTAGTGAGGGGGAATGGTGGTGGTTTAGTGAGATGGAATGGTGGTGGTTTAGTGAGGGGGAATGGTGGTGGTTTAGTGAGGGGGAATAAATGGATTTGCGAAGATGGAAGAAAAAAGAAAGGCGTCAAACATGTAATAACCCCTTCGACCTGCAAGAGGTGGTACAGCCTATAACTTGTAGCTTTTAGCGGGCATTGTTGTAACCTTAATTTGCAGTGTCGAGTGGTACTATTGAAGGCATTAGAGAGAACAAGAGAAACAGATAAACAAAGGTGAAGGAAGGAAGATCAAAGACACCGCTGACTCTGGGAGTTCAAGAGAACGCAACGGCAATTGCGTCACACTCATCGATCATCTCCCGTCATCACATGCCTAAGCCACATTGCACGTACGTTAGTACGCACATTTGGTGAGAAGATATCTTGCACTGATGTTTATTTCCTCATTTAGTTGCGTTCATTTTTCAGCTTGAAAGCTGATATTTGTGCATCTGCCATCTTTGCCCTCTCCCTCTCTTTCCACACACACACACAAACTCACTCGAACAAACAAACACACACACACTCACTTACAAGCTTACTTACAAACTCACTCGAACAAACAAACACACACACAAACTCAAATGAGACACGACGCTTCTAAACGCCTAAATGCTCTTGAAGCAGCTTCGACGCAGGGAAGTGGCAGATACGGTTGGAGAATTGAAGGGACAGTGGCCCGAGGATTGGGTGAGAACGGACCATTAGATCATTTCAGAAACAAAGGTGAAATTGACTGGATGAGGGAGTGGGTCCAAAATTGTTAATGCTGCTTGAGTGAGTGGAAGAGGATGAGAAGGATAATGGAGGAGGAAGAGAAGAATGGAGGAGGAAGAGAATGGAAGAGGAGGAGAATGGAGGAGGAGGAGAATGGAAGAGGAGAAGAATGGAGGAAGAGGAGAATGGAGGAGGAGGAGAATGGAGGAGGAGGAGAATGGAAGAGGAGAAGAATGGAGGAAGAGGAGAATGGAGGAGGAGGAGAATGGAGGAGGAGGAGAATGGAGGAGGAGGAGAATGGAAAAGGAGAAGAATGGAGGAGGAGGAGAATGGAGGAGGAGGAGAATGGAGGAGGAGGATGGAAGCATCTTTGAAGTGATTGCCACTCTAGAGCATCGTCAGTGATTCATCGTTTGGTCAGCGTGTCAATGGCTTAGTCGTTATAGCGAGGTTGTTGTATTTGTGGTTGTTATGGTAAGGTAATTGTGGTAACAATTGTGTTAGTTGTATCCTATTGGATGTTAGCACCATCCATCATCACTGCAGCCACAGCAGATGGAACTATTGCAGGAGACACTACTTCTCGCTCAAGAGAGCAAGGCAACGACCAAGAGGAGCGAGCAATCCTCCAAACAATCGCCATAAATCTCTCTGGTGCTAAAAGCGAATTGGCGGCAGTAGCGACAGTCTGAGGGGATCATCGAGACATTCTCTATGGCATCCTCTATGGCATCCTCTATGGCATTCTCTATGGCATTCTCTATGGCATTCTCTATGACATCCTCTATGGCATTCTCCATGGCATTCTCTATGGCATCCTCTATGGCATCCTCCATTGATTTTCGGACTGATGCGTTTATTGCTTTCGGAAGCGCTTCGATCACGGCTCTTTATTGGTGTGTTGATGATTTATCGTTGTGTCGATTGACTCTGGTAAGAGAATGTTTGCGTTTGATTCAATTTGTGGGATTTTTTATTCAGTTCCTTCCATTCATTCCCTTCTCTCATTTGTCTGCTGTCATCATAAAGATTTCGGATTCAACATCTCAAGGAGCTGCTATCTGCATTGTCTTCAGGAGAGTGGCGAAGATATTCCACTTAGAGACCGCGTCATCCATCATCACAAAATCAGCGCTCTATTTCTCCAGGGACTTTTGATTCCCTCCAATTATCTGCTTCTCTCTCTCACTCTTTCTACTTCCTTCTCGAAAGCAGTTCAGTAGAGATATTCTAAGAGACCCATTGCTCAAAATGTACGCTGAAAGTTCTCACTGAAGGACTGAAGGCTTCGAAGGCGTGATGTGAACGCGTCGGAGCAGCAAGCGAGCAACGAACGAGGGCGATCGGTGATGCGTCGGTGATGCGTCAGTGAAGGCGCAATTAGAGGAGAGGAAAGCACCTTTCTGCATCTGATTTTCCTGCTTGCGACACTTGGCTCTTCTGTTCTGAAACCACACCTGCGTGGTGGTGAAGTGGTGGTGGAGTGGTGGTGGTGATGGTGAAGTGGTGGTAGAGTAGAGGTTAAGTGGTATTTGAGTGGAAGAGTTGTGGTGTTTGGGTGGGGGAGTGGTGGTGTTTGGGTGGGGGAGTGGTAGTGTTTGGGTGGGGGAGTGGTGGTGTTTGGGTGGGGAAGTGGTGGTGTTTGGGTGGGGGAGTGGTGGTGTATGGGTGGGGGAGTGGTGGTGTTAGGGTGGGGGAGTGGTGGTGTTTGGGTGGGGGAGTGGTGGTGTTTGGGTGGGAGAGTGGTGGTGTTTGGATGGGGGAGTGGTGGTGTTTGGGTGGGGGAGTGGTGATGTTTGGGTGGGGGAGTGGTGGTGTTTGGGTGGGAGAGTGGTGGTGTTTGGGTGGGGGAGTGGTGGTGTTTGGGTGGGGGAGTGGTGGTGTTTGGGTGGGGGAGTGGTGGTGTTTGGGTAGGGGAGTGGTGGTGTTTGGGTGGGGAAGTGGTGGTGTTTGGGTGGGGGAGTGGTGGTGTTTGGGTGGGGGAGTGGTGGTGTTTGGGTGGGGGAGTAGTGGTGTTTGGGTGGGGGAGTGGTGGTGTTTGGGTGGGGGAGTGGTGGTGTTTGGGTGGGGGAGTAGTGGTGTTTGGGTGGGGGAGTGGTGGTGTTTGGGTAGGGGAGTGGTGGTGTTTGGGTGGGGAAGTGGTGGTGTTTGGGTGGGGGAGTGGTGGTGTTTGGGTGGGGGAGTGGTGGTGTTTGGGTGGGAGGGTGGTGGTGTTTGGGTGGGGGAGTGGTGGTGTTTGGGTGGGGGAGTGGTGGTGTTTGGGTGGAAGAGTGGTGCAGGTTTCATGCGGGTGGGCGCATCGATGATGGCGCCGAAGGGAAAAAAGGCAATGAGGAGTGAGTGAGTGAGTGAGTGAGTGAGTGAGTGAGTGAGTGAGTGAGTGAGTGAGTGAGTGAGTGAGTGAGTGAGTGAGTGAGTGAGTGAGTGAGTGAGGAGTGAGTGAGTGAGTGAGTGAGTGAGGAGTGAGTGAGTGAGTGAGGAGTGAGTGAGTGAGTGAAGGTTTCTTTTCTTTCGGAGTTTACGGAGGCACAATGAAGACTTGTACGTGATTAAATGAGCACTAATGTAGTTACCCGCCTCAGGGACACTATTTCACTCCTAATCCCCTGCTTTTTGTCTTTTATTGCTTGTCTGTGTGATTGTCTGCTTACTTGTCCGTGTGATTGCCTGCTTGCTTGTTTGTGTGAATGTCTGCTTGCTTGTCTGTGTGATTGCCTGCTTGCTTGTCTGTGTGATTGCCTGCTTGCTTGTCTGTGTGAATGTCTGCTTGCTTGTCTGTGTGAATGTCTGCTTGCTTGTCTGTGTGATTGCCTGCTTGCTTGTGTGTGTGATTGCCTGTTTGCTTGTTTGTGTGATTGCCTGCTTGCTTGTTTGCCGGAGTTTGTATGAAGTTACATCAGAATGTGGTTTTTTACTACATAACTGTAGGCATGTGTTTGTGTGTGTGTGTATGTGTGTGTGTATATGTGTATGTGTGTTTGTGTGTATGTGTGTGTGTTTGTGTGTATGTGTGTGTGTGTGTGAGTGTGTGTGTGTGTGTGTGAGTTTGTGTGTGTATTGTTCAAAGGTGATTCCAATTGCGAGCGTGACTATTCGATAAGTTGATTAGCGCATGATGAATTAGGCGAGAATGAACTCATGACCATGGAGATGGAAAGAAGAGGAAGAGGAGGAGGAAAGAGAAAAGAATGCAGAAGACGTAGAAGATGAAGGAAACAATCAAGAGAAAAAGTCAATCTTGATATATTTATGTCCTAAATATTCATTTTTTCCAATGCCCCTCTTCCTCCACTCCACCACCCTTTCACCCCACCACCCAACCACCCTTCCACCCCACCACTCTTCCATTCCACCACTCTTCCACCCCACCACCCAACCACCCTTCCACCCACCACCCTTCCATCCCACCACCCTTCTACCCCACCACCCAACCACCCTCCCACCCCACCACCCATCCACCCTCTCTTAAGGATGACTAATCACCAACTGCTACACGATCGAGAAACAATTAGAACACTGCGTATTTATGCAGCACCGCCTCCGAGCACCTTCTTTCCCCTCCTCCTTTATCTTCTTTTCATTCCTCTCTTCCTTCCTCTCTTCCTTCTTCTCTTCCGTCCTCTCTTTATTTTTTTTCCTCTTTATTTGTTTATCTCATTTTTTCTACTTTTTCTTTTCTTTAACACGCCCCAATTTCAGCTGCCCATCTTCTCATAGACTGCATCATCCTTTTAAAACATACTCTTACTTTTCCCACATATCTCTTCCATCAAATATTCTTTCTTCCGCTTCCATTCATCATCTATCCACCACCTTCTCTCTCCACCATCTCTCTCTTTATCTCTCTATTCTTCACCCACCCACCCACCACCACCCTCCCTACACAGCCACTCCATTCCTCCCAAACGACATTACTTCCATCAATTATTACAGTCATCAGCAGCGCACAGGCAATAACTTAATGATCAGGCTGATTAGCAACTGCGACGACGACGACGATCGCCTTTCTTGATTCAATTGCTCGAACAAGCAGCCGACGAAACTCCGCAAGGAAGCTTCCATTGCTCGTGAGAGCTTCAAAGGAATCAACACCACTGCCTCCCTCAAACCACCTCCATCCACCAAACTATTGCAGCAGCATTCACCACAGGCGTCTCACCGTAAAATCTTAATCCGCCCCATAAAGCCATCACAGCTTATGAGCCTCTTAGCGCTGCATTAGAATGATTGTCATCTCGTTAAATGAACGGCACACACCCGTTTTATTACGGCACCTCACCGCTCAAAAACTATTCGAGAGTTCATCGGCAAGCAGCGAGAAACCTTCACTGAAGGAAGCTGTGAGAGGCAGGCAGGGAACAAATTGAATTGAAACGGCAGTGCATTGTTATCGGGAAGATGGAGCGGCGATCGGACAAATCGAGTTATGAGTCGCTTAACTAGATTAGCACAATTTACCTTAGGAACGACCGAGTCACGCTTGCCATCTATTAATGCATTAATATGCATTGAAGAGCGCCCAGGCCTGATCCCCTCCCTGTGTGGTGCATGGGCTGATCCCCTCCCTGTGTGGTGCATGGGCTGATCCCTTCTCTGTGTGGTGCATGGGCTGATACCCTCCCTGTGTGGTGCATGGGCTGATCCCCTCTCTGTGTGGTGCATGGGCTGATACCCTCCCTGTGTGGAGCATGGGCTGATCCCCTCCCTGTGTGGTGCATGGGCTGATCCCCTTCCTGTGTGGTGCATGGGCTGATCCCCTCCTCTCTGTGTGGTGCATGGGCTGATACCCTCCTCCCTGTGTGGTGCTGAGGGGCAACCCTGACACAGCCTTGATTGGGAGGTGCACTTGAGATCGTCTGTGTGAGGGCACTCATTGAAGTGCACTGCAGCTCTTCTCGATGCATTCAATTCGAATCTGCAGTCTTAATCGCCTCACTCAAGCATCAACAGGAATTATGCTTACCTCGCAATCACCAAATCGCTTCAGTATTATTCTGTCTTTCCATCCCTCCTCCCTCTTTTTCTCTCTTTTCTTTATTTGTTTCTCCCATCTTTCTACCACTACTTTTTCCAATACTCCACCAATTTCGTTAAAGCTTTCAATCATACTGACAACCACAGTGACAACCACCATGACAACCACACTGACAACCACACTGACAACCACACTGACAACCACACTGACAACCACACTGACAACCACACTGACAACCACACTGACAACCACACTGACAACCACACTGACAACCACACTGACAACCACACTGACAACCACACTGACAACCACACTGACAACTGAAATGGCAAATGGAGAAACTCGAAGGACTCATCGTGGGCATCGATCTTTGTTAGACTCCTCTACATCCTCTGCTAATTGCTCACTTTGTGCGACTGCTTGCATCAGGAGAGTGTTTGGAAGAGGGTTGGGTGGGTGCAATGGAGGGTGTTTGGAGGAAGGTGGGTGGGTGCTTGGAGGGTGCTTGGAGGGGGGTGGGTGGGTGCAATGGAGAGTGCTTAGAGGGGGGTGGGTGGGTGCAATGGAGAGTGTTTGGAGGAAGGTGGGTGGGTGCAATGGAGAGTGTTCGGAGGAAGGTGGGTGGGTGCAATGGAGAGTGTTTGGAGGAAGGTGGGTGGGTGCAATGGAGAGTGTTTGGAGGAAGGTGGGTGGGTGCAATGGAGAGTGCTTGGAGGGGGGTGGGTGGGTGCAATGGAGAGTGCTTGGAAGAGGGTGGGTGGGTGCAATGGAAGGGGCTTGGAGGAGGGTGGGTGGGTGCAATGAAAGGGGCTTGGAGGGGAGTGGGTGGGTGCAATGGAAGGGGCTTGGAGGAGGGTGAGTGGGTGCAATGGAAGGGGCTTGGAGGGGGGTGGGTGGGTGCAATGGAAGGGGCTTGGAGGGGGGTGGGTGGGTGCAATGGAAGGGGCTTGGAGGGGGGTGGGTGGGTGCAATGGAGAGTGCTTGGAGGGGGGTGGGTGGGTGCAATGGAAGGGGCTTGGAGGGGGGTGGGTGGGTGCAATGGAAGGTGCAATGGAAGATGGTGGGTGGGTGCAATGGAGGGTGCTTGGAGGGGGGTGGGTGGGTGCAATGGAGGGTGCTTGGAGGAGGGTGGGTGGGTGCAATGAAGAGTGCTTGGAGGGGGGTGGGTGGGTGCAATGGAAGGGGCTTGGAGGGGGGTGGGTGGGTGCAATGGAGGGTGCAATAGAAGATGGTGGGTGGGTGCAATGGAGGGTGCTTGGAGGGGGGTGGGTGGGTGCAATGGAGGGTGCTTGGAGGGGGTGGGTGGGTGCAATGGAGGGTGCTTGGAGGAGGGTGGGTGGGTGCAATGAAGAGTGCTTGGAGGGGGGTGGGTGGGTGCAATGGAAGGGGCTTGGAGGGGGGTGGGTGGGTGCAATGGAGGGTGCAATGGAAGATGGTGGGTGGGTGCAATGGAAGAGAGTGGGTGGGTGCCATGGAGAGTGCTTGGAGGGGGGTGGGTGGGTGCAATGGAAGGGGCTTGGAGGGGGGTGGGTGGGTGCAATGGAGGGTGTTTGGAGGAAGGTGGGTGGGTGCTTGGAGGGGGGTGGGTGGGTGCAATGGAGAGTGCTTGGAGGGGGGTGGGTGGGTGCAATGGAGAGTGTTTGGAGGAAGGTGGGTGGGTGCAATGGAGAGTGTTTGGAGGAAGGTGGGTGGGTGCAATGGAGAGTGTTTGGAGGAAGGTGGGTGGGTGCAATGGAGAGTGCTTGGAGGGGGGTGGGTGGGTGCAATGGAGAGTGCTTGGAAGAGGATGGGTGGGTGCAATGGAAGGGGCTTGGAGGAGGGTGGGTGGGTGCAATGGAAGGGGCTTGGAGGGGGGTGGGTGGGTACAATGGAAGGGGCTTGGAGGAGGGTGAGTGGGTGCAATGGAAGGTGCTTGGAGAAGGGTGGGTGGGTGCAATGGAGGGTGCTTGGAGGAGGGTGGGTGGGTGCAATGGAGAGTGCTTGGAGGGGGGTGGGTGGGTGCAATGGAAGGGGCTTGGAGGGGGGTGGGTGGGTGCAATGGAGGGTGCAATGGAAGATGGTGGGTGGGTGCAATGGAGGGTGCTTGGAGGGGGGTGGGTGGGTGCAATGGAGGGTGCTTGGAGGGGGTGGGTGGGTGCAATAGAGGGTGCTTGGAGGAGGGTGGGTGGGTGCAATGAAGAGTGCTTGGAGGGGGGTGGGTGGGTGCAATGGAAGGGGCTTGGAGGGGGGTGGGTGGGTGCAATGGAGGGTGCAATGGAAGATGGTGGGTGGGTGCAATGGAAGAGGGTGGGTGGGTGCAATGGAGAGTGCTTGGAGGGGGGTGGGTGGGTGTAATGGAAGGGGCTTGGAGGGGGGTGGGTGGGTGCAATGGAGGGTGCAATGGAAGATGGTGGGTGGGTGCAATGGAAGAGGGTGGGTGGGTGCAATGGAGGGTGCTTGGAGGGGGGTGGGTGGGTGCAATGGAGAGTGCTTGGAGGGGGGTGGGCGGGTGCAATGGAGGGTGCTTGGAGGGAGGTGGGTGGGTGCAATGGAGGAGGTGCATTGGAAGGGGGGTGGGCGGATGCAATGGAGGGTGCTTGGAGGAGGGTGGGTGGGTGCATTGGAAGGGGTGCAGTGGAGCGGGTGCAAGGATGGGAGCTTGGAGGTGGGTGGGTGGAAGTGTGTGAATAAGTGGGTGGGTGAAGATGTGGGTAGGTGGATTGAGTGGATGGGAAATGCATAAATGCACTCACATGCACACGTTCATTAATGTACACACACAAATGCACACCCATACAAATGCACACACATGCACACACACAAATGCATTCACACACACACACGTATGAGGCATGGCTGGAGAAACGAAGTAGGTGTTATTTATAGCAAGGTCTATTGCATTAGCCCCATGAAATTATATCGCCATGGCGCTGTTCTAACTCAATAGACGCCTCAATTGCCTGCCCACACAATGCCGCTCTTGTCGACCAGCACGTGACCTTTCATGTAGGTCACCATTTGACCTCATTCCTCTATCAAAACACTGGGCATGCAAACAAACAAATATAGATGCATAAATGCAGCCATTCTATATCTTTACAAACACGGAAAAACAGAATCATAAAAACACAGACACACAAACAAACACCCAAACATGAACAAATGAACACAAAAACATACAAAAACACAGAAACACACTTGTATTCGTGCCTCCGAGAGCGACAGGCGTTGGCTGAGTTCCTCCCGCATGAAGGCGTCGGGGTAGTGAGTTTCGTCAAAGAGTCTGTCAGAACAGAGTTGCTTGTCGTGTTTATTCAATTGAAAAGTCAACCATTCAAAGGAATTTCATTCTTTTGCCAACCATTTTAAACAATCAAGGTAAATTGTGGTTCTTGAAACAAAATCCCTCTAGACGCGCAGGAAGAGAAGAAAAAAGAGAAAGTCAGCACCTTTCAAGGTCGTTGAGTTGGTCCATCGTGAAGTTGGTTCTGCTCCGTCTCTGCTTCACCTTGCCTGCCAGCTCCATGCAGACGCCCTCCTCCAGCTGTGTGGAGTTGAGGGCAAGGGTGAGATGCAGAAGGGAACAGATGCAAAATCAAACTTAATTTTTAAAATTCTAGTGCAGTTATGGAGTTTCAAAGTCTCACTTCTTCTGCTTCCGAGTGTTTCTGTTCCCTCTCTGTCTCTCCAGCACTGGCTTTGTCTTCCTCTGTGAAGGCAGTCTGTTCGGGCAAGAGTGGTTTGGAGGAGTAGTAGAGGTTGTTGTAGTTGCTCTTGTTGTTGCTGTTGTTGCTGCTGCTGCTGTTGTTGTTGTCAGGTGAGTTGGGAGGTTTGATGCTTGTATCATGGTCGCTGTTGTGGTTGCTGTTGTTGTCGTTATGGTTAATGTCATCAGGGTAGTGGTTGTTGTTGTTGTTTGTCTGCCAGTTCTGGACTTGAGCACTGCTAGAGCTTCTGCGGAGACGTCTTGAGCGATTCTCCGCATCTGCTTCCTCTTCTGTCTCCCCGCAACCTACACCCTCTGTTTTCTCTGTCTCGTCAACGTGGGGATGGTTGTTGTGGTCGGCATCATATTTGTTGTTGTGGTTGTTGTTGGGCGCATCATATTTGTTGTTGTGGTTGTTGTTGGGGGCATCATATTTGTTGTTGTGGTTGTTGTTTTGAGTGTAGTTTTTGTCTGAGGTGCTGATGAAACTTCCACAAAGGCTTTTGCTGATTTCTCGTGCAGTTTTGTCGCTACCACCGCAACGACAGTCTTCGTCTCTGTTCGCATCGGCCGTTAGAAACACCTTCTTGTCAGTTTCAGTGACGACATCACACTCATCTTCCTCCTCCTCCTCCTTCCTCCTCTTCCTTCCTCCGGCACAAGCCACCTTGCCTGCAGTAGTTGTACTCAAAGGTGCAAAGGTGCTTGATCGAGGATGCAACATGACAACAGTTCACACGCGCACCAGGTGTCACGTACATATGTTTGCGTGCAGTGACCTGCAATTAGCTGCAATTAAGACCTGACGTGAAATGCAAGCACCCTCACTCTCTTGTGTGCCTTCAAGTGTTCGTGTGCATGTTTGTCGATGTGTTATTATGAGTGTGTGTGTGTAAATAATTTTTCTAACAACAACCACGTTTACAAGGATAACTACAGCAACAACAACCACATTTACAAGGACAACTACAGCAACAACAACCACATTTACATGGACAACTACAGAAACAACAACCACATTTACAAGGACAACTAAAGCAACAACAACCACATTTACAAGGACAACTACAGAAACAACAACCACATTTACAAGGACAACTACTGCAAAAACAACCACATTTACAAGGACAACTACAGAAACAACAACCACATTTACAAGGACAACTACAGCAACAACAACCGCATTTACAAGGACAACTACAGCAACAACAACCACCAAAGCAACTGCACTACTACGATATAGAGCATAAATGATGTCATTAGAGCGTCATTAGAGCATCCGTAGCGGCTAATCGTTGCAGCGTTTAATTCAGCAATCAAGTCGAGATCAAAGCCAACAGATGTTGCAGTGTTGCAGTGTTGCAGTGTTATAAGGTTACTTCATGTCATGAGACACTGGTGCGACTAACTAACGCAAGAGGAAGATGACTATGATGGCTGGTATGTCGTTGCTGGGTGCCAGCCTTTTAGAGCTCCAGTTCCTAATAGGACCTGAAATGCTGCATTAATTTAAAAGTGAATTCTGCAGGCGGATTAATAACTTAGTTTTTAATTTGCTCATTTATTTCTTTTCTACTGATTATCAATTAGCAATCTTAATTGGCAATTAGGAGGACGTGGATTCGGAGAGGTGTGCAGAGTTTGAGCCTATTAGTGGGAGATGCCGAGTGACGTCAGAAGCGGTAAGCCGGCACTAAGGAGGACTAAACTTGATGGCAATCAACTTTTGAGCATGTGTCTCAGTGCAGTTTTGCTTTGTATGTGACTTTGTGCCAGAGACGTGAGGGAGAAGGACATTCAAAAGACTGAATTGCTCTTCAGGCAAGAAAGAGGAGGAAGGAGGGAGGGCTGGTGAGAAAAGAGGGTAAAAAAGAGAACAGGAAAGAGGGAAGGAAGGAAAGAAAAAAAGAAGGGAGGAGGGAAGGAAGGGAGGAGGGAAGGAAAGAAAGAAGGAAGGAAGGGAAGAGGGAAGGAAGGGAAGAGGGAAGGAAGGGAGGAAGGAAGGGAGGAGGGAAGGAAGGTAGGAGGAAAGGAAGGGAGGAGGGAAGGAAGGGAGGAAGGAGGGTAGGTAAGGACATGGGAAGTAAAGGCAGTTTATTGGAAGGGCAAACACACTAGTTAATCGAATCAGGTGGAGATTGAATTAACAGCTCTTTTCTGTTTGCCTTGCAATTTGCGCTCTGCAACTCTTGCACCACTTTTATTTAGGATAAAAAAAGGTTTGAGCGGTGAAGGCTCAAACTTCGCAGCGGAGTGGAGCCTTCGCAGTGCTCATCGACGATCGCAGCATCATTTGGAGCGTCTGTGAAGCGATGCAGCACTCACGCGGTGCGATGAGACTGGCCACGTTGAAGGAGCCTCCACTGCATTCTGCTGCTGCTTTTTCACAAGTCGTAGTGGTTGTGTCGTCGCTGATGTAGTCGTGGTTGAGGGGAAGGTGGTGGTGGCTGGTGTGGTCGTGCTGTTCACTATGAACGCTTCCACACTTCCTTTCTTGGTGGCTGGACTTCTTGCAGGGTGGAGTGATGACCTTCCTTCCACTCCAACCTCTTCTCCTCTTTACCTCAACATCTCCCTGCAGACATTTGTCATCGGAGACTTCATTGTGGTTCCTTCTTTGCAAACCTTTCACAAACAATCGCAAGTTGCAATCGTCTTCACTTTTCACCGCGAAGAAACTCGTCTCGTGCACACTGTCACTCACCACATCTACCTCTTCCTCTTCCTCTTCTTCTTTTTCTCTTTTTTCTTTTTCTCCATCACCATCATCGTCACCATCATCATCATCATCGTCTTCATCATTTTCCTTTTTCCGGTCAGCACAGCCCTTGATAGGCCTTCCATGCACTCTTTCCTCCTCCCTCAAGCACGCCACGCAGTTCGAGAAGTCGTCTTCGAATCTGCTTTCTTGCCCTGCTCTGGCTCTGAGGGCCACTTTAGAATGCGTGTAGTAGTGCTTGTTGTGGTCGTTGTGTAGAAGACTGCTGTGGTTATGGTAGCTGATTTCATGGTTGTCATGGTGGTTGTCATGGTGGTTGTCATGGTGGTTGTCATGGTGATTGTCGTGGTGGTTGTCATAGTGGTTGTCATGGTGGCTGTCATGGTGGTTGTCGTGGTGGGGCCAGTTGTAGACCATGTTCACCAAGGACACAGCCTTCCTGCTCTCGAACGACTGGCAAACGAACTCAGCCAACCTCTCCATCACTGAATCATCTTCAAAAACAACGACAACAATGTTGACTGCTGCTGCTGCTACAGAGGTGCACGCAAACATCTCTCACCGCCTCTCTTTTCTATGCCGTCTGCTAATTGAGCAACCAATGGCGTGCCTCGTTAAGCCTCAGCGCTCCAATCAGCGACGAGTATCGAGCTATATCAATCACGTGCCTGCAAAAGACCCCTCCTCCATTACGCTCTAACCGGATTACAGCGTGCTTTGATAGGCTTTTGATAAATTGCACTTCACGCTCGATCTGCCGCGCCTCTGCGCCCTTGCAGCGGAAGGCAATTAGGAGACTACTGAGGTTGCATCGGCGTTTGGAGTTGCTTTGGTGGCCTTTAAGCGTTTCGAATGTTTCCACTGAACCATCGCACCCACCTCTCGCATTTCACCCATCGACGAACTTCGTTAAGTTGGTCTATTGAGTTAATTAAGGGGTGCTTGAGGAGTCGAGAAGGAGGTTAAAAGGGTGGTCTTTGGCTTGGTGTGGTGGAGAGGTTGTTGTTGATGTGGTGGAGAAGTTGTTGTTGGTGTGGTGGAGAGGTTGTTGTTGGTGTGGTGGAGAAGTTTTTATTGGTGTGGTGGAGAGGTTGTTGTTGGTGTGGTGGAGAGGTTGTTGTTGGTGTGGTGGAGAGGTTGTTGTTGGTGTGGTGGAGGAGTTGTTGTTGGTGTGGTGGAGAGGTTGTTGTTGGTGTGGTGGAGAGGTTGTTGTTGGTGTGGTAGAGAAGTTGTTGTTGGTGTGGTGGAGAAGTTGTTGTTGGTGTGGTGGAGAGGTTGTTGTTGGTGTGGTGGAGGAGTTGTTGTTGGTGTGGTGGAGAGGTTGTTGTTGGTGTGGTGGAGAGGTTGTTGTTGGTGTGGTAGAGAAGTTGTTGTTGGTGTGGTGGAGAAGTTGTTGTTGGTGTGGTGGAGAGGTTGTTGTTGGTGTGGTGGAGAGGTTGTTGTTGGTGGGATGGAGAGGTTGTTGTTGGTGTGGTGGAGAGGTTGTTGTTGGTGTGGTGGAGAGGTTGTTGTTTTTTTGTGGTTGGTGTTGGTTTGTGGTGGTTGATATATACTGGCTTATGAGGATGGCTCATTTTAAAGCCTTTTTGCTTCTCCAAAGATGCCGCTGGGAGTGGGTGCTAGAGTGGAAGGTGGAGTCGTTTATGGATCACAGCAAGCTTGGGCGTCAAACTTTAATTATTCATCAAGGATTCGATACACTCGCAATGGCATTGGAAAGCTGAATTCGTTTTTGAAACCCGCCAGAGGGTGCTGTTTGTTTAGAGTCCAATCAAGTGACATTAATTATTCACGCTGTTTAGCACTTCCTTCAAGAAGTTCTCTCAAAGATGTCGAGAATATTTTTCAATCGTTCGCTAGGGTTCGGCAGAAAAAGTAGAGCATGAAGAGATGAGATAAAGATGATTTTTAAAGTATAAGTGCTGAAAATCTCAATAAATTATTCTAGAGAAAGGTCCGTTTTGTTCGGAGTGCGCAGTTTTTAGTGTGCAGTCGAACAGGAGCCAGCGCATAATCATCTCTCAAAGCATGGCGTCCAAATATCAAATTGTCCACTTTGTGGACTCAAAAATCACAAACTTCAGCCAAATTGTGAACTTATTTATTATTAATATAATTATAATTATAATAATTATTATTTCTTCTACCTTCCTCCTCATTCTTCTCTTTTTCCTCCACCAACATCTACAAGCTTCAAACACTGCACCAATCCCAAAGTAGTGTCTTTGTGCTTCCATGTGAGGTCATACAAGCTGACATGCAAGCTGACATGCATGCTGACATGCAAGCTAACATGCAAGCTGACATACAAGCTGACATGCAAGCTGACATGCAAGCTGACATGCAAGCTGACATGCAAGCTGACAAATGTTTCCATTGTTTCGTGACTTGGAGCTCCTCTTACATGCTCACAAACTGATTCACTCCTCGAAGACCTGACTTCGTGATTTTCAAGTGCTTGACACGTGAACACTAATCGTTTTCGATCGCATAAAACTATTTGATGATCAAATTTTGATCGAACACGAATCGAATGAGTTTAAACTTTTCGATACCTAATCGAATCGACCCTAATTCCTTGCATTCATTGATTGACTGCAACACATATTTCGTCCATTAAGATCCCATATAAAATATATATATCTGTATTTATTTTCATTTATGTATTTATATATCTGGATGTATATAAGTGTATACATGTGTATATATGCAATGGCCTGGTATAACTTGCAGCGTATAATGCTTGTGGAGGCAAGCCACCAGTGCGATGTGTGCACATGCAACCCTGAAAGTGAAAGAAGCACTTCAGAGAATAAACTCAAGTTGTAACCTTCCAGGTGTTTGTTCTGCTGAATCATGATGATGATGATGATGATGATGATTATGATGATGATGTGCTAACCCACTTGTAAAGAGTGATCTTGGTTGAAGGCATTTGTTGACTCTTTCATTCTGAAAGCTTCGTTGAACTGCCAAGTCTGCATCTGCTCCGATCTTCAAGGGCCTCAGTGTTCCAGCTGCCCTGGTCCACTCTGCCTCATCCCATGACCACATCGCCCTGCCAACTGCACTACTCTTCTAGGATTACCACTGCCCAGTGTATGCCATAGGATCAACACACACACACACACACACACACACACACACACACACACACACACACACACACACACACACACACACACACACACACACACACACACACACACACACACACACACACACACACACACACACACACACACACACACACACACACACACACACACACACACACACACACACACACACACACACACACACACACACACACACACACACACACACACACACACACACACACACACACACACACACACACACACACACACACACACACACACACACACAAACACACACACACACACAAACACACACACACACACGCACACACACACACACACACACACACACACACACACATACACACCACGGCAAACAACCACATCTTGCCCCAAATGCTCAACGAACGAACATTCAGTCTGCTTTCTCTGACGTTTGGACTAGTGGCGACGGGGGCTCTGGCGCTGGCTGTGGCCACAGACTTCTGGATCCACACCGTGGAAGACCTCATGATGCCCAACATGAGCACTGCGTCAGGCGCTCACGACACCGGAGGGGGTGATGATGATAGTTGCCTGGAGAGCATCAATTGGGGAGCGCATGGTGAAAACGCCGAAGAAGATGCCGATGATGATGATGATGACATTGATTATGATAATGATGATAATGATCATGATGGAAGAGAGGAAGATGGAGATGAAGGGAAGCATGCTGATGCATGGGATGGGGTGCACACAAAAGAGGAAAGACTCCTTGGCGTGCATGACAAGAGTGGAGGAAGGAGGAAGTTCTATGAAGATGAAGAGTACCTTGGCAACAACCCGAAAAGGTCTATCTCTGCCCAACTTTATCATGGGCACAATGCACCACAGACACCCTCCACCTCCCCTCTCGACTCCAGAAGAAAAGCCTTGCGAGCTGCCAGACATCAATACTCACCGCCTCCCCCCTCAAGGTTGTCATCATTGTTCTCATTATTTATACTATTATTCACATGATTATTATTTTAATATGCTTCTTCATATATTGTTATACGACCGGCATTGATGAATGCCTGCCACGACGTGGTGACCTGGATGAGCTCCCTCCCTATCCCCGAGTTCAGCTCCAATAAATCTCAAATCTCATCGGATATGAAAATAAAACAATATTAAGTGAAAAAATAATAGGAATAATAAGTAAAAAATAAAATATAAATATAAAAGAATTGTGCAAGGTGACGAAAGGATGCAGAGACCTTCACTGCATCTTGCACCTCCCAGATGGCGTGGAAGGCAAGAAGAAAGGGTCTTGGTGATGGATGGAGCAGTCAGTGGAGGTGTCAACCAGCATGGTGGTGATGATGATGATGTTGGAGGTGGTGATGATGATGATTTTGGTGGAGGTGTTAATGATGGTGTTGAAAGGGAAATTCTAGCCAACTATAATTACCCAGAATATGAAGAAGAAGGTTTTAAAGGTGTGGGTGATGATTATTATGCTGTAAATGGTGGTGATGATGGTGATGATGCTGCACAAGAAGGTGATGATGACGGTAAACATGTTAACAAGGGTAATAGTAATGATGATGGTGGTGCTGATGATGATGGCGAGCTGATGGGTAACTCTTCGGACTCTGAGACGTATATAATACATTCCCACTCCGGTCTCTGGAGAATATGCCTCATCTACCCAGAAGGTGATGGGAGGGCAATTGATGTTCAGAGTGATGAGATGGTGTAATGAGGAGGGTTGGAAGGTGGTGTGAAGTTGCGGGTGTGATGACAGCAATGTGATGATGACGGGGGGCAAAAAAGTGGTGCTGATGATGGTCTAAACGACGACTATAGGCTCTTGCACGCACACACGCACAAAATAAGTTGTCTCAAAAACCAATTCAAGGAAATTCTTTCGTCATTTGTTTTGCCTTTTGCGTGTCTTGGTTGCTTGGAGACGCCTTCATCGTCATTTGCATCACCATCTTCATCATCATCATCCTCCTCATCATCATCATCGTCATCGTCACCATCATCATCATCATCATCATCATCATCGTCATCGTCACCATCATCGTCATCATCATCATCATCATCATCGTCATCGTCACCATCGATACAACTCTGAATGTGCGCACCTTTGCTTTACGAGGCAGTCTTATTAGGCGGCAAATGCATGGCCGCATAAATCCGCGCGCACTTCTGTGTGCAAGTTCTGTGTGCAAGTTCTGTGTGCAAGTTCTGTGTGCAAGTTCTGTGTGCAAGTTCTGTGTGCAAGTTCTGTGTGCAAGTTCTGTGTGCAAGTTCTGTGTGCAAGTTCTGTGTGCAAGTTCTGTGTGCAAGTTCTGTGTGCAAGTTCTGTGTGCAAGTTCTGTGTGCAAGTTCTGTGTGCAAGTTGCCAAGAGAGAAAAATGCATTAGAAAAAGGAAGGAAACATTCGAAAGACACTGGATGTTTGAGCAAGGTGTGAGTGCTGTTGAGGGACAAGAGAGGAGCCCGGGAGGATGCATGCATGCACGAATAGATGCATGAATGCATAGTTGGATGCATGAATGGATACATGAATAGATGGATGAATGCATGGATGCATGGATACATGAATAGATGGATGAATGCATGGATGCATGGATAAATGAATAGATGGATGAAAGTTTTCGTGAATGGATGATAAATGTATGCATGCGTAGATACGTGGATGAATAGACACATGAATAGATGCATGAATAGATGCATGAACAGACACATGAACAGACACATGAACAGACACATGAACAGATGCATGAACAGACACATGAATAGACACATGAATAGACACATGAATAGATGCATGAACAGATGCATGAACAGATGCATGAACAGACACATGAATAGACACATGAACAGATGCATGAACAGACACATGAATAGACACATGAATAGACACATGAACAGACACATGAATAGACACATGAATAGACACATGAACAGACACATGAACATACACATGAATAGACACATGAATAGACACATGAACAGACACATGAATAGACACATGAACAGATGCATGAACAGACACATGAATAGACACATGAATAGACACATGAACAGACACATGAACAGACACATGAATAGACACATGAATAGACACATGAACAGATGCATGGAAGGATGGATTTGAGCTGGATTTTTCTCAAAACTACAACCACATTCGAAAGCATTGTTTCGACTTGTAAGTTTCTCCATGACACTCTTGAGGATTGATTCCCACCAGGCCTCTTCAGTTAATAATTGTCTGAATTTATCCGATGGTGTGAGCCAGCCTGCCACCATGATTGCGCCTGGGCAGTTGACATCGCTGAAGGGATGTGTCTGTTTCTATGCATATTAATCAAGTCCTGCAAGCTCCTCCTTTCAAGCCTTCCCTAGAACTCCTTCTTGGAAAGCCTTCTTTAAACTTCCTCTTTTGTGTCATTTTATTCAAGCAATTCATTGCAGTCCTGAGATTCTCAACAGGCAATGGCATGCAGTCTGCAGTCTTCAAGTGTTTCAAAATTGAAGTTGTCCCCTGTCACACAAGCCTGTTCTCTTGCATTTTCTGATGGACACTTGATGACATTTCTATTCCTCTCTCGATGGAGATGGAGAGGATAATGATGCTGCTGCTGCTGATGATGATGATGAAAATTATGAATTATGAAAATAAACAAAAAGAAGGCGGATCTTTTGGAAATATAAAAAGAAAAAAGATATCTCACTGCAGGAGGAGACATCCGACTGCAGGAGGAGATATCTCACTGCAGGAGAAGACACCGAACTGCAGCGGCATGTGGGGCTTCATCAGCAGGAAGACAACAGCTGCCACTGCAGGATTCATGACTTGTCCGGCAAGGAAGCACTGGCGCATCCATCATGCACTTGTTCTTTCGCCTCTCAGTGAGTAATGCACACCGATGCATCCAAAGGCTTTCTTCTCATCAGGAACACTTCCTTCTTGCATATTTCATGCCGCTTCCTTTCTTCTCTCTTTTTTCTACTTCTAACTTTAAAAAATCATCATCATCATCATCGTCATCATCATCACCATCACCATCATCACCACCACCACCATCATCATCGTCACCACCATCATCATCATCATCATCGTCATCGTCGTCATCATCATCATCATCGTCTCTTTAATTTCTTTCCAGCTTCCGTCGCCTTGTTGTTTGTCTTGCAGACACACGCCAGCAAGCCTCCATCCTTTCCCATTAGAGAATTGCTCCTAAAACTACCGCCACAGTCACCAGTTGATTGCAAATCTTTGGAAATTCCCATTTGGTTGCCATGGTTGTGATGCCTGCGTCACCAACGTATGTTTGTGAGGCACTTCAGTTCTGCCTGCTGATACAGATGGAAAGAGTGGTGGATGGATGGAAGGAGTGGTGGAAGGATGTGAGAAGTCGTGGATGGATGGAAGGAGTGGTGGATGGATGGAAGGAGTGGTGGATGGATGGGAGGAGTGGTGGATGGATGGAAAGAGTGGTGGATGGATGGGAGGAGTGGTGGAAGGATGTGAGAAGTGGTGGAAGGATGGGAAGAGTGGTGGATGGAACAATTTGCAGAATGAGTGGATGGATGAAAGACAGCGGAATAGTGCTTAAAGGGTTGAAAACATATGATAGATGGAGGGATTGAGAGTGGTGGATGAGAAATGATGAATGGGTAATGGCTGAATTAGATAGATGATGGATGGATGGATGAATGGATAGATGGATGGATGAATGGATAGATGGATGATTGATGGATGGATGAATGGATGGATGAATGGATGGATGAATGGATGGATGAATGGATGGATGGATAAATGGATGGATGGGTGATAGATGAGAATGATGGATGGTGATGGTGGAAGAGAAAGGCAAATAGACGATAAGAGATGATTGATGGATAGGGGAGAAGAAGAAGATGATGATAGTTATGATAATGATGATGATGTCAAAAGCATCTTTTTAGAGAACTGCACGTGACAGACATTCTTGCGCACGATCATCGCAGCAGCATCAAGCAGTCCACCTCTGCCTCGAAGCAACAAATGCCTGCCAACTGTGACCTTGAACTGCTGCTGCTGCACGTGATCTGAACTCGCATGCAG
This sequence comes from Piscicola geometra, assembly GCA_943735955.1. Taxonomy (NCBI): domain Eukaryota; kingdom Metazoa; phylum Annelida; class Clitellata; order Hirudinida; family Piscicolidae; genus Piscicola; species Piscicola geometra. Next base: position 9,850,262 of record OX030960.1, read on the forward strand.
GCTTTTCATGGCGTGTTGGCATGGTGACGTGGATGGTGACGTGGATGGCGTGTTGGCATGGTGACGTGGATGGTGACGTGGATGGCGTGTTGGCATGGTGACGTGGATGGTGAGGTGGATGGCGTGTTGGCATGGTGACGTGGATGGTGACGTGGATGGCGTGTTGGCATGGTGACGTGGATGGTGACGTGGATGGCGTGTTGGCATGGTGACGTGGATGGTGAGGTGGATGGCGTGTTGGCATGGTGACGTGGATGGTGAGGTGGATGATGAGGTGGATGGTGAGGTGGATGGTGAAGTGGATGGTGAGATGGATGGTGAAGTGGATGGTGAGGTGGATGGTGAGGTGGATGGTGAGGTGGATGGTGAGGTGGATGGTGAGGTGGATGGTGAGGTGGATGGTGAGGTGGATGGTGAGGTGGATGGTGAGGTGGATGGTGAGGTGGATGGTGAGGTGGATGGTGAGGTGGATGGTGAGGTGGATGGTGAGGTGGATGGTGAGGTGGATGGTGAGGTGGATGGTGAGGTGGATGGTGAGGTGGATGGTGAGGTGGATGGTGAGGTGGATGGTGAGGTGGATGGTGAGGTGAGGAGGCTTGCAAAGCAGCCCGTGCATCTGCAGTTGTGTCATCGTGAAGGCTGATTCAAGACATGTGGTTTTCTTCATGCAAGCATTCACTGTGTCTCTGTTTGTCTCACTCTCTGTTTGTACGAGATAATAATCTGCCAAATTTTTGACAAATCTCTTTGCTGCTTGATGATGATGATGGCGAGGCTGATGAAAAAGAAGATGATGATGATGAAAACGAAGATGATGATGATGAAACCTTAATCATTTTCGGGCGGACGTGCTTTCGACAGCGTGGTGAGAGGCAAGAGGACTTGGTTTTTCTGATTGAATTAGCGGCAGTCGCTGCAACTTACTGTCTTCGTGCATTAAAAATTGAAGAGGAAAGGAATTGATGGGAGCGTGTGTGACTGAACCCCAAGACTTCGTCCACTCCTGTGTGGATGTTTGCTGCATGCTAATGAACCCATGTGCCTCTCTGCCATCGTATAATAGCTGGAGAAATATTTTTTGCTCACATCATCATCATCCTCAACTTCATCTTCATCATCATCATCACCATCATCATCACCATCATCACCATCATCACCATCATCACCATCATCACCATCATCCTCATCCTCATCATCATTCATTCAAACCTCCATGCATCATTAGGGGCTTGTGGTCGTAAGTAATGAAAAGGATCTTGCTAGCAAAGAGAGGCTTTCGTGAGGATGATTCACCTTCATCCATGCACTCATCCATGCACTCATCCATGCACTCATCCATGCACTCATCCATGCACTCATCCATGCACTCATCCATGCACTCATCCATGCACTCATCCATGCACTCATCCATGCACTCATCCATGCACTCATCCATGCACTCATCCATGCACTCATCCATGCACTCATCCATGCACTCATCCATGCCTTCACCCATGCATTCATGCATGCACACACCCTCAAGCATTGCAGCGCTGAAGCACGATGTAGCGTAGTGTGCTTATGCATGCGGTTGCCAAGGTGATGCTTGGCCTGATGACGTCATATGTCACGCTCTTATGAATAACTGCACACGCACATTGTCGTATGATAAACAACACACGCACACGCACGCACACATGCACACACGCACACATGCACACACGCACACATGCACACACGCACACACACGCACACCCATGCACACGCATGCACACACGCACACACACGCATGCACACATGCACACGCACACACGTATCCAAACGACCGCTTGGAATCAGGTGTTTTCTTCATTTATCTGTGGATCTTATTCCGTACGAATGCTTGAACATATGTGCCAATGTCACCCTGATGATGCTGATAATGCTGATAATGATGCTGATGATGATACTGATGATGATGCTGATGATGATACTGATGATGATGCTGATGATGATACTGATGATGATGCTGATGATGATTCTGATGATGATGCTGATGATGATACTGATGATGATGCTGATGATGATACTGATGATGATGCTGATGATGATACTGATGATGGTGCTGATGATGATACTGATGATGATGAAACGCACAGTGCCCTCCTTGATTCCGGACCAGTGTACGCCCATCAACTACATGACGCAGACGACCGACCGTGTGCAGAAGGGAGACACCACCAACTCCATCAACCGTGAGAACATTGTGGTCCATGTTGTCTTTGTGGTCCATGTTGTCTTTGTGGTCTATGTTTTCTTTGTGGTCAATGTTGTCTTTCTGTTCTATGTTGTGGTGGTTCATGTTTTCATTGTAGTCCATGTTGTGATATGTGTGAGAGTGTGTGGTGGTTTGAGGGGGTCTGTTGGAATATGTGGAAGTGTGTGGTGGTGTGTTGGAGTTGATGGTGGTGTATGGGGCTGTATGGTAGTTTTTGGAGGTGAATAGTGGATTTTAGTGGTGTATAGTATTGTACAGTGTTCGTAAATATATGTTCATGGGAGCAGGGAGATGCGGAAGATAAGAAGCTCATGGGTGTGTTTTATACGGCCTGTAATGCTTTCTCTGTTGTTCTGATCACGGGATATTTTTGTTCTTTCTATATGCATGATGATGATGATGGTGTATGTCTGCATGTAAGTCTCTATGTAAATTTCCATGTATGTCTCTATGGATGTCTCCATGGATGCCTCGCTGCATCGGAGGAACTTGCTTCACAAATATTATAAGCATTGAAACAATCACACCTATTTAGGAAAGTGTTCACTGTGCTTCATGCCTATATTCTTCATCAGTAGGAATATTTTCCTAGTCAATATGCATATATTCCCTATGAATATGCATGTGTTCTTCCTCAATATGCATGTGTTCTTCATCAATATTGATGTATTCCTCATCAATATGCATGTATTCTCATCAATATGCATGTATCCTCATCAATATGCATGTATCCTCATCAATATGCATGTATTCCTCATCAATATGCATGTATTCCTCATCAATATGCATGTATTCCTCATCAATATGCATGTATCCTCATCAATATGCATGTATTCCTCATCAATATGCATGTGTTCTCATCAATATGCATGTATTCTCATCAATATGCATGTATTCTCATCAATATGCATGTATCCTCATCAATATGCATGTATCCTCATCAATATGAATATATCCTCATCAATATGCATGTATTCTCATCAATATGAATATATTCCTCATCAATATGCATGTATTCTCATCAATATGCATGTATTCCTCATCAATATGCATGTATCCTCATCAATATGCATGTATCCTCATCAATATGCATGTATCCTCATCAATATGCATATATCCTCATCAATATGCATGTATCCTCATCAATATGAATATATTCCTCATCAATATGCATGTATCCTCATCAATATGAATATATCCTCATCAATATGCATGTATTCTCATCAATATGAATATATTCCTCATCAATATGCATGTATCCTCATCAATATGCATGTATTCCTCATCAATATGCATGTATCCTCATCAATATGCATGTATCCTCATCAATATGAATATATTCCTCATCAATATGAATATATTCCTTATCAATATGCATGTATCCTCATCAATATGCATGTATCCTCATCAATATGAATATATTCCTCATCAATATGCATGTATCCTCATCAATATGAATATATTCCTCATCAATATGTATGTGTTCTCATCAATATGCATGTATTCTCATCAATATGCATGTATCCTCATCAATATGAATATATCCTCATCAATATGCATGTATTCTCATCAATATGAATATATTCCTCATCAATATGCATGTATCCTCATCAATATGCATGTATTCCTCATCAATATGCATGTATCCTCATCAATATGCATGTATCCTCATCAATATGAATATATTCCTCATCAATATGCATGTATCCTCATCAATATGCATGTATCTTCATCAATATGCATGTATTCCTCATCAACATGCATGTATCCTCATCAATATGCATGTATCCTCATCAATATGCATATATCCTCATCAATATGCATGTATCCTCATCAATATGAATATATTCCTCATCAATATGCATGTATCCTCATCAATATGAATATATCCTCATCAATATGCATGTATTCTCATCAATATGAATATATTCCTCATCAATATGCATGTATCCTCATCAATATGCATGTATTCCTCATCAATATGCATGTATCCTCATCAATATGCATGTATCCTCATCAATATGAATATATTCCTCATCAATATGCATGTGTTCTCATCAATATGCATGTATTCTCATCAATATGAATATATCCTCATCAATATGAATATATCCTCATCAATATGAATATATTCCTCATCAATATGCATGTATCCTCATCAATATGCATATATCCTCATCAATATGCATGTATTCTCATCAATATGCATGTATTCCTCATCAATATGAATATATCCTCATCAATATGCATGTATTCTCATCAATATGAATATATTCCTCATCAATATGCATGTATCCTCATCAATATGAATATATCCTCATCAATATGCATGTATTCCTCATCAATATGAATATATTCCTCATCAATATGAATATATCCTCATCAATATGCATGTATTCCTCATCAATATGAATATATCCTCATCAATATGCATGTATCCTCATCAATATGAATATATCCTCATCAATATGCATGTATTCTCATCAATATGCATGTATTCCTCATCAATATGCATGTATTCTCATCAATATGAATATATTCCTCATCAATATGCATGTATCCTCATCAATATGAATATATCCTCATCAATATGCATGTATTCCTCATCAATATGCATATATCCTCATCAATATGCATGTATCCTCATCAATATGCATGTATTCCTCATCAATATGCATGTATTCCTCATCAATATGCATGTATTCCTCATCAATATGCATGTATTCTCATCAATATGAATATATTCCTCATCAATATGCATGTATTCTCATCAATATGCATGTATTCCTCATCAATATGAATATATTCCTCATCAATATGCATGTATCCTCATCAATATGAATATATTCCTCATCAATATGCATGTATTCCTCATCAACATGCATGTATTCCTCATCAATATGCATGTATCCTCATCAATATGCATGTATCCTCATCAATATGCATGTATCCTCATCAATATGAATATATCCTCATCAATATGCATGTATTCCTCATCAACATGCATGTATCCTCATCAATATGCATGTATCCTCATCAATATGCATGTATTCCTCATCAATATGAATATATCCTCATCAATATGCATGTATTCCTCATCAATATGCATGTATCCTCATCAATATGCATGTATCCTCATCAATATGCATGTATCCTCATCAATATGCATGTATCCTCATCAATATGCATATATCCTCATCAATATGAATATATTCCTCATCAATATGCATGTATCCTCATCAATATGAATATATTCCTCATCAATATGCATGTATTCCTCATCAACATGCATGTATTCCTCATCAATATGCATGTATCCTCATCAATATGCATGTATCCTCATCAATATGCATGTATCCTCATCAATATGCATGTATCCTCATCAATATGCATGTATCCTCATCAATATGCATGTATCCTCATCAATATGCATGTATTCCTCATCAATATGAATATATCCTCATCAATATGAATATATTCCTCATCAATATGCATGTATTCCTCATCAATATGCATGTATCCTCATCAATATGCATGTATCCTCATCAATATGAATATATCCTCATCAATATGCATGTATCCTCATCAATATGAATATATCCTCATCAATATGCATGTATTCCTCATCAATATGAATATATCCTCATCAATATGCATGTATTCTCATCAATATGAATATATTCCTCATCAATATGCATGTATTCCTCATCAATATGCATGTATCCTCATCAATATGAATATATCCTCATCAATATGAATATATTCCTCATCAATATGCATGTATTCCTCATCAATATGCATGTATCCTCATCAATATGAATATATTCCTCATCAATATGCATGTATTCTCATCAATATGAATATATTCCTCATCAATATGCATGTATCCTCATCAATATGAATATATCCTCATCAATATGCATGTATTCCTCATCAATATGAATATATCCTCATCAATATGCATGTATCCTCATCAATATGCATGTATCCTCATCAATATGCATGTATTCTCATCAATATGCATGTATCCTCATCAATATGAATATATCCTCATCAATATGCATGTATTCTCATCAATATGAATATATTCCTCATCAATATGCATGTATTCTCATCAATATGCATGTATTCCTCATCAATATGCATGTATTCTCATCAATATGAATATATTCCTCATCAATATGCATGTATCCTCATCAATATGCATGTATCCTCATCAATATGAATATATCCTCATCAATATGCATGTATTCCTCATCAATATGAATATATCCTCATCAATATGCATGTGTTCTCATCAATATGAATATATTCCTCATCAATATGCATGTATTCCTCATCAATATGCATGTATTCCTCATCAATATGCATGTATTCCTCATCAATATGCATGTATCCTCATCAATATGCATATATCCTCATCAATATGCATGTATCCTCATCAATATGCATGTATCCTCATCAATATGCATGTATTCCTCATCAATATGCATGTATTCCTCATCAATATGCATGTATTCCTCATCAATATGCATGTGTTCTCATCAATATGCATGTATCCTCATCAATATGCATGTATTCCTCATCAATATGCATGTATTCCTCATCAATATGCATGTATTCCTCATCAATATGCATGTATTCTCATCAATATGAATATATCCTCATCAATATGCATGTATCCTCATCAATATGCATGTATTCCTCATCAACATGCATGTATTCCTCATCAATATGCATGTATTCCTCATCAATATGCATGTATTCCTCATCAATATGCATGTGTTCTCATCAATATGCATGTATCCTCATCAATATGCATGTATTCCTCATCAATATGCATGTATTCCTCATCAATATGCATGTATTCCTCATCAATATGCATGTATTCCTCATCAATATGCATGTATTCTCATCAATATGAATATATTCCTCATCAATATGCATGTATCCTCATCAATATGCATGTATTCCTCATCAACATGCATGTATTCCTCATCAATATGCATGTATTCCTCATCAACATGCATGTATTCCTCATCAATATGCATGCACTTCTGACGCAAGATCGGCGATAAGTACTTGCTTCCAAGCAAATGAGGTTTCTTCATTGCGACGTTTGTTCCTTCAACGTCGTAACGAAGCTTTTTATGCATATTTTATAATCCTGCGAGTTCCTCTAAAAAGACTAATGCTCACTTGATGAGAGCTGATCTCTTGTTAGCCTCCTCTCTCTCCTCACCATCTCATTCTTCCTCTCTCTCTCCTCACCATCTCTTTCTTTCTCTCCTTCTTCTCACTCTTTTCACCATCCCTCTCTATCCCTTCCACTAACTTTCCCACTATCTCTCCTCGCTCCATGATCCTCTCTCCATCTTCATTAGGCGCCACCACTTCCCTCGCAACTTCAAATCTCTTCAGGCGTTGTGATGGAAGACACTTCTTGCTGTACAAATGCTCCACTAAATGCACAGCTCTGTGGAAGACACACGAATACAGCATGGAGATTGTGCGAATGTTGTATTCAAAGTGCTGTTCTTGCATGCATTTCTGCATTCGTTTAAAATGACATTTCTCGTTTTCATTCGTGCAGCGACGGATTAAATGGTGGTTATTTCGCGACACTGAAAGGCATTGCTCCTGTCCCGTGTAGGCCGCATAGGCGCACAACACAGCATATTTAAATGCTTTTTTACATTGAAAACTATTGAATTAGAGTGAAATTCATTCAAAATAATAAAGCTTACTTAAATAACTCCTTCGAATTGCCTCTGGGTGCAGGAGTGGAAGGAAGGAGGAGCATTAAAACTAACTAAGTCTTGTTCAATTTGCCTCCACACACACACACACACACACACACACACACACACACACACACACACACACACACACACACACACACACACACACACACACACACACACACACACACACACACACACACACACACACACACACACACACACACACACACACACACACACACACACACACACACACACACACACACACACACACACACACACACACACACACACACACACACACACACACACACACACACACACACACACACACACACACACACACACACACACACACACACACACACACACACACACACACACACACACACACACACACACACACACACACACACACACACACACACACACACACACACACACACACACACACACACACACACACACACACACACACACACACACACACACACACACACACACACACACACACACACACACACACACACACACACACACACACACACACACACACACACACACACACACACACACACACACACACACACACACACACACACACACACACACACACACACACACACACACACACACACACACACAAACACACAAACACACACACACACACACACACACACACACACACACACGCAAACCGTCACATTGGTACGCAAACAAAATTTCAAACGTCTGAGTCTGCATTTACAATGCGTTCTTGTCCTTGCAATTCCTCCCTCTTGCACCAAGCCACCTCTTCCCTCCTCCTCCATCTAACCTCTTCCCTCCTCCTCCATCTAACCTCTTCCCTCCTCCTCCATCTAACCTCTTCTCTCCTCCTCCATCAACCCACCTCCCTTCTTCCTTCCAAACCACCTTTTTTTCTTTCCTTCCAACCCACCTCCAGGCGCCATCCGGAAGACAGCACCGATCATCGTGGGCAGTCTCTTCATCCTGCTGGTGGCCCTCGCTCTCAGCATCCTCGGAAGCACCAAGAACGACCACAAGACCATAGTCAGCGCCGTCATGTACATCTTCGCAGGTGGTTGGTCTTCTTTGTTGAGCGGCATTGATGGGATGACAAGCGCTGAAACGTGCTTGAGTCGTTTGCAAAATTGCATTCTTTTTAACGGAGACTATTAAGATTTCCTATGAAAAGCGAATAAATAAGCAAGTTTTACGAGCGAAGCTGGAAAGATTGGCATGGAAAGGGCACTGATTCAATCAAAACAAGCCTGCCCTCTGAGGACCTTGTGCCGTTGTGTAGAGTCGTGTCGGCATTTGCACTCAGCACTCAATTCAGTGTACGCCCACTGCAACTCCATCATCGAAGACTGCTGCTACGATGTCGAATCTCATGGTAATGCACTGCTTTCATTGCAGCCACCGCTTTTTGAATTCAATTCAGTGATCACCTCTCGGGACACGCCGAGTTGAACGCTGTTTTTTTCAAATTAAATTCTTCGTGTTTGCGAGATTACAAAGCGCCACTAGATTACATTGAAGGCTTAAGTGGAAGCTTGCATGCTAGGACCGTTAAATGCATTTGTTCCTTAAACGGCCGCAATGAAGAGATACGACACTCTGCGGCGAGAAGGAATAAATCAGACGTTAGTGCTGCAAGCAAGCAGTGCCTCGTAATGCGACGTCGTGTTTCTGAATTATTCAGTCCCTTCCCAGGCAATCCCGCTCGATTGCTTCTTCAGCACCCATTGCAAGAGAGCAGCCCACTGAGACGCTGTGTAAATTCCTTTAAGTTTGCTGTCACACCATTTATCACTTCGTCTCCCGGCACTAGACAGGCATAAAACTGTGGCAATTATCGACACCTTTACCAAATGAGAACAACACCATCGCTCAGAGAAGAAAAGCACCAAGCCTCACACACAACCTCTTGCAAGCACCATCGATGCCTCACACACAACCTCTTGCAAGCACCATGGATGCCTCACACACAACCTCCTCCAAGCACCATCGATGCCTCACACACAACCTCCTCCAAGCAGCATCGATGCCTCACACACAACCTCCTCCAAGCACCATCGATGCCTCACACACAACCTCCTCCAAGCACCATCGATGCCTCACACACAACCTCCTCCAAGCACCATCGATGCCTCACACACAACCTCCTCCAAACACCATCGATGCCTCACACACAACCTCCTCCAAGCACCATCGATGCCTCACACACAACCTCCTCCAAGCACCATCGATGCCTCACACACAACCTCCTCCAAGCACCATCGATGCCTCACACACAACCTCCTCCAAGCACCATCGATGCCTCACAACAACCTCCTCCATGCAGCATCGATGCCTCACACACAACCTCCTCCAAACACCATCGATGCCTCACACACAACCTCTTGCAAACATCCAAGTCTCTACTTCCAGCACAAAGCAGTCGTGAGGCACTTGAATATTCGAATCGAAGGTTCATTAATTTTATCGCTCACCTATTTTTATGCGTTGATGCTGCAGAACAGTGCATGACGGAATGAACGAGATGTAAGCGGAAAGATCTACTTTTAGTTCGAGCGCCCCCGTAATATAGCATGATGTCCCTGTTAATGTCCCTGAAGGGAATATGCATCTTCAAAATAGATACTACTTTTTGAATGCCATTTCAATCTCCAAAGCTCAGTTTCCAATGCACAAAAACGACACTGCACCACAGCGCTGGTGCTGGCGATGGGCGTTGTGATGTACATCTCAGCGGTGAACGACGAAGTGGCACACCGCAAGAAACTCGACGAGCACGACAAGTCGTTCAGCTACCACTACGGATGGGCTTTTATCTCATGCGGCGCGACCTTCATTTCATCCATGGTGGCCGCCATCAGCAACATCTCGCTCTACCTCATGCGCTACTCCAGCCTCGAGGAGAAACTCAACCCCTCCACTGGTGCTGTCTTTCCCAAGACCTCCTTCCCTCCCCTCTCTTTCCCCCTCTCCACCTCGCACCTCCAAGACGGCATCAGGGCCTCGCAGATCGCCATTTGACTTGCCTCCCTCCCCCGCGAACCTCATCAACCCCAAGAGGTCCAGTGCCATAGAGATCCACAAAGCTTCAGTCCGATCCTCACCAGTTGCCTTCTGAGCCGGAACAACCACCCTCCAGCCCTGCACTCCACGCAGTCGTCGTTGTTGCTTTATGAAACTTTTATGAAACTTTTGTTTTGTCAGTCTCGCTGAACTGCGTGCAAGAAAGCATTGAGAACACTTTGCTGCCAATAAATGATCAAGCGTTTCAGCACTTTGCAAACTAAACGTGTGATGCTTTGAGACGACATGAATGAGATGGAAATCTTGAAGGCAGATGAGGAAAGTGGCAGAAACTGTTCATAGGAAAGCACTGAGACAGACTAGCAAAAAGACAAATAATAAGTCAGAGATAAACAGATAAAAACACAAGCAGATAGACAAAAAGAAAGACAAATAGAAAGACAAGAAAATAGAAAAATAGAAAGACAAACAGATAGACAAATAGAGAGATGGAGCAGTCAGAAGCGCTTGGAGCCGAAGACCTTGGCCCCGTTCAAGGAGGACATCCTGGTGTGCTTCAGCAGGAGGTCAGTCACCGTGCTTGAGCCGATGCACACGTCCCTGCGGTGTGTGTGTTTGTTTGTATGTGTGCGTTTATTTTTATGTGTGTGTGATTATGAGACTTTCAAACTCCTCATTTAAATCCCTCTCTCCTCCAATTAATCATCGTTAATCATCGTTAATCATGCCCTCTCAGAGGGGGGACATGGAGAGATGCATCACTGCAAGTTGATGAAGAAAGGCACTTAGCAGATTGAGACGACTTGAAAGCACACAATTGAGGAGACATGACTGAAATAGTCAACACAACTATTCAAGAAGAAAAATTATTAATAATTTAATGAATGAATGGATGAATGAATGAATGGATGAATGAATGGATGAATGAATGGATGAATGAATGGATGAATGAACAATTTAATAAATGAATGGATGAATGAATAATTTAATAAATGAATGGATGAATGAACGAATGAATGGATGAATGAATGGATGAATGAATGTAGAGAGAACTTCGAAGGACACTGACCGCAAGTATGGCTCGATGTCTTCCAGCGTCCACCTCTCCTTGAAGGCAAACAGCCTCTGCAACCTGAGTGCACCAGTGCCACAATGTCATCGTTTCATAAGCAGGTGATGATGAGGATGATGAATAGAGTTATGATAATGATGATGACGTATCCCACCATTGTCATGAAAATTACTCATAAAGGATGTTGAACCGTAATAAACTCTTTCACTGAATCTCTTCAACCCTCCCCTCACCACCTCTTTCCACCATTTAGACACCACACCAGTGTTATTTTCGTTTAATAAAATAATTTTAGTTTTTATTCCAGTTTCGTTTTTGAATTAATTATAGTTTTTATTTTCGTTTTCGTTTTGAAAATAATTAAAGTTTTTATTTTCGTTTTCGTTTTGAAAATAATTAAAGTTTTTATTTTCATTTTAGTTTTGAAAATATATTAATTTACAACTTTGAACACTATTTTTTATATCTAAAAAAATTAATTGATCCTAAAATGAAACAGTAAAATAGAACTGTATATTAACAACAAATGAGTTTTAAAAATTAACAGTCAATTGAAATATTATAAGAATTGAGAACGTAAATTATTGAGCAATAACAAATTTGAAATATATAAACAAATTTACGATTAAAATAAGTGATAATTTAATTGACAAAGCGAAGCGGTAATAAAATAACGTTTTATAAATGGCGCTACTTTTATAAAGCCCAAAGATAATGTTTATAACATAGACATATATTTTTTATATAAAGTATACATTTCCATATTATGGCATACTTTGAAATTTATTTAATTTTCGTTTTGAAAATAATTATAGTTTTTATTTTAGTTTCGTTTTGGAAATAATTATAGTTTTTATTTTCGTTTTCATTTTGAAAATAAATTTAGTTTTTATTTTCGTTTTCGTGGAACGATTATTCATAATTGTCGTTTTCGTTTTCGTTACGAAAATAACACTGCACCGCACCACACCACACCTCACCACATCACACCACATCACAGCACAGCAAACCACACCACACCACACTACACCACAGCACACCACAGCACACCACACCATACCACACCACAGAACACTCCAACACACCACACCACAGCACACCAGATCACATCACAGCACACCACAACACACCACATCACACCACACCACAACACACCACACCACAGCACAGCACACCACAGCACAGCGCAACACAGCACAGCACACCACAGCACAGCGCACCACACCACAGCACACCCCACCACACCACACAACACCACACAACACCTGGCATCTAGTTCAAAGGGCAACTGAGAAGAGGGCAGGTACCTCAGCACTGCCCCTCTGCCCTCTCCCTCCAGCACTGCCACTCCCTGGCGTATAAAGGCATGAATGAAAGGAGGGATAGATAGATGGAGGGATAGATAGATGGATGAATGGAAGGATGGATGGAAGGATGGATGGATGGATGGAGAGAAGGAACCTTGATGAAGGAGTAGTCTGGCTTCATGCCTCGAGGAACACACAACTTCCAAGCCTCGTCAAAATCCTCCTGCAAGAACTGCAAGATGCAAACATACATTGCAACGTACACACACAAAAACAATGAGAGAAAGAGAGAGAGAGAGAGAGAGAGAGAGAGAGAGAGAGAGAGAGAGAGAGAGAGAGAGAGAGAGAGAGAGAGAGAGAGAGAGAGAGAGAGAGAGAGAGAGAGAGAGAGAGAAAGAGAGAGAGAAAGAGAGAGAGAGAGAGAGAGAGAGAGAGAGAGAGAGAGAGAGAGAGAGAGAGAAAGAGAGAGAGAGAAAGAGGCACCTTGGGCGAGGGCACAAGCAGCATCAGAGCATACATCTTGCAAACTTCCTGCTCGTTCAGCCGGCATGAGTCTGTGAACACCATCATGATCATCATCATGATCATCGTCATCATCATCATCATCATCATCATCATCATTCTCATCATTAGTGACGTCGACCACATGAAACACACCTCCTTCCAGTTGAACGACGAACCTCTTCATCATGTGAGAAGTCACATCCCTGTCAAGATGTTGCACTCACTTATTAACTCATCCACTCACTCACTCACTCACTCACTCACTCACCCACTCACTCACTCACTCATCCACCCACTCACTCACTCACTCACTCACTCACTCACTCACTCACTCACTCACTCATTAAAATCTTTCATCATTGATGTTCTGAGCTTCTCGATAGAAAGATCATCATCATCGTCATCGTCATGATGGCACTCTTGTGTGGAGGCGATCAGGTGACGGAAGCACTGGCACAAGAAGTCGAAGTCTGCCTGTCGCCATCTGCCTGGTGGTGTGGTAGTACCCGTGGTGCTGGTTCTAAACACACACACACACACACACACACACACACACACACACACACACACACACACACACACACACACACACACACACACACACACACACACACACACACACACACACACACACATACACACACACACACACACACACACACACACACACACACACACACACACACACACACACACACACACACACACACACACACACACACCATGCACACAGATGGCTTGTTCCTTGTTAAGGGCATCTTCCAGCTGCTTCGCACTGCACTGCACCACCCTCAACAGCTCCTCAAACGTGTGCTGTGCATGTAACAGGCAAGTAGACAGACATGCAAACAGACAAGTAGACAGACATGCAAACAGGCAAGTAGACAGACATGCAAACAGGCAAGTAGACAGACATGCAAACAACCACTACACACCCCCATCCAACCCACCACCACCACCACTCACCCCAGCCTCGTGCTCCCCTCCTGCATACGCCTCTTCTGCCAGCAACTGCCGAAGCACCGCCACTCGAGGAAGTGTTGCCTTCAATTCGTAATGTCCCCTCTGCACCCCCTCTACCTGCCATCATCATCATCATCAACACTGTCATCATCATCCCCTTCTACATACCATTCATCACTATTACCATCATCATCATCATCATTATCATCATCATCATCACCTTCCTGATCTTGAGTCCTCCTTCCATCTCTCCATCCTCCTTTCCTTCACACAACCTTCCAGACAGCATTAAAGTTGTGTTGGAGGTTTCACACTCTATGGATGTGTGCACAGTGTGATGATGATGTTGGTGATGATGACGATAATGGTGATGGTGGTGATGACGATGGTCATGATGATGATGACGATGGTGTTGATGGTGGTGGTGATGATGATGAGTATTTAAGTACTTAATATAAAGCTTGCAGACCTTTGATGTCATACGTGAGTGCATCGGTCACCAACACTGCGCCCTCATCTTCACGTCCTTTGATGCACACACTGCAGAAGTTGTCGTGGCAGTGGTGGTTGTAGTTGTGGTGGTTGCAGTGCAGTAGTTGTATTGATTGTGGAACAACAGTGGTTATAGATTCTATAACCAATATAGAACCTATAATATAGAAGCTGTAGTGGAGTGGTGTGTTACATTGCACGAGCCTGTGTGAGTTGCTGATGTCATGGAGGGCATGCTTGTCCATCTCGAAGAGCACAATGTCCTCCCTCTGCGTCTGCTCGCCGAAGAAGATGCACTGTGATTTCCTCGTCTGCAAGTCGTCGCAGGGAAGCTTCGACAGCTGCAGGAGCTTCTCGACGTCTGCAAGACACCTTCAAATATTTCATTGAAGGTTGAAGGCATCAATGCCAAGGAATTGCATGCACATCATAAGTCATTATTGCTTATTAAAGCCATGAAAACCTTTCTCCACAAGTGAAACTCATTTCAGTTGCAGCTCCGTTTACTTTTCAAATTCCGTAATTATCTAGCACTCAACTAGGTGACGGTAGATTAACTTTTCCCAATAACCCTTCAATTTGAAATATCACACAAAAATCCCTTTCCTTTTATTTGTAAGCAATCTTAGATTCACAAATTGAACTATTAATTGATTTCCACTCACATTCCGCAAGGCACTCCAAAGCAACCACTTTCATATAATTAAACAATTATTTTCTTCAGTGCCTTTTTTAAACTCATGGTCTATATCGTTCAGAGCCTGACAGACGCAGGCCATGTTACAATGGTTCTGAGAACCATGGTTCTTATGCGCCAGAGGCGCCACTCCACACGACGTACACATCTCTCAATGCATACATCGCAAACACCGCATCATATACAATAGGTATATGATAATTTACGGTTGCTTGTCAGAGATTCGAACAGGGAACCTTTGGTCGCAAGTTTGACGTCTACCATCTAAGCCATCCCTGCTCCCCACTAATTATCTCTCTAATTGACTATCTTATTATCTTCAATATTTAGAAACACTGAGGCATTTTGTGGTGAAGTTTATTTACATGATGTCTGCTAGACACCAATTCATGCATACAAATTGTACACATATGCCATACAAATTGTAGACACATGCCATACAAATTGTAGACACATGCCATACAAGCGATTCATGCCACTGTATGTGCAAAAATGGGGCGTATGATGATGGTGGTGGTGATGATGATATATACAGACAGAGGAGTGGTATGGAGTGAGTGGAAGGTGGATTGAATGCTCAATTGGAGGTGCAGAGGGCTTGGTGGAAGCGCTGAAGAGCATCAGAGCAGGCGTCCAATGAATAGCAAGTGCCTCAATGAACAGTAGTCCAACCAGCATGCTCAGCCATTATGGAGTTAACATCTTTTTATTTGGAAATATCCTAATTTCAACAGAGAGAGTGAAACATGAAACAGGTCCCCCCGAAAGATACAACTACAAATAATCGCCTCAAACAAAACATCCTCTCTCAAGAATAAAAACAAAAATGAAGAAGGCGAACAATACAAGTCAAGTCAGATTGAGTTTGCTCTTGAGGGACTTGAGTTTGGCGACGACGTAGATCTCGAGCATGTCAGCGCACTTGAAGAAGGTCGTCTGCTTGGCGTTGTAGTAGCGGCAGTTGTCGAACACTCGCATGACGTCACGCACGAACTCGCCCAGTGTGACGTAACGACGAGATCGCACTTTGTTTTCGATGGTGGAGAGGTCTGTGGGGGCAGTGCTTCGATCTCCACCCATCCATTCCTCAAGACACCCGATGCCCGCAAGCAGACACTCAGACATCTATACATCCACTCACCTCACCCACCCCATCCAACCACCTACTCAACCCCCATGCACCTCCCAGCCACCACCAGACACGAACGCACCCATGCACCTCCCAGCCACCACCAGTCACGAACGCACCCATGCACCTCCCAGCCACCACCAGTCACGAACGCACCCATGCACCTCCCAGCCACCACCAGGCACGAACGCACCCATGCACCTCCCAGCCACCACCAGTCACGAACGCACCCATGCACCTCCCAGCCACCACCAGTCACGAACGCACCCATGCACCTCCCAGCCACCACCAGACACGAACGCCCCCATGCACCTCCCAGCCACCACCAGACACGAACGCCCCCATGCACCTCCCAGCCATCACCAGGCACGAACGCACCCATGGGGTCCTTGATGATGCTGTAGTAGTCAGTCACCTGGTCAGGGTCCACTGGATTCAGAAATGGCCAGGCGCTCTTGTGCACCTTGGAGCAACAATGATAATAATAATAATTATTATTATTAATATTTTATTAATAATAATAATTATTATTATTAAAATACCAACAAAAATAATAATAGTTATAATAACAAGCAACAAAATTAATTTATAAAATAATAATAAATATGAACAAAATCGCATCAATAGCCACCAGAACAGAAAGAACACCTCCATCCTCCAAACCTCCCCCTTCTAACACCTCCACCCTCCATACCTCCCCCTTCTAACACCTCCATCCTCCATACCTCCCCCTTCTAACACCTCCACCCTCCATACCTCCCCCTTCTAACACCTCCACCCTCCAAACCTCCCCCTTCTAACACCTCCATCCTCCATACCTCCCCCTTCTAACACCTCCATCCTCCATACCTCCTCCTTCTAACACCACCCTTACCAACATTCCTCTCTTCTCCCAATAACTCCTCTCACCCCTGCACCAGCACCCACCTTGATGAGCTGCACCAGCTTGGAGACCTGCATCCACTCCTGCTCCTTCAGCCTCCTCGTGTCTGACGTGCCCGTGCAAGACGAGCGTCGGCTGCACGACTGCTGTCGCTTGCAGTGCGGACAGGAGTACGTGTCCAGTCTCTCTGCCTCCACCTGCGCAAGTTGTACAATCATCATCATCACCACCAGTATTATCATTGCCACTACCCTCATCATCATCATTATCACCATCATCATCATCATCATCATCATCATCATCATCATCATCATTATCACCTTTGTGACGCCGACGCACGATCCATGGAACCAGTCTTGACACACGTCACATGCGATGTAGAATCTGTGGGAGGAAGTGATGGATGGATGAGAGGAAGTGATGGATGGATGGATGAGAGGAAGTGATGGATGGGTAGATGGATGGATGAGAAGAAGTGATGGATGGATGATAGGAAGTGATGGATGGGTAGATGGATGGATGAGAAGAAGTGATGGATGGATGATAGGAAGTGATGGATGGGTGGATGGATGATAGGAAGTGATGGATGGATGGGATGGATGGATGGATGGATGGATGGATGGATGGGTGGGATACGCAAACAACAACTAAACCTACTTTGACTCATCATAAGGGGTCCTGCACAGACAATACAACTCCTCTCCCGTCTCCTTTTCTCCCCCTCCTTCACTCTTCTCTCCCAAGAAGGCATCATCATCATCCCCACCAGTTGCATCACCATCATCATCATCATCGTCGTCATCGTAATCTTCAGTTGATTCGTCGGATATCTTGTGTCGTTTGTGGTAGCGTCTTTTGTGCGGTGTTGACTTTTTTGATTGTTGTTGTTGTTGTTTGTGCTTGTGTATTTTTTTTCGTTGTTGATGATGATGATGTTGAAGATGTTTATGTTGCTGTTGTTGTTGTAGATGTTTACTTTGTTGTTGATGAATATTTTTATGGTGATGTAATTGTTGTAGTTGTTGTGGTTGATGTAGTTGTTGTTTTTGTGGTGGTTGTGGATGTTGTTGTGGTTGTTGATGTTGTGGTGGTTGTTGTTGTTGTGGTGGTTGTTGTTGTGGTGGTTGTCTTCTTCTTGGGCGACTGTCGCCATTCAGAGAGCTCAACACAGCTCCATCCTCGCCCTTCCAAATCTTGAACTTCTTTATAAAGCCACTCTCGTTCGTGTTTTCACCATCACCATCATCACAATCCTCACCCTGATGATCCTCATCATCACCATCCCCATATTCATCTCCTCCATAATCACTATCCAAACCCTCTCTAAAGCCCCCTCCTTCTCTCTCTTCATCATCATCATCATCACCACCACCTCCATCATCATCATCATCATCATCATATTTGAATTTTTTTACCGAAGCCGCACCATTGTAGCCAGAATTTCTTCTCTTTCTGCAATTCGTTTGAACACCCATCCCGACCACCCCCCTCTTAACGTCCACCACCCGCCTCTTAACGTCCACCACCCCCCTCTCAACGTCCACCACCCCCCTCTCAACATCCACCACCCCTTCTTCTTCTTCATCCTCCAGACCATCCACGTCCACCAATCCCTCACCCCTCCTGCTCGAAGCCCCCCTACTGCTCATCTGAATAGAGGGCAGGGGTGGCGAGAGGGGGGGAGTGTGGTGCTGCGTGTTGTGGACAGCCTGACGGGGAATCTTGATGGTCAGCTCTTTGCTAGAACCTCTCCTGCTTCTGACCAGTCTCTTCTCCTCCCTCTTCTCTTCCTTCCTTCTTGCCAGCTTCTCCTGAAAAGCGTTTCATCGAAGGCGTGTGCAGGCAGTGCTGGTGCTGAGCTGTGCTGGTGCTGAGCAGTGCCAATTCTTTCAGCCTACCCTTTCAATTCATCTACCTCCCCCACCCATAACTCCTCCCTTGCCCCCACCCACAACTCCCTCCCTTGCACCCACCCACAACTCCTCCCTTGCACCCACCCACAACTCCCTCCCTCCCTTGCACCCACTCACAACTCCTCCCATGCACCCACCCACAACTCCTCCCTTGCACCCACCCACAACTCCTCCCTTGCACCCACCCACAACTCCCTCCCTCCCTTGCACCCACCCATAACTCCTCCCTTGCACCCACCCACAACTCCTCCCTTGCACCCACCCACAACTCCTTCCCTCCCTTGCACCCACCCATAACTCCTCCCTTGCACCCACCCACAACTCCTCCCTTGCACCCACCCACAACTCCTCCCTTGCAACCACCCACAACTCCTCCCTTGCACCCACCCACAACTCCTCCCTTGCACCCACCCACAACTCCTCCCTTGCACCCACCCACAACTCCCTCCCTCCCTTGCACCCACCCACCCACAACTCCTCCCTTGCACCCACCCACAACTCCCTCCCTCCCTTGCACCCACCCATAACTCCTCCCTTGCACCCACCCACAACTCCTCCCTTGCACCCACCCACAACTCCTCCCTTGTACCCACCCACAACTCCTCCCTTGCAACCACCCACAACTCCTCCCTTGCACCCACCCACAACTCCTCCCTTGTACCCACCCACAACTCCTCCCTTGCACCCACCCACAACTCCTCCCTTGTACCCACTCACAACTCCTCCCTTGCAACCACCCACAACACCTCCCTTGCACCCACCCACAACTCCTCCCTTGCACCCACCCACAACTCCTCCCTCCCTTGCACCCACCCATAACTCCTCCCTTGCACCCACCCACAACTCCTCCCTTGCACCCACCCACAACTCCCTCCCTCCCTTGCACCCACCCACAACTCCTCCCTTGCACCCACCCACAACTCCCTCCCTCCCTTGCACCCACCCACAACTCCTCCCTTGCACCCACCCACAACTCCTCCCTTGCACCCACCCACAACTCCTCCCTTGCACCCACCCACAACTCCTCCCTTGCACCCACCCACAACTCCCTCCCTCCCTTACACCCACCCACAACTCCTCCCTTGCACCCACCCACAACTCCTCCCTTGCACCCACCCACAACTCCTCCCTTGCACCCACCCACAACTCCTCCCTTGCACCCACCCACAACTCCCTCCCTCCCTTGCACCCACCCACCCACAACTCCTCCCTTGCACCCACCCACAACTCCCTCCCTCCCTTGCACCCACCCATAACTCCTCCCTTGCACCCACCCACAACTCCTCCCTTGCACCCACCCACAACTCCTCCCTTGCACCCACCCACAACTCCTCCCTTGCACCCACCCACAACTCCCTCCCTCCCTTGCACCCACCCACCCACAACTCCTCCCTTGCACCCACCCACAACTCCCTCCCTCCCTTGCACCCACCCATAACTCCTCCCTTGCACCCACCCACAACTCTTCCCTTGCACCCACCCACAACTCCCTCCCTCCCTTGCACCCACCCACCCACCTGCACGTGCAGAGTCAACTCGTTGGTGAGGAGGTTCCTCTTGATGATGATGTCCCTCCTCAGTTGGTCCTTCCTCTTCAGCAGGGCCGCCTCCAAGCGCACCAACGCCACCCCCCTCAGCCTCCTCATCCTGCCCTCCTGCCTCTCCTTCACCCTCCTCTCCGTCCTCTCTCCCTTCTCCACCTGCTCCAGCATCCACCGCATCACCTGCCCACACGCCTGCAGTCTGTGTGGTGGTGGTCATGATAGTGGTGGTGGTGGTTGGACAGGTGGGTGGGTGGATAGGTGGATGGTTGGTTAGGTGGGTGGGTGGATAGGTGGGTGGTTGGACAAGTGGGTGGGAGGATAGGTGGGTGGTTGGATAGGTGGATGGTTGGACAGGTGGATGGTTGGATAGGTTATGTATTCAGAAATAGAGTTAAAAGAAAAAAAGTACAGTATAATAATCAGCACTAGTAACCTCGACAACTCCTCCTTCTCCTCCAGACTGAGGTTGCTATGCGACGACGATGCTGATGACGATGCCGTCTTCAGCGACTTTGCCGTCGGTGTGTACAAGCTTGACCTGTCAATCAGATGGGAAAGTTTCATCATCATCACCACCTTCATAATCATCATCACCACCTTCATAATCATCATCACCACCATCATGATCATCATCACCACCTGGCACTCCTGACAGTGGCGCCAGGGCGGTTCCTGCTGAGGACCTTGTCGCTGCTGCTGCTCTTGGTCGCCTGCTGCTGCTGCACCACGAGCTTCTGCATCGTCACCAACTTCTCCCTCACTCCCGGGTCCTTGCTCTGACTCAGTGCCTGGTTCACCGCTGTTCAGTGTACGTGTGTACGTGTGTACGTGTACGTGTGTGTGTGTACGTGTACGTGTGTGTGTGTGTACGTGTACGTGTGTGTGTGTGTGTGTGTGTGTGTGTGTGTGTGTGTGGTAGTTGATTTGTGAGGACAGCGAACGTACCGAACTGAAGGACTTCCGGCGTGAGTGAAAAGTGAGAGTTGGTGGAGGTGTGTTGCAGGGTGGTGGAGGTGGAGGGACGGGGTTGGATGGGGGGTTGTGTGGGCGTGAAGTGGGAAGAGAGGATGGACTTGGTGGGTGTGTTCTTGGCAGGGGAGGGGAAGGGGGAGGCGTGGGTGGAGTTGTCAGAGTCATGTGATAGGAACATGGGGGTGGCAGAGTCGATGGTGCTGATGATGATTTGAGGACCCAAGACGTATGTGTTGGCGGTGGGGGAAAAAGAGGTGTTTTTGGGTGGTGTGGTGGTGGTGGTGGTGGCAAATGGTTGGAGAGTGGCTGTGGCGAGAGTGGCGATGTGGATGTTGCCGTTGGGCAGCTGAATGATCTGTTGATCTGAATTAAATGACACCAAATCTTTGAATAAAAGAATAACAAAACTATATATAAGAATAAACCTATAAACAATAATAAAAGTAAATATAAAAAAAGAGCAAACACAAGAGCAAATGCACACAGACTGGACGACAGGCCGTGTATTTCGTAGTGGCCATCGGAGGCTTGCACGATGGAGACGTTTGCAAAGTCGTCTGCCGCTGCTGCACCGATGCAGGCGGGCAGGATTGCCTGGGGGAGGTCCTTGCTGCCGCCACCGTGGTGTTTGCCGCTGCTCTGTGGGTGGTGGAGGGTGGAAGGGGGTGGAGATGTGGATGGTGGATGGAGAGTAAATATGGTGATGTAGGATGGCTGAGAAGGAGGCAGGAAGAGGGGTGAAGACACACTTAAAAGTGAACTTGGATGAAGAGCGATGACGTCACACCTGTGAGTTCTTGAGCATCTTGCCTTCCACCATCTTCTTCTGTTTCATCTTCTCCTCCTCCTCCTTCCTCTCCTTCTCCATCCTTCAATCCACGTGTCACACGTCATACAATCTACGCATGTGCCACTCACAACAACACACTTCTTTAAACAAACCGAACCTCTTCTCATCCCTATCTCCCTCACCCACCTTCCTTCCTTCCTTCCTTCCTTCCTTCCTTCCTCCTCATCCACCTTCCTCCCTCCCTCCTCATCCACCTTCCTTCCTCCTCATCCACCTTCCTTCCTTCCTTCCTTCCTCCCTCCTCATCCACCCACTCCAACCACAGACTTGAAGTCGAAGGACTTGATCTGCCACAGCTCGACAGCATCGTCCATGCACCACTCCTCCACCACTGAAGGCTCCTTCAGCGCTGCCATCTCCATCTTGCGCCTCTGCCGCAAGCCACTCCGCTGTGACGTGTACTTGTCTGGAAGGAGTAGGAGGAGGAGGAGGAGGAGGAGAAGGAGGAGGAGGAGGAAGAGGAGGAGGAGGAGGAGGAGGGGGAGGAGGAGGAGGAGGAGGAGGAGAAGGAAGAGAAAGGAGGAGAAGGAGTAGGAGGAGGAAGAGAAGAAGGAGGAAGAGGAGGAGGGAAAGGAGGAGGAGGAGAAGGAAGAGAAAGGAGAAGAAGGAGAAGGAGGAGGAGGAGGAAGAGGAGAAGGATGAGAAGGAAGAGAAAGGAGGAGAAGGAGGAGGAGAGGAAGAGGAGGAGGAGGAGGGAAAAAAAAGGAGAAGAGGGGAAGGAGGAGGAGGTGGAGGAAGAGGAAAAATGCTGATTAAAATTAGGACTGAAATAAGCCAATAAAGCATTCCATCCTTGCAAATTGCCCCCCTCCATTCCACTGACCACCACTGGAGGTCTTGGGCTGGTTGCTGAGTGTGATGGGGATGACGATCTTCCTGACGAGGAACTCACTTCTCATGCCATCGGGCGTCAGCTGTCGTCGCTGCAGCAGCTCGGTGGTCGTGATGCAGTTGTCGAGGGTGAGCGTGTGGATGAGGGATGCTGGCGTCTTGGCAGCCAAGCCCTCCCACCTGACCACAGACCACAACACCCTCAGTTGGCTGGCGACGCACGAGAAGCTGGTGGCGATCTGTGGTGGTTTGATGGCGGCATGCTGTGGTGATGTTTTGGCGGGAAAACTTAATTAAAATCACCTGGGTTCGATACTGCCATGCGATCTTGAAGAGAGGACGAGGGGAGGGGTAGGGCCAGTTGACGTTGGTGCCCTTGCAGTGGTAGTTGAAGCCGTCCACCTCGCCTCGACCCGCCTTCCTGCCCAGCCTCTCGACCACGTCCTTCTCGATGATGAAGACGCTCTGAACGCCTTTGAAGCTCCAGCGGTGTGGCTTCAGGATCTGCAGCCACTCGTAGCTAGGTTTTTGTGTCTTTTCTTCAGCGGTCGTTTGAACGCTTTGCTCGATAGAGTCTGCAGCAGCCTTCAACGAAACAGTGCTTGTGTCCATGGGCGCTTTCGAGCCCCGTCCCGATGACGAGTGAGCGGACGAGAGGCGTTGGTGGATGGGTGGAAGGGAGGTCTTGCTGGAAGTCCGCTGCACGTTGAAGAGGCGCAGTTGCAGGTCACACGCCAGCTCTCTGGTGAGTTTGACGTCGTTGTTCTCGAAGAAGCGCCACAACACGTCCAGTCGCTCGTTCTTGATCATGGCTGCCAACTCACTGACGTTCAAGCAGCCTTGAAGGGTGCTTGTTGTTGCAGTGGTGGTGGTGGTTGCTTCTTGTGTTGCAGTGGTGGTGGTGGTTGCTTCTTGTGTTGCAGTGGTGGTGGTAGCTGCATTGCCGGGGGTGTCGCTCAGAGACTTTGAAGCTTCAGTGGCAGTGTTGATGACGGTGGCATGGTGGGTGCGTGTGCTTTCGTTCTGACCTCTTATTGGCTGGCTGACTCGATCATCATCATCATCAGCACCTCTCCCTGCTCTACAAAGTGCTGAGTAGCACTGATACATGGAATTTCCATCTTTCCTCCCATTCTTTACAGCATCATCATCATCAGCACCACCCTTTCCAGCATCATCATCAGCACCACTCTCATCATCAACTTTGGAGTTATAAGGACACATACACGAATAACACTTGTAGATGCTCACACCACCACCACCACCAACACTACCCCTTCTACGAACAATACCCTCAGTAGTAGAATCATTACCACCACCACCACTACCACCACCCCCACTAGCCACCCCCTTAGCAACACCCTGTCCCTCCCACACCTGCAACCAAGCCTCCAGCCTGCCCTTCAGCACTGCCTCCCCAGCCGCCTGCTGCGACCTCACCTGCAACAAGCCATCCAAGCAGCACACCCTCCTCTTCACATACGGGTGGTAGAAACTGGTGGTGGTTGTTTCTGTTGTTGTTGTTGTGGTGGTGCCATGTGTTGGTGCAGGCATGTCTTTAGTATCTTTGTTGTTGTTGTTGTTGTTGGTGGTGCTGTTGGTGCTTGCCGTCTCCACAAGGGTTGTACTCACGCCACTGATTACATCATCATCATCATCGCCACTAAATTCACGCTTGACTAGCTCATCGTTATTATTTTTGTTGTGGTTGTTGTTGTGGTTGTTGTTGTGGTTGATGTTGTGGTTGTTGTTGTGGTTGTTGTTGTGGTTGATGTTGTGGTTGATGTTGTGGTTGTTGTTGTGGTTGATGTTGTGGTTGTTGATGTGGTTGTTGTTGTGGTTATTGTTGTGGTTGTTGTTGTGGTTGTTGTTGTGGTTGTTGTTCTGGTTGTTGTTGTGGTTGTTGTTGTGGTTGTTGTTATGGTTGTTGTTGTTGTTGTGGTTGTTGTTATGGTTGTTGTTGTTGTTGTGGTTGTTGTTGTGGTTGTTGTTGTGGTTGGTGAGTAGAGCGTGGCTAATATCGAAGTCGTCGTCATCATTATCAATACTCTGAGACGTGAGGTCCTTATATGTGTGCCCTGGTAACAGAAGGATCTGTGGAGGTGGTGATGATGATGATTGTGGTAAAGATGAAGATGATTGTGGTGATGATGATGATTGTGGTGAAGATGATGGTGATGGTGATGATGAAGATGATGGTGATGAAGATGATGGTGATGAAGATGATGGTGATGATTAAAATGATGATGAGATAGAGATTTATTTACCCAACCCCACATGCCCCCAGCCAATCAAACCCTCCCTTCCAACTAGCCACCTATTCCACCCACTCACCCACCCAGCCAATCAAAGCCTCCCTTCCAAGCAAGCACCTATTCCACCCACCTACCCACCCAGCCAATCAAACCCTCCCTTCCAAGCAAGCACCTGCTCATGCGCTAGTTTGTCATCATCATCATCAGTCTCATACTGCCTGCACTCGAGCCTCAAGCGACTGCGCACCCTGCTGCGGAAGCCCCTCGTCTGCACCCTGCCATTCGCTGTGGAAGGGTGGGTGGAAGGGTGGGTGAAAGCGTGCGTGGGTGGGTGGAAGAAGGAAGATTTGGTGGATGATGAAGGGATTATTTATTTGAACAGAAGTAGAAATGTACTTAAAAAGACTTTAAAAAGCATGCGAAAGGCACCAAGGAGGTTGTTGCTGGCCCCACGGAGGTCCTTCTTGTCGTTGGAAAGCACCTCTCCTGGAGGCCCCTCCCCTCCACCACCCCCTCTCTTCACTACCCTCCTCACCACTCTCGCCACCTGCAGCAAGCCGACCGACATTGCTGGCTTATGCAGAGTCTTCCTGCCCTTCCTCACCCACCCCCACCCCCCTCCCCCGAATATGCGGTACTCCTCGCCCCGCTGCTTCCAAAGCTGCATGTGCGTGGTGGTGGTGATGATGATGACGTGCAAAAAACAACAGCCTTTCCTAACAGAATTCTTCATCCCAACTGCTTCCCAATCGCCTCCTCCACAACTCTACCCCCCCCCCCCCTGCCCACTTAACCCCCCCCCCCCCCAATTTCCCAAACCCTACCCACCTAACCCCCCTGCCCACCCAACCCCCCCCCCCCCCCCAATTTCCCACCCCCTACCCACCTAACCCCCACTGCCCCTGCCACCTGGTGCTTGACTCCGAGGGTGAACTTGACGCATGCATTCCTCACATAGTCGTACTCCTCCCACCTCATCTTCCTCCTCCTCCCCTCCTCCTTGTCACTCGCGCCTGTCCGTCGCAGGTGGGTGTGGCCTGTGTTGGTGATGATGATGATGCGTGGATGTGGCCTGTGGTGGTGATGATGATGATGCGTGGGTGTGGCCTGTGGTGGTGATGATGATGATGCGTGGGTGTGGCCTGTGGTGATGATGATGATGATGCGTGGGTGGGTGTGGCCTGTGGTGGTGGTGATGGTGATGCGTGAGTGGGTGTGCCCTGTGGTGGTGGTGATGGTGATGCGTGAGTGGGTGTGGCCTGTGGTGGTGATGATGATGATGCGTGGGTGGGTGTGGCCTGTGGTGGTGATGATGATGATGCGTGGGTGGGTGTGGCTTGTGGTGGTGATGATGATGATGCGTGGGTGGGTGTGGCCTGTGGTGGTGGTGGTGATGGTAAATATTTTTACCTAACAGATACAGCACATTTTTTGCACAATACCCACCCATCCAACCCCCACCTATCTAGCCCTCTATCCAACCCACCCATCCAACCGCCCAAGACACCATCCAACCACATCTAATCACCCAACCACCCCTCCCCCCACCTAATGCCTCATTCCACACGTGGTTGAAGACGACAGGCTTGACGGCGAGTTGCAGGGTGGCCAGGCACTTGACAAAGTCACCGACGTTGACCGCCTCTTGCACGCGTCTCACCCACTCGCACCTGTAGCCAGACCACAGCGGGTGGCTCAGACAGACGGGGATGTTCGCCTCGAAGACGAGCAGAGTGTTTCGGAGGGTCTCAACCAGCGCGGCTTGCCCGCCCAGCACCGCTCCCGCCCACTGGAAGTCTCCGTGCATGGGGACGTTGAACTTGTACGACAGATGGCGCCTCTTCTCCTTCTCGTCGTAGTGCTGTTGCTTGCTGAGCGCCTGAGCGTTGCTGGCGTAGTGGTTGGTGTACTTGAGGAAGGTCCCTTCAGTGCCTGTCGTTGTTGTCGTCGTTGTGGCAGTGGTTGTTGTGGTTGTTGTGGCAGTTGTGGTTGTAGTTGTAGTGGTGGTTGTGAATTTGGTTGTTATAGTTGTGGTGGTTGTTGTTGACGTTGTTGCAGTTGTGGTTGTAGTTATGGTGGTGGTTGTGAATTTGGTTGTTATAGTTGTGGTGGTTGTTGTTGACGTTGTTGCAGTTGTAGTGGTGGTGGTGGTTGTGAATTTGGTTGTTATAGTTGTGGTGGTGGTTGTTGTTGTTAAAAAAAGTGGGAAAACCAAGAGAGGTGAAGGACGAACCAAGTTTGAAGTGTTGCAGGAAGGAAGGAGGGAAGGAAGGAGGGAAGGAGGGAGGGAAGGAAGGAGGGAAGGAAGAGGCTGCCTCAAAATTCACCAGATGACCCACCTTTGCCTTCACCACCCCATCCCTGGTGGCAGTGGGTGAGGAGGGGGGTGATGATAACGATTCTATTTGACCTTTGCCCCTTCCTGATGCCCCATTGGAGGAGGTTTTGGTGCTGAAGTGACTTGACCTGATTCTCGACTTCTTGCCTGTTTTGAAGCAGTTGTTGTTGTTGTTGTTGTTGTTCACTTGCTTGAGATCAATTTATGCATAACTATTTACAAAGCATCAATCTAATTACCAGAACTCGCTCTGTAGTCGTCATCATCATCAGCACCAGCTTTGATAGTTTCCACCACCTGAGAATATGTAAACTATAAACTGTAAAAATATGCCAAGTATAGCTATTGAGGGCTATTAATAGGTATATTCATAGAACAAGAACTTCATGAATACTAATTAGACATCTTCTTTCACCTCTTTTTTCACAGCATCTACCACGATTTCTTCATCTTCTTCGTCATCACCACCATTCCTAGCATCATCATCAGCAGCACTCTGTTTCAAATCTGTACAAGGACATTCCAGTGTTGGAGGAGGTGAAAGCAATTATTTGATTGAATTGAAACCTATTTAGAATAATTATAATGATTTGAAAACTATTTAGAATAATTATAATGAATTGAAACCTATTTAGAATAATTATAATGAATTGAAACCTATTTAGAATAATTATAATGAATTGAAACCTATTTAGAATAATTATAATGAATTGAAACCTATTTAGAATAATTATAATGAATTGAAACCTATTTAGAATAATTATAATGATTTGAAACCTATTTAGAATAATTATAATGAATTGAAACCTATTTAGAATAATTATAATGATTTGAAAACTATTTAGAATAATTATAATGATTTGAAAACTATTTAGAATAATTATAATGAATTGAAACCTATTTAGAATAATTATAATGAATTGAAAACTATTTAGAATAATTATAATGATTTGAAACCTATTTAGAATAATTATAATGATTTGAAAACTATTT
Organism: Piscicola geometra; assembly: GCA_943735955.1. NCBI lineage: Eukaryota > Metazoa > Annelida > Clitellata > Hirudinida > Piscicolidae > Piscicola > Piscicola geometra. The sequence goes on from OX030960.1 coordinate 9,880,033, forward strand.
AGAATAATTATAATGATTTAAAACCTATTTAGAATAATTATAATGAATTGAAAACTATTTAGAATAATTATAATGATTTGAAACCTATTTAGAATAATTATAATGATTTGAAACCTATTTAGAATAATTATAATGATTTGAAACCTATTTAGAATAATTATAATGAATTGAAACCTATTTAGAATAATTATAATGATTTGAAACCTATTTAGAATAATTATAATGAATTGAAACCTATTTAGAATAATTATAATCATTTGAAAACTATTTAGAATAATTATAATGAATTGAAAACAATTTAGAATAATTATAATCATTTGAAACCTATTTAGAATAATTATAATCATTTGAAAACTATTTAGAATAATTATAATCATTTGAAAACTATTTAGAATAATTATCATTATTTCTATTAATTATTATTAAAAGCTTCCTCCAATAAAGAGACCTTTTCCAACCAATCACAAACACCTGGCAAATCTCACCCAATTGCGGAAGAGCAGCAGGCAGTACTTTCAGCTGATTGGTGAGTTGGTGGGTGAGGTGCATCTGGCCGACCACCTCAGCCCTCACCTCACTGATGACGGCACACAAGTGCTCCTCGTACAGAGAGGCATCCAAGCGACCAATCAGCTCGTCGAACTCCTCCTCCCTGCTGTAGTACCACACTTGCTCACTTGACTCACTGAAGAGGGAGGGGGGTGATGATTATGATGGTTGTTGGCGGTATGTAGGTGGTATGGAACGATGGGGGACTGCAAATACTAGCATATCTTGCTTGATGCACACATGTGAAGCCTGCAATGGAGGCACTCACACGAAGATGCGACGAGCGAGGAACCAGTAAGCTCTGGCATGTCTGTCGTAGCCGAGGGGGTCGTGGCGCGACAACAAGCCCTCCACCTCCAACTCCCCTATGCAGTCACTCACCCCAGTCACCTGGGAAAAAAGTGGAAGTGGGGTAAAAATAAAACTAAAGTTTGGATGAATGTATAAATTAAAAGAAAAATTAACACTCCTCTCCCCCCCACTCCACCGACCCACTCACACCCCAACACTTCCCCACCACTTCAGCAACCTGGCTGGCAGAGCACACAGAACACACCCAGTCTCCCTCGGGCACTTCTGCCAGTCCCACACACTCGAGATGGTACACCCCTGGACACAACTCACAACACACCAAGTCACCCAGTCTGTGAGCGGAGGGAAGAAGGGTTATTGTAGGAAAGAAAGAGGTGGAGATGTGGGAAAGATAGATTGGTGATGACATAACAAAATGGCGTTCAAATAGCATGGATGGTGTCCACCCCATCCCTCCAATGAGCTAGAAGTCACGAAGGGGTGAGGATTGGAATCACTCACTTGTGGCACACCCTGCACTGGTCCTCATGCACAAAGGCTCCTTCATTAATGATGTCGTTGCGCACGTCGGTCGAGGAGAGTCCCAGGTCGGTGAGGCACTGCAGGATCTCGAGACGCTCAGAGATGCTCGTCTCGCAGTAACTGCTTCTCTCTAGGTAGACGAGCGCCTTTGGGAAGTCAGCACTGCTGCTCAAGTAGACACGCACTGCTTCGAACCAGGTGAGGTAGTCGACGTTGTTGAAGATGATGTTGATGCTGTCTTTGGTATCCTGAGGACCGAACACAAAGTTGGAAGAGTCGTCTGCCCGCAGAAGGTGTTTGAGGAGCGCAATGTGCACCTCCACAATGAGGGAGCACTGGTCTGGAAGGGAGAGAGCCATGCAGAAATCCTCAAAGCGGAAAACTGAAAGTCTCAGGTAGCGAGAGAAGTGACGCAGGACTTCGTAAATGCCGAGTGTTTGCATGACGTACTGAGTCTCGATGGGCAGGTCTGAGGAGGAAGGAGGCAAGTCGAGAGATGGAATGTCAGCGTTCGAACAGTCCTCCCACATCTGGATCTGAGATCTTCTGGGTCTCCGATGCTTTGCAGAGTGCTCTGTCTCTTCTTCTTCCTCTTCTTCAGCAAAGTCACTCTCATATATTACCGGCTGTTCTTCCTGCTCATCTTCTTCTTCTTCGTCTTCACACTCAGAGAAGTCCATTTGAAGGGTGATCGAGGGCTCTTCTTCCTCGTCAGATAAATCCGTCTTCTTCTTCTTCTTCATCGCTGATGCTTTCATTTTCTTGCTTATCACATATTGCCTTTTGTTTGCAGAGCTTTTAGAATCGTAATACTCGCCCGACATTAAACGATCACTTTTGACATCTCCGTTCACTTTTTTATTTTTTCTGAACTTTTCATCGGTTGGCGTTGCATACGCCGAAAAAAGTCCATATTCTGATTTTGAAAACATCCTTAGACACCAATTAAGGTCGATTTGATGGTAATAATGGCATAGAATTGATAAAACAAGCACTCGATTAAAACGCCATTTTGCATTGTTTATTAAATTTTTGTTTTAAAAGTAAATCTTTTTAATAGTTCTAAACATGAATAATTATTTGTAATAATTTTTAACATATTTTGTTCAACTTTCCAAACAATTGAAGTTAGATTTAGTTATTCTGCTACAAAAGAAATAGTCAAATTAGAGCCCTTTAAAGTAGGGTTCAAAGTTTACATACAGTAGCCTTATCAAGGCTCAAATCTAGCGTATTATATTTATATAATATCTGTTAATAAAATGGAAGAATCCAAAAGCAGCCGATTATCCTATAGACATCTCCTTCATCCCGTTATTTTAGAAGAAAAGGCGAAAGAATGGCTCAAGGAAGACACTCCTAATTTTGACTACGCTGGCTTCGTGGTCGGAGAAAAAGTGGAAAAGGCATTTTTATTGTGCAAAAGTCCAGGTGTTTTGTCTGGAGTTCCGTTCTTTGATGAAGTTTTCAGAGTTTTGGATTGCCAAGTTGAATGGCACGTCAGGAAAGTTTCCATTGTTGTAATCAATATAATAATTAAATCAAAATGAAATATGTTTTTTATATATTAATAAATAAAATTGTAAAGGAATATTATTTAATTTTACTCAGTTTAGCGAAGGTGCATTTCTGGAGCCAGTATGCAAAGCGGCTACTGTAACAGGAAAGGTGCGCAACATTCTGCTTGGAGAAAGGGTGGCTCTGAACTGTCTCACCAGAGCCAGTGGCATTTCGACCTTTGCCAAGAAACTCTGTGATATTGTGTATAGCGCCGAAGGCAAGAAGTGGCATGGAGACATTTGTGGAACGCGTAAAACCACTCCAGGATTCAGGTTTCGTCTCAGAGTTGTCGTTTTGTAGCGGTGTGGATGTGCGTGCTTGCATAAAAAGACATTTATTCCACAAAATAAAATTGTTGCTTTTTCATTGTTCATTTCCGTTATAAACTTCAAATAATTGGTTTTCGTTCTATCAATAAAAACTTCTACCAATCAAAAAAAAATAATTTTGTATGCATTTTTGTAATAATTTTTTTTTGGATGATATTAGAAAGTATACGCTACAACAGACTAGTGGAGAAGTACGCGCTGTTGATAGGAGGCCTGTCGACTCACCGTTACGACCTCTCGAGCATGGTGATGTTGAAGGACAACCATGTGTGGTCTGCAGGCAGTATCACGCAGGTAATTGTGGGAGCAGGAGGTGGGTGGGTGGATGGGTGGGTGGGTGGGTAAGTAGGTGGGTGGGTAAGTAGGTGGGTGGGTGGGTGGGTAGGTGGGTAAGTAGGTGGGTGGGTGAGTGGGTGGGTGGGTAAGTAGGTGGGTGGGTGAGTGGGTGGGTGGGTGGGTAAGTAGGTTGGTGGGTGAGTGGGTGGGTGGGTGAGTGGGTGGGTGGGTGAGTGGGTGGGTGGGTAAGTAGGTTGGTGGGTGAGTGGGTGGGTGGGTAGGTGGGTAAGTGAGTAGGTGAACGATTGGGTGGGTAAGTGGGTGGGTGGGTAAGTAGGTGGGTGGGTGAGTGGGTGGGTAGGTGGGTGGGTAAGTGGGTGGGTGAGAGTGCTTTGAAGGGGTTTGTCTCGCGAAAAAGTCGTCACGAAAAGAATTGGTAAATTAAATTGTTTGAGACAAAATGCATGTGAAGCGTTCGTCCACACGTCGAATTGCCTGGACACCTGAGGGAGGCTTTGGTTGCATGGAAGATGTTGCTGAGCGATCAAAACTCAAATTGAAGTTCTGAAGAGAAGATACATTTTATGATCGATCGAATCCTCTTCCCACCCAACAACCATCCACAGGCTCCACATCCCACCTCCAAGCATCTGATGCACCAAAAGCATTTCATTCACCAGGTGATAAAGGACGCACGAAGCGTGTGTGGCTTCAGCAGCAAGGTGGAGGTGGAGTGCAGGAGTCTGGAGGAGGCGATGGAGGCTGCAGCTGCAGGCGCTGATGTCGTTATGCTCGACAACTTCGAGACGAACGTGGGTGGCATGCAGGGTGGCTGGTTGAGTCACTACACAAAAACCATGCAACACAAAGCACACCACACAAACCACCACTCAAAGCAACACACCACACAAACCACCACACAGGAACTGCACAGCACGGCGCAGACAGTGAAGCAGACGCACCCTGGAGTGCTGATCGAGGCGAGTGGGGGCGTGGCAGAAGACAACATCCTCAACTACGTAGGTGAATTCGTCGACGTTGTCTCACTCGGCAGGGCCACCCAAGGCTACCCCACTGTCGACTTTTCCCTCAAGATCCACAAGAACTACTACACTCTGGGCTGATGGCGTTGTCCCAACGTCATGTTTCATTACGGAGTTTTGTTTGATTGATCTTCCCTCCAGACGCTTTCTTTTAGATAAAGAGTATCTTTCCGTGCTGCATAAGACTGCTTCCAATGACGAGGCATTGCTTCCGACCAGTCTCTCAATCAGTCGCTGCTTTCTTGGGCAGCTCAAGTGCCAAATAATAATACAAGCTTCGGACACCCATAAGGTTAGGACACCCATAAGGTTAGGACACCCATAAGGTTAGGACACCCATAAGGTTAGGACACCCATAAGGTTAAGACACACATAAAGTTAGGACACCCATAAAGTTAGGACACCCATAAAGTTAGGACACCACCATTTTTCGAAAAAATAATTGTTTTTGGGCCTTTTTGTTTAAAATCTTGAAAGTCAATGGCAGCCAATAAAGTCCTTTGAAGCAATAACTACATTTTTGGCTATTAAATTCTTTGATAAACGTTCGAAGGTTTAGTTATTTTACGCCATATTCTATGTTGCCGCCTCCGATGGAGTTCATCTTCTTATAAGAATTCATATAAACACTTCAAGTTCCTTTTTTGTATTCATAATCGTGTTTGAAGTTTTTGAAATGTAAACATAAAAATGACGTTCAATTTGTTCAATCCATCATCTTACATTTTACATGCGTGTAAAGCAGTAAATCTGCCATCGAATTGTAGTTTTTCTACTTTTTAATACAGCATGTTTCGTTTGTTTTGCTCATTTGACTCTCAAGAACTCGCTATAAAACATTCCAAATCGCATCAAAAAGACTAAAGTCTCAATTTCCTGGTTACCGCTTCTCTAAGTGTTCACTTTGCAGACTTGAAGACGGAAAGCCCCATTAAATACACACTGAGTGGTCTCGAGCTTCCGAGGAACGGAACTTCGACAATTCAATTTGATTATTCGAGTTTAGAAAAAACGAGTTTTATAAATATTTAGCGGAAAAGTCGGAAATGGACAAATCTTCAAAGTGGGAAACAGCCTTGAGTGGATGGCTCTTCAGACTGCACCAATGTGACTTAGATGACCGGTGGCAACTTGTGCCTTCTTCAATTTCCTCAAAGCAGTTTTCGTGTCATTATAACGTGAAATCTTTGTTTTTTTAAAACAATGTTTGATGATGTCTGCAACCCTTTAAACTGGTCGTAATAAATTATTTGTGAAGAGAAAAAGAGTGGATTGTATTTCAAGCTGCCTCAACCCTGTTCACCACAAAGAGTGCCACTTATGGTCACTCAGTCTGTAAGTTATAGACAAAATAATAAGTAAACTAAAAAAATAATCTGTAAGGCGCTGTTGTCATGGAAAGAATAATTCAAAGAGTCTTATAAGCAATTATTATTGTAATAGAGGGTTAATATTATTAAAGAAATACTAATTAGTTGAAAATGGATAAATATCGATGAGTGCCACAGTATATGATTGGAAAGAGCATCTGCTGGACGAGGCTTCAATTGATCTCGGTGCTTCGGCAAGTCTTCTGGCTGCTGGCGTCGCACTCGAAGCTGACTGCAATTGAAGATGCAAGCGTCGTTCGTCTTCCTCCCAATCAACGTTCTAATGTCGTTATAGCTGAATATTATTTAGCAGATTTATCGCTTAGATGTACCTAAGCTTTCATCGGGATGATGCGATGCGAGCATTTGATTAATCCACATGAACTCCTAATGACATTCGCCATCTTCCCGAGCAGACTCATTTCCAAGACTATTATCACAACCGCTATCATCGTCACTACCCTCACCCTCATCATCACTACCACCACCACAACCCACCAATGTCTCCGTTTGAATAGTTGAACCTCTTCCGTCTATCCAGCTTGAACTTAAGGGTCCTGATGATTATGAAGATGAAAACGGAGATCACGCATGCGCTGATGCTGCAGGCGATCAGAACCTGGAGGATGACGTGGTGGCGTGGTGGTGGTGGCGCGGTGTGGTGGTAGTGACGTGGTGGTAGTGTGGCAGAAGTAGGCCATTAGGACGGTGTCATTAGAATGGGAGATTGCTCTGTCAGTATTGGCTTCCTGATGAATGCTTTATTAGCTCATATTTGGTTTGTATAGCGCTTATTTACGCACAACACACGGCCCAAACGCCGTCAAAGCACGAGAACAGGTCCATCATCGCAGTTCAGGAATGTGGGGGCAGTGGCATGCGAGCTCCCAATACACTCGTCTTATTTTTATATAAAAAAGTATAAATATAGGAATAAAATTATTAAAAACAGCATCAAAAATAGAAAAATTCTGTTTAAATACTAATTTAAACATGAAAATCTACTTTTAAAAGGGCTCCTTGCGAAGAGGAAGAACTTGTAGGGTCTGGGATGGGCATCATTTGATATCATTTCAATTTCCGATTGAAAAAAAACTATTTTTAAAAAAATAAATGAAGAATTGTATTAGAAAATAATCTGACGTTTTAAATTCACGTATTATAATAAATTTGATAAACGATATTAATTATTAAATTATATTTTTTGGGATTTTGGATGCAAAAAGATAGTTTAAAAAATCAGAAAAAATGATAAAGTGTACTGGTAACTATGAAGAAGCTTTGGAACGTAACAAATGAGTGAAATAAAAGTCAGGGCCTTTAAGGTTCTTGAGACGAAATGTGTAATGAGATTCCTAAATTTTCTGTTGTTTTCTTCAGTTGCAAGTGGTTCAGTAACAAAAATTGACGATGTGTGAAGTCAATAGATAAAAAAACTGTTTTAAAACTAAATGCTTGATTTATAGCTTCAATTAAACAAATAAATTCTATTATTTAACAATGAAATATATTATTAATATATCAGTTAAATTGATTAACTAAATCTATTTTTTTATTTAAACAAAAGCGATCTTTTTAGATGACTCCGATATAAAAATTCATAAAAAGAGAAAATACAGAAATGTTCTTGATGAAGGAGGGGTGTTCTTAGGAGCTCTACATCTTAAGAAACACGCCTTCATATGTGCACTGCCACACTAGGCCAGATAAGCGGGTGCATCGATGAATCATTTGAAAGCTGAGGGTGAAGCGCCAAATGAATGATGACCTTTGGTGCTGAAGAGAACCGGCGTGCTGGGAGGGCTGCAAACACTCGCCGAACAGCAAGTCACCCTGAAGTGGTAGAGGGCGTCTCGGGGAGGGTTCTTCCACTCGTAGTGCGTGCTGGAGGGCAGCGGAGGAGTGAGTTTGTTCCATGAGGTGAGTGTTTTGTACTGCACTCTGCAGTGGAAGGGCTGTTGTTGGTTGGAAGGGAAAGGTTGGTGGGTGGAGTGGTTTGGAGCGTCGTTGGATGAGTCTTTTGTGTGGTTTAGAGTGATGTTGAAGAGGAAAAGTGAAGATGGCGGAGAATTTGTAGGTTGTGAATTGGAGGATGATGAGTAGAAGGAATGAGGATGGTGGTGGTGGCCATTTTGAGTGATTTGATGGGGGGAGGTTGGCAAATGGAGTGGAGAATAGAGTGAAGAGGGTGAGGAGTGGGGTAAAAAAGATGGAAGTGTAAATGTCCAAGAGAGCAGGACACCCTGCCCTTTCTTCCGTGCAGTGACGTTCTGTGGCGCTTGCAGCTTCGACGAGCCATCTAAGGTGATCATCGAAGCATTTTTAGATGAAACTCTTAATTCAAATAATTCGCCTTGTCATATTATTATTTATAGCGGTCTTCATCTGTTTGTCTGCTGTGGCGCTTCTAAGCAACAGGCAGAGCTGCCACGGACGCGTCTTCGCACTTGCACTAATTACGAAAATGCCATCGATGAAATACCCCACAAGTTGAGAAAAAGAAATTCGTAAAGTTCATCAATTGCGAAAAAAACACCAACTCAATGAGACAATGTTCTCAAATCCCTCAAGCCACCGAATGTTTCACGTGTCTTCCCACACCCACCTTCCACGTTAAAGTCATCGGCAGATAGCGCCATCAAGCGCTCATCCTCGCTGGGGGCAGTCGTCTGTGACAGCGCTGTGGGAGGGAGATTGCTGCTGAGATTGGAGTGTCTAATTACCATATAAGTGTGAGTTGTCTGCTACGGCGATTTATTGTGCTCCGATTTGATTATTTCATTGCGGCACTCGGAAGCTTCTGCTTTATGTGATTGAGCAGTGGCAGCAGTGGCAGCAGTGGCTAACGGGAGCAGTGGCAGCACGTGGCCAACGGGAGCAGTGGCAGCACGTGGCCAGCGGGAGCAGTGGGACATTTATGCTTGTCGAGTTTGCAAACAACCACTCAAAAATAAAGACGCCAGAATGTTAGTTATCTGAGCAGACGGGAAGTTGAAGTGCTTGAGACTGACCCTCAGGAAGGGTCTTGGCGTAGACGAGAGGGGAGGCAGAGAGGTGTTGGAGGGCGTGCACTCTGAAGGCGTACCAGCAGTCAGGCTCCAAAGGGCCTATGAGCGCCCAGGTGTCAGTGGGAGAGGAAGAGGTCAATAGTGGTTGAGGTGAGATGGAAGAGGAGGGAAGGAAGGAGGGTGCTGGAAGGATGGAAGTGTTGGTGGGAGAAGTGTGGGAAGGCAGGTAGATGCTGATCCACCTGGGAAACGGTTGCATCCTTGTTTTGCTGCTGAGAGCTGGAGGTTTATTTGATCTTTTGTATTCGGGTTTTTTGATTTTTGAATTTCCGGTATTTTTCTTTTTCAATGGTTTCAAACTCTCAGTTTTAGAGTTGCCAGCAAACAGAGTGGGGTTAATTGAAGGAGTGGAGGTTGCTATGGTGTTGCTAGTTGATAGCAGTACACTGTTCAAATCCACACCGTAGTAAACTACCCTTCCATCTCTATCTTCCTCATCACCACTATCATCATCAGCATTCCCGACTGCATCTCCAACAACTCCTTCATAACTCCTTTCTTGTCTTTTTTTTTCATTACGGCCATAATTGGCAGTACAACCTCGCTCCTTATTGCCCTCTCCTGCGTATGTGAGGTCAGTGAATTCCCTGCCATTAACGACACTAACAACACTCCTAGCCTCTCTGAGCCTCTCACCTCCTCCACTGCCTCTATCTTCCCTTGATGCTGCTACTAAAGAAGGCCTCAAAGGCGCCAGTGGAAGGGAGGAAGGAGTGGAAGAAGAAGAAAAAGAAGAAGAAAGAGTGGAGGAAAACAAAGTAGAAGAAGAAGCAGAAGTTGACTTTAAAAAAAAATTAGAGTCTGAAAAAGATAATGATGTCGATGATGACGACGATGATGATGATGACGATGATGATGATGATGACGATGATGATGATGATGATGATGATGACGATGATGATGATGATGATGACGATGAGGATGAAGAGGAGGGATGCTGCTTGCTGCCTTGAGGGACTGCAGCACCCCCTGGAGTGCCGACGACCTCCCTCTCCTCCTCAACACCCACCCTCCTGAACCTGTGTGCCGTCGTCATCTCTATCAAGTCCATTATGTTTTTGGCATCGTTCTCACCTCACACACAAACTTATATTATTTTAAATTCCATATCTCTTTGGAATTAATCTGTTTATTATTCAACAATAGTGATTATTGTTATTACTAAATTAATATTAAAATGATATATATTACATATTATTAATATATATTATATATTAACTAAACTTTTAGAATTCATTATTTTCATTATAATTTTATTTGTTTATATTGTTTATTACGATTGATATAAATTGGTATTGAGAGGGAGAGTTGATGAGGAAGGAATGAGTGGCTTTTTAATTGAGAGAGGACTGCCTTATCTCTCTGGTGCAAGCGATATGCTAGGCAAAAGAGATGAATTAGAAGTTGGGGGGTGGTTGGTGGGTGGTTGGTGGGTGGTTGGTGGGTGGTTGGTGGGTGGTTGGGGAGTGGTTGGTGGGTGGTTGGGGGGTAGTTGGTGGGTGGTTGGTGGGTGGGTGATTGATGGGTAGGTTGGTGGGATGATGGAGGGTGAAGGTGAAGCATGTTTGACCAGATGCCAGATGGTCACTCACGAATAACTTGAATATACTCCAAAAAAACGAGAAAAAAACTTTATTTAAATAGAAATTAATTGTAGTTCCCACTTGAAAAGTTTTCAATTGTTTTTTGGAAACGAGTCAAAAATTCGAAGCTTTTTCAAAAGGATGAAATGATTTGAATAGCATTTTGTTGTAACTAGTGCTCAAAGGGTTGGTCAAAGGGTTGGTCAAAGGGTTGATCAAGGGTTGGTCAAAGGGTTGGTCAAAGGGTTGGTCAAAGGCTTAATAAAAACTATCAATTGAAAATTCGATAAAATGTATTTCAAAGTTTCAAAAATTAGAGAATATCAATTTTTAAAAACAGAAAAAACTTGATTAAATTTTTTTTAAACTTGAAAACTACGAAAAAAAAGTTTTCAAGCAATTTATTAATTTAGTGTAACAAATAAGATGAATAGGTTATAGGAAGGCGCAAGAGTGCTGCATGCTTGTACTCACTGCACTACGTAGCGGAGGCTCTTGCGGGTGTTGAAGGCGGGAAGCCAGGTGAGAAGGGCGCTCCTGACAGACGTCTGCAAGGCCAAGTCACGTGGTCCGTGGGGATGTGCTGGTGTGGAGAAGAGGGTTGGAGTGGAGTGGCAGTTTGGAGTTTCAAGAAGGAACTTAAAGTTTTAAAAGAAGGGAATTGCTGGTCCAGAATAAGTCGAAGAAATTCAAAGGAAGAACAAATAGCTTTGAAAACCCTTCGATTGAGACGTTTTCCACTCCAAGGACTGAGCAAAACTTGCAAAAGTGAACTAAAAGGACTGCTGCAATAAGGAGTCTCTCGACAATAGGCCGGCCTCAATCAAAGTGTGTTTGTTCTCACTGAGGCCTTCAAATGAGAAGAATTGAATCGTTGAAAGATGTTTGTTTGCTACATTGGCCTTGCAAAAACACTTCTTGATTAACGCTTTCTCTTCATAAAATAAAATTAAGAAAAAAATAAAATTAAGAAAAAAATAAATTTAATAAAAACTTAATTAAATAAAAACTTAATTAAATAAAAACTTAATTGAATAAAAACTTAATTAAATAAAAACTTAATTAAATAAAAACTTAATTAAATAAAAACTCAATTAAATAAAAACTTAATTAAATAAAAACTTAATTAAATAAAAACTTAATTAAATAAAAACTTAATTAAATAAAAACTTAATTAAATAAAAACTTAATTAAGTAAAAACTTAATTAAATAAAAACTTAATTAAATAAAAACTTAATTAAATGAAAACTTAATTAAATAAAAACTTAATTAAATAAAAACTTAATTAAATAAAACCTTAATTAAATAAAAACTTAATTAAATACTATTTTAGACTAAATCATTTATCCGAAAGTAAACATCAAACTTTCGACAAGCACTCGAACAGCGGCGACGATGCGACAAAGGTGGTTGAAGCCGATGCACTCGTACACCCCTGCATCCTCTTCCTCCACCCACTCCAGCTCCACCTCTTCTCCTTCCCCCATCTTCTTCCACCCTCCCTCCTCCAGAATCTGCTGATTGCGAGTTCCACTACGTGATACGAGCCTCTAAAGCACGGATTAGGAGTATCTTATGCAAACAGAATGTTAATTAGGAACCACCCACTTTTCAGAAACATATTCTTTTTTAAATAAAAGTTTGATTTACAAAAGCAGTTGGATAGCTTTCCAAACGATTATTCGAGTAACTCTTCATCTAAAACTTTCTAATTAGCGTAGTACAAACGTAGTACAAACGTAGTACAAACGTAGTACAAACCTAGTACAAACGTAGTACAAACGTAGTACAAACGTAGTACAAACGTATTACAAACGTAGTACAAACGTAGTACAAACGTAGTACAAACGAAGTACAAACGTAGTACAAACGTAGTACAAACGTAGTACAAACGTATTACAAACGTAGTACAAACGTAGTACAAACGTAGTACAAACGTAGTACAAACGTAGTACAAACGTAGTATAAACGTAGTACAAACGTAGTACAGACGTAGTATAATTGCTAGACTTTCAGGAATTTATAAAACTTTAAAAAAATTTAAAAAGTAAAAAAAAACATTTAAAAATAGTTTCAAGTGACTGAAGTTTACTATTGGCTAATTTCCTGCAAGACTTCTATCAGGAGCACCTTGATCCAGAGGAGGGTGATGGGGAGGGGGGAAGAGATGCGACAGACGAGTCTGCTGGAAGCTCCGAGTGGCACTTGCAGCTGAGGCGGTGGTCGCTGCAGGAAGTGAGGTGGGTCTGTCGGGGGGTGGTGGTGTGGCTAGTAGTGGCTGGCGTGTTGTGGTGATAAACATTGAAGAAATAACTTTCAATAAAATAACTCATCGCAATGTTGTAAACTTGGCTAGAACTCAGAAGAGGCACACAAGCAGTCACCAATGACGGAGACGAAACTGCTTGCGGACGCCGCACCAGCGCCCAGAGACGACGACGGCAGACACCAATACACTCCTGCATCCTCTGCCCTCACCAAGGCAAACGTCAGAGTAGCGACCTGCTCCGAAGATCTTGTCTCTAAGCCCTGGGCGTTGTTGCGCGCGAAAAACACGTGTTTGAGGACTCGGCGGTCCTTGTACCACGTGACGAAGGTGGCAGGCGGTCGAGCTTCGGTCGTGCACTGCATTTGTCTCTTGGTTCCTCTCACCATGAGCACTTTCGCCGGGAATTCGTTGGTCACTCTCGCTCGGTCTGAAAGGGTCAGTGTGCAGGCAGTTGTTTCAACTTCATTGATGCCACCTTTTATGAAGTTCAAAAGGAATTCAAATGTGTTATGAGTCATCAGCCAAGCAGTAAGAAGCAACAAACGAGAAATAGTGAGGCGGAGGAAGGAGGACGAGTGAGGGGACAGACAAACATACAAGCCCGCATCGCCCTCATCCACCCCTCTCAGCAGCAAACTCCCGTTTGCCAAAACTTCCATCTTGGAGTTGCTCGCAGTCTCCAGACGAAGGTCGTTCTTGTACCAGATCACGTGGTGGTGCATGGAAGTTGCAATGGCGGGAAGGTGACAGACCAGTGTGAAGTCAGAGTCCTTTTCAGCCCACACCACCTCCTCACTGCTAGATTGCATCTCTCCTGCGGGGATGGTTGCAGACGCTTCAACACCTGTGCGAGCCTTCGTCAATTCGCCATCAGTTGCACTTTTACTTTTCTACATTTAAAAGTTTTTAACACAATTCAAGTTTTTGCATTTTTTATGTGACGAGTCCCATTTGCGAATTGGAGTGAACTGCTTGTATTGGATTTTAATCCGATGATGCATTCCAGCAGCGTTCTTCTGTCTCGAGCCACAAGAGACTTTTCTTGCTTCAACGCGAAAAAGAAATTCGGAAAAACTTTCACTTTGAAAAATGCTTTAACTATTTGAAAATGTTAACTTTTTTGTTTATTTTTTATTTATTTCTATTTTCTATTTTCCGACGTTTGTTCGTCCATCAGCCTTTGCATTACTGACCTGTCTGTCCACTCCACTCACTGTCGCTCCCATCGCTTATGTTTGATCGCCTGCAAATCTTTGCGCCAATCAAAACGAATCCTCCAGTCCGAAGCGATCCTTCATTCCACTTTTGCAACTTTTTGCCTTTTTCCGCATAAGCCGCCTTCCTAAAATATTTACGAGCTTCAACAAGATTGCAGCTCTCACACAAGCACACGCCGACGTCTCTTGGTGCCTCTTCTTTTTGAACATTACGCTGCAAAAAATAAATGCCTTTAAAAGCGCTACTCTTCACTAGACTTCTGCATCTTCATTTCCTATTCCTCCACTTGATCAAGCCTTCATCATCCATTCATCCGCCATCCATTCACCCATCCATTCACCCATCCATTCACCCATCCATTCACCCATCCATTCACCAATCCATTCACCCATCCATTCACCCATCCATTCACCCATCCATTCATCCATCCATTCACCCATCCATTCACCCATCCATTCACCCATCCATTCACCCATCCATTCACCCATCCATTCACCCATCCATTCACCTATCCATTCACCCATCCATTCACCCATCCATTCACCCATCCATTCACCCATCCATTCACCCATCCATTCACCCTTTCATTCACCCATCCATTCACCCATCCATTCACCCATCCACTCACCCATCCATTCATCCGCCATCCATTCACCCATCCATTCATCCGCCATCCATTCACCCATCCATTCATCCGCCATCCATTCACCCATCCATTCACCCATCCATTCACCCATCCATTCACCCATCCATTCACCCATCCATTCACCCATCCATTCACCCATCCATTCACCCATCCATTCACCCATCCATTCACCCATCCATTCACCCATCCATTCACCCATCCATTCACCCATCCATTCACTCATCCATTCACCCATCCACTCACCCATCCATTCACCCATCCATTCATCCGCCATCCATTCACCCATCCATTCATCCGCCATCCATTCACCCATCCATTCACCCATCCATTCACCCATCCATTCATCCATCCATTCACCCATCCATTCACCCATCCATTCATCCAACCTTGCACCACCAGCTCGAAGAAGACCGACCCTGTTCCCACAGCATTCGATGCCTGGCACGCGTACACACCAGAGTCCTTACTCGTCGCCTTTCGGATCGTCAAGATGCTCTTGGAGCTTTCGTGGGTGTTGTGTTTGTTGTTGTAGGTAGGGTTGCGTTTGTTGTTGTAGGTAGTGTTGTGATTGTTTTCGCTGTAGTTGTTGTAAGCAGTATTGTTGTTACTGCCGAAATGAGTGTTGTCTCTCAATGTTATCGATATTTTGCTTTTTTCATTTTCGTCATTTGCAACTGATGCACCATCATCATCTTTACCACCACCATCTTCACCTCCACCACCACCACCACTCTTTCCACCAGCACCACCACCACTACTCTTTCCACCAGCACCACCACCACCAGCAGCACTCCTACCACCAGCACCACCACCACCACCACCCCCACCAGCACCAGCACTAGCACCACCAGCACCACCACCACCACCACCACCACCACCACTCTTTCCACCAGCACCACCACCACCACTCTTTCCACCAGCACCACCACCACCACTCTTTCCACCAGCACCAGCTATAAAATGTTTGATACTGAGTCTATGGTCTGATATGTGATACGAAAGAAGGTTGGTGAGTGGCGATATGTTGTTGCTGTTGTTGTTGTTGTTGATGTTGTTGCTGTTGTTGATACGTCTGGTACTTTGCAAATCGTCAGTGTTGTTGTCGTAGTTGTGGCTTGAAGGACCAGTGGTCGTGCTGAAGAAGCGAGTGTTGAGTGAGCGAGGGAGATCGACGAGTTCACGCCTGTCGTTCGATGAAGAGTCTACGCTTTCCAGCTGCGAGTCTCTCTGACCCACGCCTGTATGAGGAGAACAGTCTCACTGAAAGACATCGTCATGCCTTCAGCGCCTCAAAGCAGTTCAAAAGTTTCTCAAAGCAAACAAACAAACGCCTCCCCTTTCGGATCGCATTCTCATTTTTGTTTCTTTCTTAATTTTAAAAAAATGAGTTTTTGTGTTTCAAGTGAGGAAAAAGACATAAAAGTTTTTGTTTTGAGTTTACGACGTCATTCGAGCTGGGGGCCACTCGTAAAGGCTTTCCACCCGCCGCAGGTCTGCAGTCGTTTGCTGCATGAAGTGGCTCAAGCTGCAGTGCAAGCCTCCTTCCTAAAACCTTCCAGTAACTCGAAGACAATAAACTCTTTTCACGCATTAAACTACACCACACTAAGCCACACCACACTACACTGAGCCACACCACACTAAGCCACACCACACCACACTGAGCCACATCACACCACACTGAGCCACACCACACCACACTAAGCCACACCACACTAAGCCACACCACACCACACTAAGCCACACCACACCACACTAAGCCACACTACACCACACTAAGCCACACCACACCACACTAAGCCACACCACACCACACTAAGCCACACCACACCACACTGAGCCACACCACACTAAGCCACACCACACCACACTAAGCCACACCACACCACACTAAGCCACACCACATCACACTGAGCCACGCCACACCACACTGAGCCACACAACGCCTAGTCAAGGACCTCAAAGACATCGTCCATCACGATCTGGAGTGCTTCGAAGCAGCCCGAAGAGTGGCATTAGTAGCGTCTCAGTCGAGCTACGTCAGTTCTGCTACCTCTGAACTGAGATCTGCACTTATAATAATGCAATACAACGATGAGTATCATTGGCGTGGCGTAAACCCGGATGAGCTTCAAGACCACAGTATACAGTATAAGTATACAATGCAATAACAGTCTACCGTGTATTTAAAGGGTTTAATGTATTGACAGTAAATAACGTATTAACAGTATCAAATGTAAGAACAGTGTGCACTGGATTAACAGTATCAAATGTAAGAACAGTATACAATGTAAGAACAGTATACAATGTACTAACAGTATCATATGTAAGAACAGTATACAATGTACTAACAGTATAAAATGTAAGAACAGTGTGCACTGGATTAACAGTATAAAATGTAAGAACAGTGTGCAGTGGATTAACAGTATCAAATGTAAGAACAGTGTGCAGTGGATTAACAGTATCAAATGTAAGAACAGTGTACAGTGGATTAATGTGTAATGAAAACGAAAAGGAAAGCATTGAAAAGCTCCAAAAGAGCGCTTCGACTCGCTTGAAGGACGCTCAGCATAAATTAGAAGCAGCTCATTAGGCGGGATTAACTTACTGAGTCCGATCGGAATAAAGCACATTATCGCCACAAGACGGAAAAAGATAACTGACCGGAGTGCAGGCGCTCGAGCAGTGGATACGACCGGTTGACGACCATCATGCCGTTCCGCAGCCAGCTGACGTGTGCCGGTGGTTTCGCTGAGACGAAACACGTCAGTTGCACCAGGTCTCCAGACATCTTGTGCACCAACGCCTCTGTTCCTCGTCTCACTGAAGGAGCTCCTGAAGGATGGGTGTAGGTGGAGGCAGGGAGTGGTAGGTGGAAAAGGAAGGGAAGGAGGGAGGGATGGAGGGATGAATGGATGGAAGGGTGCAATAAATAAAACTTGATCGAGGTTTTTTTAATTGAGAATTCTCAAACCTTTTGTGAAGTTGTGAAGAAGACAATCTATTTGGGCAATGCATGGCGGCAATTCCGAGGGTTAAACGTCGCAAGATGGATATCTCAACGGAATGATCGTCAGCGTCGCTTGCGGATCGATGGTGTCGATAAATAAGGCTGATTATTTCAAATTCCTGCGCACAAAATACACATACGCATGCAGGATCAAAGCACTTGATTGAAGGAGAGCATTTGCCGAATATTTGTAGGACAATTTTTCAACTAACTTTTTTTGAAGAAAAAGAATTTCAAAAAGTTTTTTATTATGTTAAAAAAATCCACTTTTTTGCATTCAAATGGGAATAAGATAAAAAAAGCTGTGATGAGTCTATAAATGTTTAATGACTTTTGTAGTGAGATGCAAGTATTTAGGGGTATTCCTTGACGAAGAGAAAGACTCTTGGGGGATAGTTGTGGGAGTTGCTGCAGCAGAATGTTAATAGCATCATAAATGCATTGAGGCCGCTTTATTGCACGCATCCATCACACACACCTTTTCGAGAAGTTCACGAATTCAAAACGATTGAGTCGTCGATTCTCTCGATAAATGATTAAGCTAATTTGAAGAAAAAAAATTTAAAAATTTATTATAAAAGCATTCTTGATTTTTGAATATTTCAAATGCGAGTTATTTTCTTTCATTTATCAAGGCAATTTTATTTCTTCGATCAGTCGATCTCCAGCAGTCGGCCATTGAAGAAGGGTCTCTTATTATGAAAGTGTAACACCGCTGTAAACCTCAGTGGATACTTGCTTTCATTCTCGCGTTGAGAAACTTTTCATTTGAAATTGTTTGCAAACTAGAGGTCGGACATGGACGATTTTTCATTCCCGGTCTCGTCCCGTTCTCGAATTTTGTTTTCCCGTCCCGTCCCATTCCCGATGTACCATCAGAATTTTGATTCCCGTCCCGTCCCGTTTCCGCAACTCGATTCCCGGTCCCGACCCGTTCTCGAAACTTTTTGACCCGGTCTCGACCCATTTCAACAACAAAAATTTTGTTTATTTATTTATTTTTTCTGCCGTTTTCACCGGTCCCAAACTTGCTAGTCCTAACATTTCTTAAAGTTCATTATTTGAAAGTCAGAAAATATTTCTTTCAACAAAATAAAAAAAAACACGATTTAAATTTCAAATTATTATTGAAATGAAAGTATTAAAGTTAGTCATTGTTTTTGATTAATTCAATCAAGGATTAAACCGTCAAAAGTTTTAGCTTTCAAATTAGGTGATCTTGGGTCTGAAGTTAAACGACCACATGTTGACAAATTCCGTTCACAGGGAATAGAACTTGCAGGTATACTAAACAAAGTTTTGGCTACTTCTTTTAGTATTGGAATTTTTTTACTCCAATAGATTTAACATCTTTATAATCTCCAACTCAAAATTTTATTTTTATTTTTACGTTATAAAAACTAACAACGACTCTCGGCTTGACCAATAATGAAAGGTCCTAGGTTCAAGTGCAACCAATGCCCTAGTAATCCAAAAGTGCAAATGAAAATATGCAGCCTGGAAGTGGTCTGGAAGCCCGTTCGGGTTATACGCCACTATAATAATGCTCGTCATTATTATTATCATGGGCATCTTTTATTGTCAAAATGATCAACTGAACATTCAACTGGAAATTAATAATTCAAATTCGAAGTATGAATTTATAAAATAAAATAATATAACTAACCAGTTTGATTTCATCCGACAAGTTTCCATAATCACCCATTTGTTCTAATTTCCCTAATATTTGGACTCGCCATAACAACTTCAAATGTAATGTTGAAGATTTTGAGATTGACAATGCAATGGTGGCTTTGTTATACATTTCCATTGCATTTAATACTTATTTTAAGTACGGAGTATCGATGAAATAGAGATTTCTATACTTAGGAGTCTGCTGAAGTATAATTGTTGAAAAATCCACTCCCAATATCTTTTTTTCCTGTTTTTCACGTTCCCGATTCAAAATTTGATTCCCGTTCCCGATTTTTCTCGTTCCCAATTTGAATATTGATTCCAGTTTCCGTTCCCGTCTCGAAAACCTATTCCCGGTTCCCGACTTTTCCCGTCTCGAAATTAATTTTCATTCCCGTTCCCGCGGGAGTCCCGCAGGTACCCGGTCGGATTGGGTACCCGGTCCGACCTCTATTGCAAACACAATATATCATCAGGGGCATATACATATAGTACACTATATATATATATGATCAGGGGTATAGATATATATATATATATATATATATATATATATATATATATATATATATATATATATATATATATATATATATATATATATATATATATATATATATATATATATATATATATATATATATATATATATATATATATATATATATATATATATCATAAGGATTTGCGCCTTTAAACAGAGAACATAAACTAATACACGCTCGTTGTGTTTTTAGATTTTTTTGTTTTTAGATTTTTGTGTTTATAAATTGATAAAATTATAAAATAAAGACATATTTTTAAAAGCGTCACTAACTAATTATTGTGAGTGAATAGAACTATTATTCTATTAACATATATTATAGTTTATTTAGTAGTTAATAATAATTTAATGGAATCTTATTAAACTATGGTAAATATACTTTCTGGAAAGTATAAATTTTTTTCTAAGTGAAAAAAATGTAAAAGCTGAAAAAAATAATTTTCTAGGTAAATAAATTACAAATTGTTAATTATTACTGAACAAACAAGCAGAATGTGTACACACAGAAATGCGATTGCATTTATTAAGTGTGGTCGTGTAGAGCTGTGTCCCTCATAAAGAACCGCGCAGTAAAGAATAGCAACCACTCATCTGGAAGGGCACCACACAGACCTCCCTCCGTTGGCTGCAGTGGTGGGATAGAAGGGTGCCCTGGTGGAGGCTTCCTTCCTTTCAATGGAGTGTTCAGGAAGGTGGATGCAGTGGTGGGATAGAAGGGTGCCCTGGTGGAGGCTTCCTTCCTTTCAATGGAGTGTTCAGGAAGGTGGATGCAGTGGTGGGATAGAAGGGTGCCCTGGTGGAGGCTTGCTTCCTTTCAATGGAGTGTTCAGAAAGGTGGATGCAAAAGGTCAGTTCGCTTCGCATGCGTTTGTTTGTGGCCTTGGAGCCGATGAGATCCACCAGTTGTGTCGAGGCTTGTTGTGTTTGTAGCGGGAGTTTGATTGAGTTGCAGTAGATGGGTCTAGTGGGAGTGAGGATGGGAGGGGAGCTGCAGTGGATGGGTCTAGTGGGAGTGAGGATGGGAGGGAAGCTGCGGTGGATGGGTCTAGTGGGAGTGAGGATGGGAGGGGAGCTGCAGTGGATGGGTCTAGTAGGAGTGAGGATGGGAGGGGAGCTGCAGTGGATGGGTCTAGTGGGAGTGAGGATGGGATGGGAGCTGTGGTGGATGGGTCTAGTAGGAGTGAGGATGGGAGGGGAGCTGCAGTGGATGGGTTTAGTGGGAGTGAGGATGGGAGGGGAGGTGCAGTGGATGGGTCTAGTAGGAGTAAGGATGAGAGGGGAGCTGCAGTGGATGGGTCTAGTGGGAGTGAGGAAGTGGAGGAGGAGAAGGGTGGGCAACTGATGCTGGAGGCACGCTTCACGCCTCTTCTCTGTGCTTTAAAGGCTTTGTTAGCGATTAAGTGCGACATAAAGAAAGCAAGAATCACAAGTCGAAAGAGGCTCTCTTGCAGAGGTGTCGGGGAGCTGCTCTCTGCCAAGCGATGCGTGTTTTATGGAAAGCAAATGGTTCTCCGTGGATGGATGGATGGGTGGATGGATGAATGGATGGATGGGTGGATGAATGGATGGATGGGTGAGTGAATGAAAAGGTGGATAAAAAGGTGGATGAAAAGGTGGATGGATGGGTGGGTGGATGGATCAAAAGATAAATGAATGGATGGATGCATGGATGGATGAATGAGTGGATTAATGGATGGGTGCATGGTTGGGTAGATGAATGGGTGGGTGGATGGATGGATGCATGGGTGGGTGGGTGGATGAATGGGTGGGTGGGTGGATGGATGGATAGATGGGTGGGGAATAGAGTTTGGATTACAACGTCAGAGACATCTGCCTAATTCCGAAACGATTTGTTGTGTGATTTATCGGTAAAACGGTCCAAGGTTAATAGTAAATAAGTTAATTTCGAAGTATACAAAAATTATAAATGAATTAAAAAGATTATTAAAAACCTTTAACAAAATTTAGTTTTTGAATTCTGGTTGATTGCAGCACTTAAAATCAAATGACCAAAAACAAATGAAAAAAGCCGTAACCCGAAATGAAAAAGGCGATTTCAGAGATTTTGCATTCGGAATATTTGCAAAATAATTGGTTCAATGGTTGGACTGGTGTGAGGCAAATGGAAAAAGAGCGCGAGGTGCAGTAAAGTCGACTCGTAATGCCCTCTTTATGGCGTTCTCTCTTTCATCGGCCATTGTGCCATTGTGCCACGCTCGAATAAATCATCAGGCAGTTCAAATTAGTTACATGTTAACATTTTCCCACGTAATAATTGTTATTTTATGAAAAATTTTGACATTTAAGAACGAAATGTCACATTTTAGTTAAATGGCCGGTGGAATAAATACAAAGATAAAAAAAATATGAATGATTAGAAAGAAAAAAATTATATTCGAGTTTTTAAAATATTAAAAAAGTAGCAAAAAGAAAAAACTGTTTTCATGATTATTTTGTAAATCAATTAATTCAAGTGCAGACGTCATTTTCTGTAGAAAGAACCGTTAATATTTGTGGAGAAGAGTTGAACACTTAGGCCCCTACCGTGGCACTTTCGGTCTTTTGTCTGAAAACATGGCCCTCCCTTGCGTCAGAGCGCCTCCGAAGCTCCTCTATGAGGCTTGCGAGCGATTGCGCATGTGCAGTTGTGTTTTATTGGCTGGCAGAGTCAACTTTATGCGAGCCATTATAGCGCCGCTATTTATTGCGCCTTCGTTGCTGCTTTATGGCGCCTTCACTTGCGAACCATTCGAAACACTCCCTAACATCGCCTTCATGAGGCTCTGGATCGCTAAGGAGTTTCATGCCCAAAAGCGAACACATTCCAAGCGCCTCTCCCTCAACAGGCCAACGACTAACAGCGGTTCGCAACACCCTCTTCGCATGAAAACATATCAAAGCATCTCGACAACAGCATACTTCAAAAAGCATTATGCTTGTATTGTAGTGTAATTAGCAGTGCTTTCTGGCGAGAATCTCCCGGCAGGAACGGATGGTTGAGGCACAAGCACTTGCCGACGACCAATCGATCGACTGGGAGTTGCATGATTGAATGTGCTGTCCTCCAGGCTGATGCATCTCTCCGATACGATCAGGCACCGATAAAACGACGCGTGAAAGATTTTTGAATGTTTGACGAATCGATAATATTTATCAGGCGAATCTTATCCCTTAATAAAGTTTCTTCAATTAGAAAACGCAAACGGCAAAGCCTGAAACTTCTGGTCAAGAATTTGAAAAGCACATTTTAAATGATTATTGTGGAAACATTAAGGCGAACAGCCGAAGCAATAAATCAGATTTTATTTTTTCGCGTTTGAAAAATGTTTTCTTCCGATAAAAACCCGCCGATTCGTTTCACTTGCCAGAATCGATTGAGCGCTTGCCCCAAGAGAGTGCAGACAGACTCCCTGCTTTCATGTCTTCGCCCTCCAGGTTTCTTCGCGAAAAAGATTCTCAAACTTTTATTGTTTTTATCATTTAAAATGTTCAAATTTATATTGCTGATGTCATTGTTCCACACAAGGCAATAAAACAAATCACGCGGTATACATTTTGAGCCTGCAGGGAAATCTGCAGTCGTAAAAGGAACTCAAGCTTACTTGGTAATCTTGTTAATTTCTCAAGCAGACTCCCTCCCAGTCTGCCTTCCTACAGCCACTTGCGCAGGATCGCTTGGAAAGACCGACTCTCATATCGCTGGAAGGGACACGTAAAGCCTTCGACCTTCATTTAGCTTGCTTCCAACGCAGGAATGCTTTCAAGTTGTTTAAGTTTCTTGACTGCAAACGTGGGACGAGGCAATTTAAAAACAAACTGATTCTTATGAACTGCACTGAAGCTTGCTGCCGGCTTTCAGAGCTTTGCGAGCATTCTAACACGATATTTCTTTTTCGTTTAAAGGCGCCCAAAATGCCTACATTTAATTTCTTGTGCATGCTTTTGCCGCTTTTCATGCCTTTTAAAGAGTCTGTATTTGCTTTGTGATTAGAAGTTCAAAAACTTTTTTTAATTATCATAAAAAATAGTTGTACGTGGCAAATCGACCATTAGTTTTAGATTCAATATATCAATAATAGATTTTTGTTTTCTTGAAACTTTTGGCAAGCTCGTTGTTTCACTAACAAAACTACTATAATACAGCCACAACAACCACAGCCACTACAACCACAGCCACAACAACCACAGCCACTACAACCACAGCCACTACAACCACAGCCACTACAACCACAGCCACTACAACCACAGCCACTACAACCACAGCCACTACACCTCCGTTGCAAAAAGCACAAAAAGAGAACAAAGCCTCAATAGATAGCTGTGCTCAGGGCACAACGACCGTCGCGATGAGGCATTTATATTGTTTACAAGCTGCAAAGGCGAGTCCCTCGATTGCAAAACATTTTGCCAAACTAAAAAATATTCGACTTTTACGTCGAATTAATCGACAAACATTAATTTTTGAAGTCTCAGTGAGACTTTCGGAGCTATTTCAAACGAGCAGCTCGCAAAACCTTGCTTTGAGCTCGCCGTTCTTCCAAAAGAAAAAGCTGCCTAATGTTTGAGACTCTTCAATCCCAGGCTACTATATACAAAGAGATAAAGCTTCTTCAATTATTCATATATGCATTAATAACCAATTATTCATGCATGTATGAATAATGTATTATACTTTTGTTTTTAATGCATATATGCATTTTTTCTTTTGACTCTCAAGTACTCTGTAATAACAGCCATTAAGTTGAACTTTCTCGTTATGGGGAAGGTGGCACTGAGAGGCTGCTGTTAGATCTCCATTAAAAAAGTGAATGTTTTGCAATCTCCGTGAGCTTTGTCTTTCTCTCCGCTGAATTAAAAATGTATAATTATAAATAGTTTTTTAGAATTTGCTTTTTAAGTTTTGGAATGTGCATTTGATACTCACTGCATCCATCTGCGTCTCTATTTTGTTCTAGATTCTTAAACACACACGTGCTTGTGATTAATAAAATAGAAGAATGATGATGATGTTTCTAACGCAAGACGGAGAGGTGGCTCCAGGCAAGCAGGGCCTTCATGCGGCGTCCTCTGTCGTCGAGCGGGACTATGCAGCACTCGTAAGCGCCCTCGTCCTCCACCCGCACCTGCCTCACTTCCAGACTGGCGTGTCTGTGTTGGTGTGTTTGTGTGTGTGTGTGTGTGTGTGTGTGTGTGTGTGTGTGTGTGTGTGTGTGTGTGTGTGTGTGTGTGTGTGTGTGTGTGTGTGTGTGTGTGTGTGTGTGTGTGTGTGTGTGTGTGTGTGTGTGTGTGTGTGTGTGTGTGTGTGTAAATGCGTGCGTGCATGTGTGTAAAATTATATGTTAAAGGTTTGCGTATAATTTTTCACATTTCAATGCTTTTTTTGATTCCTTTAATTTCAAAGTTTTCATCTGAATTTTTGTTTACATAAAAAAAATAATTTTAGATTGACTTGGGAACTTGTAATTATTCAAATTTTTTTATATATTCTGTTAAGGATAATTAATTGTGCTCCGCTTGACTGCAGACGTCGTCACGAACGCTGGCGATCAGCATTGCAGCCTGGTTTCCGAGATGAGTTTGCGAACTCGCAGACATTCACTCGCCAAACACACAATCGAAAAACATTCTCATTTTCCAGATTATGAGTCATATAATACGCATGACATAGCAAAGACCTAACAAAGAGCCGAGTGCCCGTTGTATTTACACACATGTGAAATCTGCATTTAGTTAAGAAACACATTTTTAAATTTTCAATTCGTTTTTATGTTTCATTAAAATGTTTTTTCAAGTACTGAAAACATACAAACGAAGCATACAAAGACCTTTCTGAGACTTCGATCAGTTTCACCCTCTTCAGGAACTTCTGGTCAACGTGCGGTGGATTCCCCGTCACCTGTCAGACGTTCGGCGTACGTTTAAACCACTTTAAAGGTTTTCAGCACCTTTTTATTTTATATTAATTTTCGATAGTTTTATTCATATCTTCTTTATTCCGAATCCTTGAGTTTCGCTTAAACAGTCCTTTATAAGTCTTTTGTCGGTGTTGACGCATGCTAGAGTGTGTTGGTTGCAGATAGACGACGGAAAAGCCAGCATTCGAACAATCAGTTTTTGAAATTTTAACAAATAGGAAGAAAATAATTTGAAAAACTTGAACTTAGGAACAAAACTTATTGTGCCATGCAAATATTTCAAAGGTCGATGTAGAGCTTTTAAAAGATGTTTTACATCGGGTTTGAGCAGTATTTTCCGGAATGATGGAACCTGCAGGTAGATTGGAACTTGGGTGCCCTCTCTGCGCCACGACACCATCATCTCCTGGAAGCCCCTGCGTTCCTGCTGCATGCCTGCTGCTTGTTCGAGTGGTTGTTGTTTGGAGTGGTTGTTGTTTGGAGTGGTTGTTTTGAGTGGTTGTTGTTTGGAGTGGTTGTTGTTTGGAGTGGTTGTTGTTTGGAGTGGTTGTTGTTTGGAGTGGTTGTTGTTTGGAGTGGTTGTTGTTTGGAGTGGTTGTTGTTTGGAGTGGTTGTTGTTTGGAGTGGTTGTTGTTTGGAGTGGTTGTTGTTTGGAGTGGTTGTTGTTTGGAGTGGTTGTTGTTTGGAGTGGTTGTTGTTTGGAGTGGTTGTTGTTTGGAATGGTTGTTGTTTGGAGTGGTTGTTGTTTGGTGGTGGGTGTTTAGAGGGGGATGTGAATGCTTGTTTTGTGGTGGGTCGGATTGGTGAATATTTTACTTTTTTTAAACTTTGAAACAAAACTCAGTTAAAAAAGCTAGAACATTCGAAAGCTGTGAGACACCATTTTTCTCTGACTTGGCAAGACTTCCTACGACGATATTTCATGATCATGATTTTCAGAGAGCTTTTACAACTATAATATATTCTCATTTAGTTCATTTATTTTTGGAAAAACTTCTTTTTGTTTGAGGGTGCTTATAAAACTCAACTTAAAGGGAAATAGGTTCTTGTTTGTTACTTCGAATATCTGCAGTTTCGATTGTAAACTACAATGTTAAGTATCAAAATATAAAATATTGTAATTATTTGAAATATTTGAATTTAAAATGTCATAACTTAAAAATGTAGACTTTCAAACTTGATGGTTAAGGAGCCTAATTCGGTGTCTCCAAACGACTTTTCAGAGTAAAGAACGAGTCGGCAAATTAAGGTAAAAACGAGCTTTCAAACTCTAAATAAAAGTTATTTCGTCCAACTGGAAGCTTGGAGCGGAGATGAAACATTTCGTTTCATTTTCATGGAAAGGTAAAATATGCAAACTACCTTCGACTCAATAAACAACTGTAACTCTCTTATCCGATCAACAAAAAATACTTATCACCATCATCATCACCATCATCATCACCATCATCATCACCATCATCATCATCATCATCATCATCATCATCATCATCATCATCATCATCATCATCATCATCATCATCGTCATCATCATCATCATCATCACAATCACCTTGTCGAAAGTCGCACTTGAGAATGGCTTGCTCTCCCACGTGAGCGGTGATGACGTCACGTGGCCTTGATCTTGCCTCCCTCCTTCTCCTCCTTCTCTGACGAGGTCTCCTTGCAGCGTGCTCGCTGCTGCTGCCGTAGTTGGGGGTGGTGGAGACGTTGTAATTCTTGTTCTCTCTACTCACAATACTGCTTCTATTCTTGACATCTTCACTTTTGCTTCTATTGTTGGTTTTATTATTAGTTTGATAGTTTTTGTTGAAAAGGATGTTGTTGTTGTTGTTGTTGTTGCTGCTGTTGTGAGAGTTTGAAAGGGTATGTTGATAGTGGTTATAGTAGTAGTAGAGGCTGGAGTTGTAGTCGTTGTTGGGGTTGTTGTAGCCTTGGTTCAATGAACGCGAAGGTTTTGGTTGGGAATTTTGCTGAGCTGTATGAGTGTTGTTGATGATGATTATGATGGTGATGATGATAATAGTGAAGATGAAGAATTAGAAAAACATGATCTTGTGTGACGTTTTCGCAAGGTTTAGGATCAAAGAAAGCACATTCCATCTTCAAAGAATACTTTTGAATTTTTTCAATTCTTATATTTATATAAATTGTCGGAAATATTGTAAATAACTTTTTCAAAAGCCTCAACGGATATCCGACTCTTTCCCTCGAGATCCTTCACACCATCATCATCATCACCATCACCGCCACCATCACCATCCTCACAATCATCATCATCACCACTATCAACACCACCATCACCATCCTCACAATCATCATCATCACCACTATCAACACCACCATCACCGCCACCACCATCATCAGCACGCTTCCAGCACCCAGTCAACAAAAGTGCTAATTGAAAGTTACAATGCAGCATTTTGAAGCGCCGAAAAATGTCTGCTTTGGATTTATCTGTCTTTATACCTTGTTTTATTTGTTATGGTACGATAATAATGATATACCCTTGGTACGCTATCTAAATTTTTTTCTTATGCTCGAATAAATAAAGCTTTTATAAATACTTTTTTGATTCTTCGTGGTAATTCATGCATACACAAGTTCTGGAAAATTGAAAGTTGATAGAGCATTAGAAGAGCAGTGGGGAAAGCGCGACCACCTCCACTTTCTTTAAAAAAATGTTATTTTTTCTTTAAAAAAATGTTATTTTTTCCTTAAAAAAAAGTTATTTATTCTTTAAAAAATGTTATTTTTTCTTTAAAATTTTTTTTATTTTTTCTTTAAAAAAATGATTTTTTTTTTTAAATGATAGTTTTTCTTTAAAAAAAAGATTTTTTTCTTAATAAAAATTATTTTTTCTTTATAAAAATGATATTTTTTCTTGAAATAATTTGTTTTTCTTGAAAAAAAAAAATTTTGTTTTGAACAAAATTTTTATTTCTTGAAAAAAAATATTTTGTAATAAAAAAAAATTACTATTTGTAATTAAAAAATTTATTTTCAATAAAAAAAACAATTTTTAATTTAAAAAAAAAGATTTTCAATAGAAAAATTATGATTTAAAATGTTTAAAAATATGATTTGTAATTTTGTTTAAAATTAATTTTAGTCTAAAAAAAATTATTTTCAATTTTAAACAAAAAATATTTTAATTGTAAAAAATTTATATAAAAAAAGTATTTTTGATATTTTGTAGAATTATTATTTTTTAAAAATTAATTATTTTAATAGTTCACAGAATTATTTTAATGGTTCACAGAATTATTTTAATGGCTCACAGAATTATTTTAATGGTTTACAGAATTATTTGTTTATATTCCAAGAGCTTGTTGAAAAATATTTTTGCTTTACTTTAGAATTGCTCAAAGATTGAACTTTAAATATTTGAAAAGCTACTCTTAATACTTAGAGCATATCAGAAATGCAGGTATTCTTTCTAAATTATATTCTTCGGTATTTCAGCACTTATGAAATAATTAGACCGAAAACAAAGCAGCGTCACAGAATCTTCCCTATAGGTTTTTCTTTCATTCCACAAGAACCCATCAGTCAGATCTGCAATTAGACAACATCATTCCCTTCCTCACATTTCCATCTCTCTCTCCATCTCTCTCTCCATCTCTCTCCCCAACATCACTTCCTTCCTCACATCTCCATCTCTTTCTCCTCCAACATCACTTCCTTCCTCACATCTCCATCTCCCTCTCCTCCAACATCACTTCCTTCCTCACATCTCCATCTCCCTCTCCTCCAACATCACTTCCTTCCTCACATCTCCATCTCCCTCTCCTCCAACATCACTTCCTTCCTCACATCTCCATCTCTCTCCTCCAACATCACTTCCTTCCTCACATCTCCATCTCTCTCTCCTCCAACATCACTTCTGTCCTCACATCTCCATCTTCCTCTCCTCCAAAATCATTTCCTTCCTCACATCTCCATCTTCCTCTCCTCCAACATCACTTCCTTCCTCACATCTCCATCTCTCTCCTCCAACATCACTTCCTTCCTCACATCTCCATCTCCCTCTCCTCCAACATCACTTCCTTCCTCACATCTCCATCTTCCTCTCCTCCAACATCACTTCCTTCCTCACATCTCCATCTCTCTCCTCCAACATCATTTCCTTCCTCACATCTCCATCTCCCTATCCTCCAACATCACTTCCTTCCTCACATCTCCATCTCTTTCTCCTCCAACATCACTTCCTTCCTCACATCTCCATCTCCCTCTCCTCCAACATCACTTCCTTCCTCACATCTCCATCTCTCTCCTCCAACATCACTTTCTTCCTCACATCTCCATCTCCCTCTCCTCCAACATCACTTCCTTCCTCACATCTCCATCTCCCTCTCCTCCAACATCACTTCCTTCCTCACATCTCCATCTCTCTCTCCTCCAACATCACTTCCTTCCTCACATCTCCATCTCCCTCTCCTCCAACATCACTTCCTTCCTCACATCTCCATCTCCCTCTCCTCCAACATCACTTCCTTCCTCACATCTCCATCTCCCTCTTCTCCAACATCACTTCCTTCCTCACATCTCCATCTCCCTCTCCTCCAACATCCCTTCCTTCCTCACATCTCCATCTCCCTCTCCTCCAACATCCCTTCCTTCCTCACATCTCCATCTCCCTCTCCTCCAAAATCACTTCCTACCTCACATCTCCATCTCCCTCTCCTCCAACATCACTTCCTTCCTCACATCTCCATCTCTCTCCTCCAACATCACTTTCTTCCTCACATCTCCATCTCCCTCTCCTCCAACATCACTTCCTTCCTCACATCTCCATCTCCCTCTCCTCCAACATCACTTCCTTCCTCACATCTCCATCTCTCTCTCCTCCAACATCACTTCCTTCCTCACATCTCCATCTCCCTCTCCTCCAACATCACTTCCTTCCTCACATCTCCATCTCCCTCTCCTCCAACATCACTTCCTTCCTCACATCTCCATCTCCCTCTTCTCCAACATCACTTCCTTCCTCACATCTCCATCTCCCTCTCCTCCAACATCCCTTCCTTCCTCACATCTCCATCTCCCTCTCCTCCAACATCCCTTCCTTCCTCACATCTCCATCTCCCTCTCCTCCAAAATCACTTCCTACCTCACATCTCCATCTCCCTCTCCTCCAACATCACTTCCTTCCTCACATCTCCATCTCCCTCTCCTCCAACATCACTTCCTTCCTCACATCTCCATCTTCCTCTCCTCCAACATCATTTCTTTTCAGAGCACAACAAATAGCTCGCGTAGTTCCTTTTTCGATCATAAAAGGCTCATTAAAACTGAAACGAAGCACCTTAGTGCCTCTCCTCCTTGCACCACACTCGTCCTGAAGCTCCTTCGCCTTAATGATGTTCTTCATTGTATTGTATTGTATTTTATTGTATTTTGTCGTATTGTATTTTTTTTTGTTGTCTTGTATTGTTTTGTACTGTATTATTATTATTATTTATTTTTTTAGTCTATACTGTTCACAGCCTGACAGATGCATGCCATGTTAGTATGGTTCTGAGAACCATGGTTCTTATGCGCCGAGGCGCCACTCCACACGACGTACACATCTCTCAATGCATACGTCGCAAACACCGCATCATATACACTAGGTATATGATAGTTCACGGTTGCTTGTCAAGGATTCGAACAGGCAACCTTTAAGCTGCAAGTCCGACGTCTACCATCTAAGCCATCCCCGCTCCCCGTTCTCTTGTATTGTATTATGTTCTCTTGCATTGTATTGTATTGTGTTGTCTTGCATTTTATTGTATTTTGTTGTCTTGTATTGTATTGTATTGAATTGTTATCTTTTTGTAGCATTCACCGCTACAGTCGGCAATTAAGAAGGCCTTATTTAAAGACATGCTTGTGAAACGTCTGTCAGCCCTTCTTGCTACAGCACGCACACAAAAATACCTTTACTCTAACCCTAACCCTTACCCTGGAGTCAATCATCATCGCTATCATCATCATCATTATCCTTATTCTTGTCATCACCATCATCATCATCACCCTCATATCCCCACCATCATCATCATCACCCTCATATCCCTACCATCATCCTCATCCCCACCACCACCATCATCACCATCATCATCTTTCTCCGCAGGAATCAATCTGCATAGACACAGAAGAGCGCAATAGAACGGGCCAGCGGGAGAGAATTAGTCGGATGATGGATGTCAGGGACGACAAGCAGCCCTTAATGGCCGGGACCGTCAAGCAGCCCTTAATGGCCGGGACCGTCAAGCAGCCCTTAATGGCCGGGACCGTCAAGCAGGCATCAATCTCGCTAACACGTTGCCTCTGTCGACCACTCGTCACGGCCGCATCATCATCATCATCAGATTTTAAATTCAAAAAAGTAGATTCTTTGAAAATGGAAATGAAGCAGGCATGTATTGTATGCAGACAGACTTAAAGCAAGTAGAGCGCACTTAATGTCGTCAGAACCTCCCATGAAAGCGCGCTCAGTCCTTGCAGCTTGTCAGTCAGTGTCGAGACGTCTGTTTGAGACTTGCTCGTTCTTACTGGTGCTCTGAGCTTCAGCAAGTGCTTCTTATCATCATCATCATCATCATCATCACCATCATCATCATCATCATCATCATCATCATCATCATCATCATCATCATCATCATCATCATCATCATCATCATCATCATCATCATCTTGCTTCTTGGACAAGTATTCGTGGGATGAGAAAAGTCGAAAAGACCTTGAAGCTCGTCCGTGTTGACGCCACGTTAATAATATTCATCGTTGTGTTGTGATGTGTTGTGATGTGTTGTGGTGTGTTGTGGTGTGTTGTGTTGTGATGTGTTGTGATGTGTTGTGGTGTGTTGTGGTGTGTTGTGTTGTGGTGTGTTGTGCTGTATTGTGTTGTGGTGTGATGTGTTGTGTCGTGTTGTGTTGTGTTGTTTGTGTTGTGGTGAGATGTGTTGTGATGTGTTGTGGTGTGTTGTGGTGTGTTGTGTTGTGATGTGTTGTGATGTGTTGTGGTGTGTTGTGGTGTGTTGTGTTGTGGTGTGTTGTGCTGTATTGTGTTGTGGTGTTATGTGTTGTGTCGTGTTGTGTTGTGTTGTTTTGTGTTGTGGTGAGATGTGTTGTGTTGTGTTGTGTTGTGCTGTATTGTGTTGTGGTGTGTTGTGTTGTTTTGTGTTGTGTTGAGCTGTGCTGTATTGTGTTGTGTTGTGTTGTGTTGTGCTGTATTGTGCTGTGTTGTGTTGTGCTGTGCTGTATTGTGTTGTGGTGTGTTGTGTTGTGTTGTTTTGTGCTGTATTGTGCTGTGTTGTGTTGTATTGTGTTGTGTTGTGTTGTGCTGTATTGTGTTGTGGTGTGTTGTGTTGTGTCGTGTTGTGTTGTATTGTGTTGTGGTGTGTTGTGATGTGTTGTGTTGTGTTGTGTTGTGTCGTGTTGTGTTGTATTGTGTTGTGTTGTGTTGTGTTTTGTTGTGCTGTATTGTGTTGTGTTGTGCTGTATTGTGTTGTGGTGTGATGTGTTGTGTCGTGTTGTGTTGTGTTGTATTGTGCTGTGTTGTGGTGTGTTGTGTTGTGTTGTGTTGTGCTGTATTGTGTTGTGGTGTGATGTGTTGTGTCGTGTTGTGTTGTGTTGTTTTGTGTTGTGGTGAGATGTGTTGTGTTGTGTTGTGTTGTGCTGTATTGTGTTGTGGTGTGTTGTGTTGTTTTGTGTTGTGTTGAGCTGTGCTGTATTGTGTTGTGTTGTGTTGTGTTGTGCTGTATTGTGCTGTGTTGTGTTGTGTTGTGCTGTATTGTGTTGTGGTGTGTTGTGTTGTGTTGTTTTGTGCTGTATTGTGCTGTGTTGTGTTGTATTGTGTTGTGTTGTGTTGTGTTGTGCTGTATTGTGTTGTGGCGTGTTGTGTTGTTTTGTGTTGTGTTGTGCTGTATTGTGTTGTGTTGTGTTGTGTTGTGTTTTGCTGTATTGTGCTGTGTTGTGTTGTGTTTTGCTGTATTGTGCTTTGTTGTGTTGTGTTGTGCTGTATTGTGTTGTGGTGTGTTGTGTTGTGTTGTTTTGTGCTGTATTGTGCTGTGTTGTGTTGTGTTGTGGTGTGTTGTGTTGTGTTGTTTAGTGTTGTGTTGTATTTTGTTGTGTTGTGCTGTATTGTGTTGTGGTGTGGTGTGTTGTGTTGTGATGTGTTGTGTCGTGTTGTGCTGTATTGTGTTGTGCTGTATTGTGCTGTGTTGTGATGTATTGTGTTGTGTTGTGTTGTGTTGTGTTGTTTTGTGCTGTATTGTGCTGTGTTGTGTTGTATTGTGTTGTGTTGTGTTGTGTTGTGCTGTATTGTGTTGTGGCGTGTTGTGTTGTTTTGTGTTGTGTTGTGCTGTATTGTGTTGTGTTGTGTTGTGTTGTGTTTTGCTGTATTGTGCTGTGTTGTGTTGTGTTTTGCTGTATTGTGCTTTGTTGTGTTGTGTTGTGCTGTATTGTGTTGTGGTGTGTTGTGTTGTGTTGTTTTGTGCTGTATTGTGCTGTGTTGTGTTGTGTTGTGGTGTGTTGTGTTGTTTAGTGTTGTGTTGTATTTTGTTGTGTTGTGCTGTATTGTGTTGTGGTGTGGTGTGTTGTGTTGTGATGTGTTGTGTCGTGTTGAGCTGTATTGTGTTGTGCTGTATTGTGCTGTGTTGTGTTGTATTGTGTTGTGTTGTGTTGTGTTGTGCTGTATTGTGTTGTGGTGTGTTGTGTTGTGTCGTGTTGTGTTGTATTGTGTTGTGGTGTGTTGTGATGTGTTGTGTTGTGTTGTGTTGTGTCGTGTTGTGTTGTATTGTGTTGTGTTGTGTTGTGTTTTGTTGTGCTGTATTGTGTTGTGTTGTTTGTGTTGTGGTGAGATGTGTTGTGATGTGTTGTGGTGTGTTGTGGTGTGTTGTGTTGTGATGTGTTGTGATGTGTTGTGGTGTGTTGTGGTGTGTTGTGTTGTGGTGTGTTGTGCTGTATTGTGTTGTGGTGTTATGTGTTGTGTCGTGTTGTGTTGTGTTGTTTTGTGTTGTGGTGAGATGTGTTGTGTTGTGTTGTGTTGTGCTGTATTGTGTTGTGGTGTGTTGTGTTGTTTTGTGTTGTGTTGAGCTGTGCTGTATTGTGTTGTGTTGTGTTGTGTTGTGCTGTATTGTGCTGTGTTGTGTTGTGCTGTGCTGTATTTTGTTGTGGTGTGTTGTGTTGTGTTGTTTTGTGCTGTATTGTGCTGTGTTGTGTTGTATTGTGTTGTGTTGTGTTGTGTTGTGCTGTATTGTGTTGTGGTGTGTTGTGTTGTGTCGTGTTGTGTTGTATTGTGTTGTGGTGTGTTGTGATGTGTTGTGTTGTGTTGTGTTGTGTCGTGTTGTGTTGTATTGTGTTGTGTTGTGTTGTGTTTTGTTGTGCTGTATTGTGTTGTGTTGTGCTGTATTGTGTTGTGGTGTGATGTGTTGTGTCGTGTTGTGTTGTGTTGTATTGTGCTGTGTTGTGGTGTGTTGTGTTGTGTTGTGTTGTGCTGTATTGTGTTGTGGTGTGATGTGTTGTGTCGTGTTGTGTTGTGTTGTTTTGTGTTGTGGTGAGATGTGTTGTGTTGTGTTGTGTTGTGCTGTATTGTGTTGTGGTGTGTTGTGTTGTTTTGTGTTGTGTTGAGCTGTGCTGTATTGTGTTGTGTTGTGTTGTGTTGTGCTGTATTGTGCTGTGTTGTGTTGTGTTGTGCTGTATTGTGTTGTGGTGTGTTGTGTTGTGTTGTTTTGTGCTGTATTGTGCTGTGTTGTGTTGTATTGTGTTGTGTTGTGTTGTGTTGTGCTGTATTGTGTTGTGGTGTGTTGTGTTGTTTTGTGTTGTGTTGTGCTGTATTGTGTTGTGTTGTGTTGTGTTTTGCTGTATTGTGCTGTGTTGTGTTGTGTTTTGCTGTATTGTGCTTTGTTGTGTTGTGTTGTGCTGTATTGTGTTGTGGTGTGTTGTGTTGTGTTGTTTTGTGCTGTATTGTGCTGTGTTGTGTTGTGTTGTGGTGTGTTGTGTTGTGTTGTTTAGTGTTGTGTTGTATTTTGTTGTGTTGTGCTGTATTGTGTTGTGGTGTGGTGTGTTGTGTCGTGTTGTGCTGTATTGTGTTGTGTTGTGTTGTGGTGTGGTGTGTTGTGTTGTGATGTGTTGTGTTGTGTTGTGCTGTGCTGTATTGTGTTGTATTGTATTTTTGGCACTTGTGAAGTTAAACATTGAAAATTGTTCTCCGCTGTTTCAGATCAGTCCTCCTCTCCGACACTTTTGTGCAAATATCAAACTTAACAGTTTTTTCAGCTAGATCAAAATGATAGCTGAAAATTAAAACAGAAAAAACGAAAAGTTATTTTTCTCTCTTGTGTAAAAAAAAGTTTTCCAATAAAAAAATTCAAAACAAATGGGAAATATTGAGTGGAAGATTGAAACGGCGTTGAGTTAGTTTGCATAGCAGCTCCATCAATGTCAACCCTCTCATCCGTCCAGCATGTTTGCATCGCTCACAAACAACACTGCGTCACGCCTCGCCACTAAGACGGCAACTTTTGAGCATCGCGTGGAAAAGTAAAACCTTATAACATTTTCTAAAATTAAAATTGCATGCTTCGTTTAATATTTACAATTGCAGCTTTCGCCCCTTCTAATCTCCTATTTTTTAGATTCGTCAGCCAGAAGATAAAAGATACTTTTGAGCTAAAGAGGATTTCATTATTACAAAAAACATCAAATTTTGATAAAACTAATTTGACACATGTTCCAAAGATTTTGAACAATCGAAATATGTAAAAATATAATTAAAAACCTTTTGTACAGAGTTTGGAGTGAGTCTAAACCGGTTTACATATTTTAAAATATACATATAGATTTGAGAACGGACTTTATTTTGTTTCATATAATACAATTACGAGTGAGATCCAAGTGGCATTAGTGGCGAGAGCTTCCAGCGCCATTACTCTTCTGGCTCCTTTCCTTCGCCACTTGCGAACCTGGTGCTCATTTCACAGTGAGCGAACAAACACCTTTGAATCCCTTCCTTCCAAACTTGCACATTACAGCAAAGTTAATAAGCATTAAAGCTTCTTAACGCACTTCAATTATTTGAAATATAAATTTTTTTTATTTTCAAACACAATTTCTAGGCAAAATGTGCAACTTTAGCATATTTCAGTATCCCTTTCTGATTGAATTTCTTCAATTTTGCGAATTTATCTCACAGATTTTTTTGGGCTTTTGAAATGAATATTTTTGAATAATTCTATCTTTAAAAAAGCACAAAATACATAAAGTATTGGCAGATAATCTGTTCATTTGGAGGATGATGCAACGAGATGCATGCTATATCACGCATGACAACACAATGAAGCTGTAAAGGCTTTACGAGTGGAAACTATTGTGCAAGCAGATTGTGCATTCTTCGAGAGGACTGGACGAAACTAAACTGTCTGCATTCAATGCCCTGCCTTCATGCCAAAGTAATGACGGATTGGAGTGATAAATCATCGATGCTTCCCTTAATTTATACGATAAGATGTTACTCCTGCTTGAGTTATGGCATTATTCATGGCCAGAGAGAGATTGAATGAAACTCTTGCGAGTCCCTGCAGTTGTTGCCGTCGTTTCCCTTAAAAACTCCAAGATGAAAAGAACGTTTGAAAAGAATTGAGGCAAATGAATAATTGTCTGACGAACCAATCGAAACACAAAAAATGACAAATCTTCAGCCCTTCCGCAGGAACTCCCGACTTTCCGTTGCCCTTAATGGTCTTCAATAACACGAGTATTCACTTAACATATTCATTTCGGCATTTCCTGTTTCTCGTTTGCCAAAAACTATTGCCGGATTATTTTTTCAAACTTTTTTTCATTGATTCCAGAACAGCGAAAATCTTTCTGAAACTTTCTCTTCCAGCACAACATCTCTGCATGCAAAAGAAGCTGGAGCGGTCGAATAAAGTTTATTCGGGCATTTTGACTTTCTTCATGATGGAGAGCTTCAGAGAAGGTTGTGGATAGGGCGTTGCTGCCGAGAATTCTGCTTGTGTTTTGTGAGAATTGAAAAATATTTGTTCATTGTGGATGTAATGGAGAATAATAGGCTGAATCAGACCATGGATAATCAGTTGTCTAACCATTTCTAACTTTATCATTTAAAAAACCATATTTTCTCACTGTTTTACACAGCTTCTACAACCATAAATGTCTTTATAAATATTTAAAAATACAAATAAAAACATTGAATTATGGTATCTTAAATTAGTAAATATAATTTTTTATTCTAATATTTAAAAATTGAGTTTGTATTAATTTAAAAATGCCTTCAAAAGCGGTAAAACAAGAAGAAGACAATGCTGAGCAAGGCGTCGAGGACACTCGGACCGGGCAATAAACCACGGAGGCGAACAACGTGTTAAGGATAAGTGTGGGAAAAACTTTCAGAATTGTAAACATACAGGGTGATATAACACACGTGAGATCCTTTAATACATTTTGATCCGCTTTGTGCGTTGTGGAAATTTAAATTGAATCATTCGGAGACATACAGCCTCCTTGCTGTCGTTCGCTTCATTCACGTCTACATCTCTAATTTTTTTTCTAAATTGTTTTAAAAAATTATTTACCTAACTTATTCACTTATGAAAAGACATTTAAAAGCTATTTATTTATTCACATAGATTGTTTAACTTCATAAGCTGCCCGATTAAAATATGCATCTGGAATTGAAAAAGGCATGGCGTCTGAGGCATAGATCAAGCCGCGAGGCCAGAGAGCAAAACGGGGTTTCGGAATGCAGCGCCACCCCACTCTGTACCTTTATGTAACTCTTAGTGCTTACTGAAGATATACAAACACATTACTATTTAATATAAGTTGATTCATGTTTGATAGACAATCCAACTATATTTTATTTATTACAGAGAAGTTTCTTCACCAAAGAAAGTGTTTTAGAATTTCTTTATTTTTTCTTTTATAATTTATAAATGTATTCATAATTAATTTCTTATATATATTTTTAATAATACATTATTCATGTGATGTGTTGTAATGGGATGTGTTGTAATGTGATGTGTTGTAATGGGATGTGTTGTAATGGGATGTGTTGTAATGGAATGTGTTGTAATGGGATTGTGTTGTAATGGGATGTGTTGTAATGGGATTGTGTTGTAATGGGATGTGTTGTAATGGGATGTGTTGTAATTGGATGTGTTTTAATGGAATGTGTTGTGATGGGATGTGTTGTGATGGGATGTGTTGTGATGGGATGTGTTGTAACGGGATGTGTTGTAATGGGATGTGTTGTAATGGGATGTGTTGTAATGGGATGTGTTGTAATGGGATGTGTTGTAATGGGATGTGTTGTAATGGGATGTGTTGTAATGGGATGTGTTGTAATGGGATGTGTTGTGATAGGATGTGTTTTAATGGGATGTGTTGTAATGGGATGTGTTGTAATGGGATGTGTTGTAATGGGATGTGTTGTAATGGGATGTGTTTTAATGGGATGTGTTTTAATGAGATGTGTTTTAATGGGATGTTTTGTAATGGGATGTGTTGTAATGGGATGTGTTGTAATGGGATGTGTTGTAATGGGATGTGTTGTAATGGGATGTGTTGTAATGGGATGTGTTGTAATGGGATGTGTTTTAATGAGATGTGTTTTAATGGGATGTGTTTTAATGAGATGTGTTTTAATGGGATGTGTTGTAATGGGATGTGTTTTAATGGGATGTGTTTTAATGGGATGTGTTTTAATGGGATGTGTTTTAATGAGATGTGTTGTAATGAGATGTGTTGTGATGGGATGTGTTGTAATGAGATGTGTTGTGATGGGATGGAATGGGATGGGTTGGAACGTGGTCTCATTACGTGTGTGATCTCACAGTGGATTCAACACGTTTTCATTTCACGCAGACATCCAAGCACATTGCCCTACAGTTTTATAACCCAACATTTTAGCGGGATGAAAATGTTTGGAGCAGTGCCATTATGGAATCGAAACTTTCTAAATTTATGTGCGTGTGTTTGCGAGGCTGTCGTCGTTTGCAATCTTTCGAGTTAAATATTCCGATGCACATTTTAAATTCATACTTATACATTCCAAAAATTTAATAACGCCCCTCTATTTTATAGAAACATTAAATTCGAATCAATTCCATGAGCGCAAAGTTGAACACCCGACTTCATGCCACAACCACATCACCGGCCGTAACATCATTTGCGCGGGAAATATCCCATCAGACGAATTGTATGGCGGCATGGAAAGCAGGCATTGTGAGGCACTGAGATCGCGTCGTTAAATCATTGCAGCCACCCCATGCATCTCACCATTGCCATTCCTCTTCCTCCTCTTCCTCTTCTTCCTCTTCTTTCTCCTTTTTATCACTTTCTTCTTCCTTTTCCTCCTTCTCTTCCTCCTCCTCTTCTTCCTTCTCTTCCTTCTTTTCTTTCTCTTTTTCTTCCTTCTTTTCTTCCTTCTTTTCTTTCTCTTTTTCTCCCTCCTTCTCTTTCTCTTCCTTCTCCTCCTCATTCTCCTCCTCTTCCTCATTCTCTTCCTCCTTTCCTTGCTCTTCTTTCTCCTCCTCCTCCTTTTTTTCCTCCTTCTCCTTCTCCTCCTCCTTCTCTCCTTCCTCCTTCTCCTCCTCATTCTCCTCTTCCTCCTCTTCCTTCTCTTCTTCTTCCTCCTCCTCCTTTTTTCCCTCTTCTTCTTCTTCCTTCTCCTCTTCTTCCTCCTCCTCTTCTTTCTCCTCCTCCTCCTCCTCCTCCTCCTCCTCCTCTTCCTCCTTCTCTTCCTCCTTCTCCTCCTCTTTTTCCTTTTTCTCCTCCTCCTTCTCTTCTTTCTCCTTTTCCTCCTCCTCCTTTTCTTCTTCATCTTCTTCCTCCACCCTTTTTTCCTCTTCCTTCTCCTCCTCCTCCTCTTCCTTCTCTTCTTTTTTCTCCTCCTCCTTCTTTCCCTCTTCTTCCTCATCTTTCTCCTCTTCCTCTTCCTTTTCTTCTTCTTTCTCCTCCTCTTCCTCCTCCTCCTCCTCCTCCTTCTCCTCCTCCTCTTCTTTTTCACACAACCTCCTATCTTTTTGTTAGTTGGGGCCGAGCAGACGAATCAAGCATTGCTCAGCAAAGAGAATGCACTGCACGAGCAGGCATTTAGGCATCTTTATGTTGTCGACGACAGGCCGATCGAGGCGCCGCCGCTTTGCGCCTGTCCCAGACGCTCCACTCGGCCATCTTAGCCTGTCTCAGACGCTCCACTCGGCCATCTTAGCCTGTCTCAGACGCTCCACTCGGCCATCTTAGCCTGTCTCAGACGCTCCACTCGGCCATCTTAGCCTGTCTCAGACGCTCCACTCGGCCACCTTAGCCTGTCTCAGACGCTCCACTCGGCCATCTTAGCCTGTCTCAGACGCTCCACTCGGCCATCTTAGCGCACATGAATAAACAACCCTTTCTACTTAATTATTATCATCATGGATATCATGATAATGATTATTATAGTTATTATTATTATTATTATTGTGCTTATCTTCACTACTCTTACCTTTGAGAAGCCTGAGGCAGAGAAGGATGCTGAAGATGAAGATGCTGATGTGTGGCTTGGTTGGGAGGAGGCGGTGTGGCTTGGTTGGGAGGAGGTTGTGTGGCTTGGTTGGGAGGATGCTGTGTGGCTTGGTTGGGAGGATGCTGTGTGGCTTGGTTGGGAGGAGGTTGTGTGGCTTGGTTGGGAGGATGTTGTGTGGCTTGGTTGGGAGGAGGTTGTGTGGCTTAGTTGGGAGGAAGTTGTGTGGCTTGGTTGGGATGAGGTTGTGTGGCTTGGTTGGGAGGATGCTGTGTGGCTTGGTTGGGAGGAAGTTGTGTGGCTTGGTTGGGAGGAGGTTGTGTGGCTTGGTTGGGAGGAGGTTGTGTGGCTTGGTTGGGAGGAGGTTGTGTGGCTTGGAAGCGACAGCAGCTTGACTCGACGAGCCTCGCTTTTTTTCGTTTTTCTGCTTGACCTTTCTCTCACACATTCTCTCTTCTTCAATCATCCACAAGCTTCTTCCTAGCTTTCCCCAGTAGTGTTCTCTGCACGGAAGACTAGCGGAGTGTCTCTGCAGGACGAGGCGTGTGCAGCATTGCGATGTCAACGACGTGGCGAGGAGGAAGATGAGCGGGCGAATTACTCTCGTCGAACAGTGGCTGCCTTTGATGTTCGCCTGCCGATACGTCTCTTCATTCGACTGCTTTTTGCCTTCTGTTTTATGGCGACTTGAGGATTTTGTAGGATTTGTGAGTTCCAGAAGTATATATTGCTTTTTTCTATAGTTTTTTTATCAAAAATTTTATTTGTTTTGTTTTATTATCTTATTATTTTTATGAATTGTTTCCCCTTTCCTTGTTACTTTTCAAGGATGAATCTCTGTTGAGTATCCTCTGAGCTTCTTTTGTCTTTTGCATTCCCAGGCGTTTGCAAATGTGTACCATCTTTTCTTTCCGCTGCGGATGCTGATTAGAAAATGACAGATTCGATTTTGAGTTGTTACTTAACCAGATTTAAATTCAATCTCATAATATTTTGAAACTTATATACGGATCTTTCCTTTTCAAGTCATTAAACTTCAAATAGAGTTTCTATTGGCATTTAATTAATTTAAAACTTTAATATCTGCAAATTATATTGAAGCAACGTCTCGAGCGCTAGTCGCCAATGTTTTATTCTCCAAGCAATTTGAAGGCAATAAAGTCACAAACGAGCCCACAACCACCTCCAATCCATTCGTCAAACTCCACACTTTAAAGCATTATAAATTTCAAATTCAATTTTTAAAATTGATAAAAACATTTTTTATGCCAGCAATTTTCTAGAAGCCTTTCGCCTGTCTTAAATTACATGAACTTCACTGATTTAATAGCTTCCAGAGAAATTTGCATATAATTATTACTCTTTTCTCACATATTCAAAGTTGGTTTCAGAACCGAACATTTCAATTCTTTCTCCACATCTCCATGCATGCTCCCCCTTCCTTCTCGCTGTTAGACATTCCTCGTCCACTTCCCGAATAATATCAATTAATGATCTTGCTCTCTCTCTCCAATGCCTCTTGCATCTTCCCTTCCTTTTCCTCGACACGAGCATCCTGGTGACTAATTGAAGTCACCTCCCGTCATCTCATCCACATATTACACGCAGGAATTCCTTCGTGCTCGAGTCTCTTAAGTGCCTTTGACGCGCCTCGCATGCAAATTAAGCGCTACATAAACAAATACTTACGTCATCAGATGACGTCATCAATTCTTCGTCACTTTCGATTATTTTCCTTCAATGTTTATTTTGTCATTTTGAGTCTGCAGTAATTGTGTTGGAAGTGCATGATTAATTCGGTAGAGAACGCCTGCATGAGCGGTGGTGGTGTTCCTTCATAGACAACCCTCATCCCACCAACAAGCCCTCACCACACCTACAAGCCTCACCACACCAACAAGCCCTCACCACACCAACAAGCCTCACCACACCAACAAGCCCTCAGCACACCAACAAGCCTCACCACAAAAACAACTCCTCACCACACCAACAAGCCTCACCACACCAACAACCCCTCACTACACCAACAAGCCATCACCACACTAACAAGCCCTCACCACACCAACAAGCCTCACCACACCAACAAGCCTCACCACACCAACAAGCCTCACCACACCAACAAGCCTCATCACACCAACAAGCCTCACCACACCAACAAGCCTCACCACACCAACAACCCCTCACCACACCAACAACCCCTCCCCACAACAACAACCTCTCACCACACCAACAAGCCATCACCACACTAACAAGCCCTCACCACACCAACAAGCCTCACCACACCAACAAGCCTCACCACACCAACAAGCCTCACCACACCAACAAGCCTCACCACACCAACAAGCCTCACCACACCAACAAGCCCTCCACCAAATGGGCAAGAAACACTCTTCAGTCGGCATCATGTCCTTCACTTTCCAGTTGTGGCACATGAGGCAAACTGCAGTTCAATCAATCAATCAATCAAATCAATTTCTATAGCGCTCTTTCCTCAAATTCAAGAGCGCTGATTATTCTGGACTGAGAGTCTTATTGCTGGAGACACTCTGAAAGGGCTCACGAAGGCCTTCTTGGTGCTCTGATCACCAAAAATATTCTCTAAGCCCCTAAAAAAAGAACCTTCTCCTTGATTTAAATAAATATTCTTTAATCTTCAGATCATCAAAAATGCTTTTTCAGCAGGCACTCCGGCCAGACGACCGATGCATTCCAGAGCGTCGTTCGAGGGCTGAAGATGCAGTAATCGAAAGTGAATAATTATGAGAGGACTCTTATGAGCGAAATGAAAAGAGGCGAAGGCACTTCGAGGGCGTTACCTGCTGAGGCAAACTCAAGACGACGTTAGCGAAGAATCCATTAATATCCTCGCTGAGCACTTCATCAAAATTGTGATTGGGTTCAAAAATCATAATTCAATCGCCTAAGCCTTCCATCACAACTTTTCGTTCACATTTTATTTTTCCGGTTTTAAAAATCGATATTTTGTTGAAGATTTACTTATTTACTTTATCGATCTTTCTAACGTTTAGACCTTTTATTTGTTAGCAATTCCAAGCCCCTCATGCCCCTTGCATGTGTCAAGGTTTCCTTCTGCGGTGGTATGAAATCTTCCACTCCAAAAACATACTTCCACCACTCCAAACACACGTCAAGTTCTTAATATTTCACAATCACGCAAACTTTGTGTTTCCTAATGCCTTACTGACACTGCCCTTCGAGGCTCTCTTGCTCGATGTAGCGAGCTAAAGTCCTCATACACCCGAACAATCCACTCTCCTGCCACATGAGCCCTCCAATGAAGCATCCACTCGATTAGCAATACTTCACATTCTCCTCCTTCCCTCTCTCCCTCCTTCCTTCTCTCCCTCCTTCCTTTCCTCTATCTTTCCTTCTCTCCCTCCTTCCTTCTCTTCCTTTTTACTTTTCTCCTTCCTTTCTTCCCTCTCTCCCTCC
Organism: Piscicola geometra; assembly: GCA_943735955.1. Classification (NCBI taxonomy): domain Eukaryota; kingdom Metazoa; phylum Annelida; class Clitellata; order Hirudinida; family Piscicolidae; genus Piscicola; species Piscicola geometra. Next base: position 9,924,886 of record OX030960.1, read on the forward strand.
TTCCTTCTCTCCCACCTTCCCTCTCTCCCTCCTTCCTTCTCTCCCTTCTTCCTTCTCTCCCTCCCTCTTCCCTCTATCTTTCCTTCTCTCCCTCCTTCCTTCTCTCGCTTTTTTCTTTTTTCCTTCCTTTCTTCTTTCTCTCCCTCCTTCCCTCTCTCCCTCTTTTCTTCTCTCCCTCCCTCTTCCCTCTCTTTTTCCTTCTCTCCATTCTTCCTTCTCTCCCTTCTTTTTTTTCTCTTTTCTTTCTTCTCTCTCTCCCTCTTCCTCTCTTCCTCCTTCCTTCTTTTCTTTCTTCTTTTGTTCCCTCCTTCCTTCTCTCCCTCCTTCCTTCTCTCCCTCCTTCATTTTCTCTCTTTTTTCTTCTCTCTCTCCCTCTTTCTCTCTTCCACCATCCATTTCTCTTTTTTTTTATCATTTCATCAAGTCTTTTTTCATTTAAATAAGTTCTTAGTGCTTCAACTCAATAAATATGGTCTTAGCAGCCTGTCCCGATGGTCACTAGCAAGACTCCAGTCGTAAAAGCCTGTATTAGAGGCCATCAAACGAGCACATTACTTCTCCATGCGCTTCAATGCACCATCAAATCACACACTTTCTACCATGGGCGGCGATCCTGGGGGTCCTGGAGTCCAGACTCCCCTCTTTGGTAGTGAGGGGGTCTGCCTCAATGTGGACCCCCCTCTTTGGTAGTGAGGGGGTCTGCTTCAATGTGGACCCCCCTCTTTGGTAGTGAGGGGGTCTGCTTCAATGTGGACCCCCCTCTTTGGTAGTGAGGGGGTCTGCTCCAATGTGGACCCCCCTCTTTGGTAGTGAGGGGGTCTGCTTCAATGTGGACCCCCCTTTTTGGTAGTGAGGGGGTCTGCTCCAATGTGGACCCCCCTTTTTGGTAGTGAGGGGGTCTGCTTCAATGTGGACCCCCCTCTTTGGTAGTGAGGGGGTCTGCTTCAATGTGGACCCCCCTCTTTGGTAGTGAGGGGGTCTGCTTCAATGTGGACCCCCCTCTTTGGTAGTGAGGGGGTCCACCTAAATGTGGATTCTCCAACTTTTTTCAATAAAAACATTTTAAAACTCTTGTTTTGATACGAGCATAATCGTCAAACATAGCATAAAACAGAATATTTATATAGTTATTAATTGTGAGTATGTGTAGTTATAGTTATAGCTGTCTAAAACAAAACTATTCTTTGTTTACCTAAATATTCGTATAAAAACAGAAGTTTAAAAATGTTTTTTTATTTGGGGGGAAGGGGCGGTCCAGACCCCAGGACCCCTCCAAGATCAGTCATGCTGGGTAAGACCCCCTCAAGATTTGCAGCAGATCGCCGCTCCTGCCTTCTACGTTTTATTTAAGACTTAAAGGAAAAGCTTTCTTGAGCTATAATAATTTTAAAATTTTATTTTTTTGTTTTCACTTTTTCAATCTTTAGTTGAATAATATAAAAATAATAATGTTTCTGCGTGTATTAGTTTCTGTTCGAATGAAAGGTGCTTGCATGACGCCATACCTCAAGTGACGTCGGCAACCGAAACCTTGCAATAGCTCTTTTTATAACTAACACATTGGTTTTTCTAACAAAAATATTTTTATTTTTTATAATTATATTTAATGTTTTTACTTTTTATTCATACAACACTTTAAAACGGTTTGTAACTAGGTTTTTTTCTCAAAATGAAACTAAAAAGATTATTTTTAACTATCATTAACTCAAACTTTGAGCCTAAGTTTCTATCGTCTCAAGTCTTGAAGGTTCCCGATTCATTCCTGAAACGAAGCAAAGTCGAGATATAGCAACTTTGGAGACATGCGTATATATACGCATATGCCCATATATGGGCATTGTATGGACGTCTCAAATAGAAGATTATAGAATATCGGATCTATATAGCCATTGTAACTATGCTATCCTCACGATCCTCTGTGCTAGCATTTGTTTGACAACAGGAAAATACATGAAGTAGCAGAAGAACGAATAATCCAAAAAGACGCGTTGAAGATCTTTGAGACTGATTCTATATTTGATGCTGCTAATGTAAATAAAACACTAAGTTTCAAAACGCCCCGATGAAATTAAGATAACTGAGTTAATTAAAACATTTCAATAAAGTATTTTAAGCAAACAGTTGGTTAAATTCTATTCACGTTAGTTTTACAAAGCTAGCTTGACCGAGGGATGAAACTGAGAAAAGCTTTTGAATATAGAAAATAGTGAATATGAAAGATACATTTTACAACTCTAAAATAGTATTCAATTTTTTAATGTATAGACTAAACTTTTTATTAAATTTTTTTAAAACTTCAATTAGACGCTACATATTTAAACTATTATAAAAAGTAAAAGTCAATTTAGTTTTGATCAAAGTTCGCTTGAGACTTAAGTACTTAACATTTTGAGAATGTTGGAGTAAATGCTTCTTAAAGCTCTTGCTGAAAAATAAGAACATTTGCATACAATTTTTAGTTTAAAAAATCAACAGTTTGAAAAATGTCGTTGTCATTTGGGCAATGGGTTTTCGCAGGCCTATCATTAACGTTTGGGCAATTTATAATCCTTTACTCCGTAGTTATAGTAATGGCTTGTCTCAGAAAGTCAACAGGAATCACTAAACTATACACAAAAATCTTGATTCTTGTATTCGAGGTGAGTGTTCACGTAGATGTGAAGTGGCATTTGATATTGCGTCTTTTTTAGCCATTAACTTGGGAGAATATTTTGACACTTTTGACCAAGGTCTTATTTCTTAATAATTTTTTTATTTTATTAGTGGGGCAAAAAGCGAATCAGATTGCATGAAAGAGGGTTGAATTCATCCGAGGAAGTCTCCAATCAAGATGACATGAGTTCGCTTGCTTTTCTATTCATTCTATAAAATCAAATTTTTGAGAATTTAAAAAAAGAATTAATCATACATTTAATTTAATTTGAAAGATAGGGTTAATGATTAACCGTTAGTCTAATAGAGAAATAGAATTAAAATGTTATTTAAAATCTTTTAAACCCAAAAGACGAAAAAGAAAAGATACAAGGAGTTCCTTCGCATGCCAGCAAGAGGATGGAGTTGCAGAAGTCTTTTGAGGAACAAGGAAGGTTCGTTCTTGTAGCGAAATTCAACCTCATTGTTGAAAAAACCATCAAACTACTTTTATATATTTATAATTAAAAAATTATAAATGTATTTTTATGTATTTTTGAATGATTTGCCGAGGAAAATGAATTTTAAAATGATCATGTGAACAAATAGTAGAACTAATAGTAAAATGTATGATATATATTTGGTTATTACATGAAACTAAAAGTTAAAGTCGGAAAGCCAGTGTCGAGTTCAAAGTTTAAGGCATTTGTTTTGCATGATTACTACTAATACTACTACTTCCAATACTACTACTACTACTACTACTACTACTACTACTACTACTACTACTACTACTACTACTACTACTACTACTACTACTACCACTACCACTACTACTACTACCAATACAACTACTACCACTACCAATACAACTACTACAACTACTACTACTACTACTACTACTACTACTACTACTACTACTACTACTACTACTACTACTATTACTACTATAAAAAATAATAATTATAATTATAATAATAATAATTATATAAATAATTTCATGCATAACAACATAAATTAGGAGAATCATCGTAATTACCCCGACCCTATCCCTGACACTAACCCTGACCCTGATCCTGACCCTAACTCTGACCCTGATCCTGACCCTGACCATGACTCTGACCCTGACCCTGACCCTGATCCTGACCCTGACCATGACTCTGATCCTGTCCCTTACCCTGACCATGACCATGACCATGACTCTGACCCTTACCCTGACCATGACCCTTACCCTGACCCTGACCATGAACCTGATCCTGGCCTGACCTTGACCTTGGCTCTGACCAGCATTATTTCATCAAACAGTAGCCAATCGTCTAATATTAAAGTATAATTATTAATTTATAATAAAGGACCTCGCTTCAATTCAACATCAACAGTTTCATCTTCGAATCAGTTAAAAACTTATTTATTTCAAATTTTGGTCTACAATTTTTTTGGACCTACTTTTAAATAATTTATTGGTTTTAAGTATTTAGAACTTAATAAATTCGTTATTAAAAATTACTATTATTAAAATTATATTTAATAAAAAAATTGTTCTATACATTTTTTAAATGGTGATCAATATCACCACCACCCTCACGTCATTACTATCATCATCAAACCATCATCCTCAAACCATCATCATCAAACCATCATCCTCAAACCATCATCAAACCATCATCCTCAAACCATCATCAAACCATCATCCTCAAACCATCATCATCAACCCATTATCATTATCATCATCAACCCACAATCATCATCATCATCTCCACCTTGCAGGTTCGCCCTGGAGGACAGCATGTACTTCTTGCGTGAAGGAATGAAGGTGATCGTGGAAGACCAGGTGACGCAGAGGTTCGACGCCGCAGGTGGGTGGGTGGTTGGGTCGTTAGGTGGGTGGTTGGGTGGTGGGAAGGGGGGGAAGGTGGTTGGTGGGAAGGGGGAGAAGGTGGTTGGTGGGAAGGGGGGGGGGTGGCAGGTGAGTTGGTTGGTTGGTGAGAAGGGGAGGTGGCAGGTGGGTGGGTGGTAGTGAGAAGGGGGAGATGACAGGTGGGTGGGTGGTAGTGAGAAGGGGGAGATGACAGGTGGGTGGGTGGTAGTGAGAAGGGGGAGGTAGCAGGTGGGTGGGAAAGAGGGGGATGGTAGGTAGGAAGAAGGGTGGTGGTAAGAAAAAGGGGTGGGGAATGGGATGAAGGGGGGATGTGGGTAGGAAGAAGTAAGAAGAGGGGTGGGTGAATGGGTGGGAGGAGGAGATGTGGATGGACAGATGGACATTGCGAGTGCATGACTGGCAGAACTCTCTTCATGGAACCTGCTGACCAGGACGAACAAGTACCCAGAGTTCATCAGGTTTGTCTCTTCCGCGCTGGGCAGAAGTCCTTTGAGGCTGTTGATCTGTATTGAACAGTACTACTACTTTTACTACTATTACTACTACTGCTGCCACTACTACTACTACTACTACTAATACTTCTACTACTACTACTACTACTACTACTACTACTACTACTACTACTACTACTACTACTACTGCGATTACTTGTACTACTACTACTACTACTACTACTACTACTACTACTACTACTACTACTACTACTACTACTACTACTACTACTACTACTACTACTACTACTACTACTGCGATTACTAGTACTACTAATAATAACAGTTATAATACTACTAGTACTACTAATAATAACAGTTATAATACTACTAGTACTACTAAGAAAAAGAAAATAAGAATGAAAATAATGAGTTTGATGAAGGGCACATTGACCTCTTTCTAGCTGGCGCTTGTCGCTCCTGTGGGGTGCTGGCTGTGTCCTGCGCATCTTCATTCTCTTCCCTTTCCGGTACTCTTCTCCACTTCCGTTCCAACTTCTCTACTAAAAGCCCTTGCACTCGAGAATCAATTGTGGCGTTATTTATTTGCTCCATCAATATTTTTAGCTTTCAAGACATTCACACACACACACACACAGACACATCCACACACACACACACACACACACACACACACACACACACACACACACACACACACACACACACACACACACACAGACTAGTTTTGGCGCTCATTTCGTTGGTCTGCATCATGGTGGGCACCTACGTCATCGGGCACGTCGAAGACGAGAAGTGAGTGCTCTTGATAATGCCCAAGTGTTCCCATAATCATCATCATCACCACCATCATCACCATCATCATCATCGCCATCATCATCGTCATCGTCATTACCACGACCACAGTCGCAGGAAGAAGTTGAACACATGGCTGAGCATAGCGTGTTACCGCATGCTCTCGAGGTCCTTCTCTTCCGTCATCACCGTGCACAACGGGTGCGAGGAGGGGAGGGAAGAGAGGAGGGGAGGGAAGAGAGGAGGGGAGGGAAGAGAGGAGGGGAGGGTGCGAGGAGGGGAGGGAAAAGAGGAGGGGAGGGAAAAGAGGAGGGGAGGGAATAGAGGAGGGGAGGGAAAAGAGGAGGGGAGGGAAGAGAGGAGGGGAGGGTGCGAGGAGGGGAGGGAAGAGAGGAGGGGAGGGAAGAGAGGAGGGGAGGGAAGAGAGGAGGGGAGGGAAGAGAGGAGGGGAGGGAAAAGAGGAGGGGAGGGAAGAGAGGAGGGGAGGGAAGAGAGGAGGGGAGGGAAGAGAGGAGGGGAGGGAAAAGAGGAGGGGAGGGAAGAGAGGAGGGGAGGGAAGAGAGGAGGGGAGGGAAGAGAGGAGGGGAGGGAAGAGAGGAGGGGAGGGAAGAGAAGAGGGGAGGGGGCAAGGAGAGGAGGGAGGGAAGAGAGGAGGGGAGGGGGCAAGGAGGGGAGGGAAGAGAGGAGGGGAGGGAAAAGAGGAGGGGAGGGAAGAGAGGAGGGGAGGGAAGAGAGGAGGGGAGGGGGCAAGGAGAGGAGGGGAGAGAAGAGAGGAGGGGAGGGGGCAAGGAGGGGAGGGAAGGGAAGGGAGGAAGGAGCAAGGGATAAAGGTGTAGGGGAGTGGGTATTGATTGCACGGCACTAACACACGCAGAGGGAACAGGGCGAAGGGAGGCGGCATCTGCGTGGCGAACCACACCTCGCCCATCGACATCATCATCCTCGGCTGCGACAACTGCTATGCCATGGTTTGGGCGTTTGTGTGTCGTTAACTGAAGTTGTATAAAGTGTGTGCTTTTGTGTGTCGTTAACGGAAGTTGTATAAAGTGTCACTAATTTAAGGTTCGACATATCATTGCATTGAATGTGTATAGGACTTCACAAGTTTCCGCAGACTCATCATTACCACTCTCCCATCCCTTCACCACTCCCTCCCTCTTTCACCAATCCCTATCCTATTACCTCTTCTTCTCACTCCCTCCCACTGCAACCTCTCCCCCTCCCTCCCACTGCAACCTCCCCCTCCTTCCCACTCCTTCCCACTACAACCTCTCCCCCTCCTTCCCACTGCAACCTCCCCCTCCTTTCCCCTCCTTCGCACTGCAACCTCCCCCTCTTTCCCACTCCTTCGCACTGCAACCTCCCTCTCCTTCCTCCTCCCTCCTACTGCAACCTCCCCTTCCCTCCCACTGCAACCTCCCCCTCCTTCCCCCTCCCTCTTACTGCAATCTCTCCCTCCTTCCCCCTCCCTCCCACTGCAACCTCCCCCTCCTTCCCCCCTCCCTCCCACTGCAACCTCCCCCTCCTTCCTCCTCCCTTCTACTGCAACCTCCCCCTCCTTCCCCCTCCCTCCCACTGCAACCTCCCCCTCCTCCCTCCCACTGCAACCTCACAGGTAGGTCAGATTCAAGGAGGTTTGTTTGGCCTGGTGCAGAACGCCATGAGTCGCTCAGCACACCACATCTGGTTCGAGCGCAAGGTCGCCGGAGATCGGTGCGTTCTTCTGGCTCGACTTGAATGCTGTTCCTTTGCTTTACTGTTGTTATCGCCATGAGCTCCACTGAGACACCACCACAACCACAACAACCACCACTGAGACACTACCACAACCACCACAACCACCACACCACCACTGAGACACCACCACAACCACCACAACCACCACTGAGACACCACCACAACCACCACAACCACCACTGAGACACCACCACTGAAACACCACCATAACCACCACTGAGACACCACCACAACCACCACTGAGACACCACCACAACCACCACTGAGACACCACCTCAACCACCACTGAGACACCACCACTGAGACACCACCATAACCACCACTGAGACACCACCACAACCACCACTGAGACACCACCACAACCACCACTGAGACACCAGCACAACCACCACAACCACCACTGAGACA
>OX030960.1:9937787-10047787 GCA_943735955.1 Piscicola geometra
GGGTAGGTTGTTCATGTTGGTGGGTGGGTAGGTTGTTCAAGTTGGTGGGTGGGTAGGTTGTTCAAGTTGGTGGGTGGGTAGGTTGTTCAAGTTGGTGGGTGGGTAGGTTGTTCAAGTTGGTGGGGGCGTAGGTTGGTGGGTGGGTAGGTTGTTCAAGTTGGTGGGTGGGTAGGTTGGTGGCTTGGTGGCTTGGTGGTTGTTCAAATTGGTGGGTGGGTTGGTTGGTGGCTTGGTGGTTGTTTAAATTGGTGGGTGGGTAGGTTGGTGGCTTGGTGGTTGTTCAAATTGGTGGGTGGGTAGGTTGGTGGCTTGGTGGTTGTTCAAATTGGTAGGTTGGTGGCTTGGTGGGTTGGTGGTTGTTTAAATTGGTGGGTGGGTAGGTTGGTGGGTAGGTTGGTGGTTGTTCAAATTGGTGGGTGGGTAGGTTGGTGGGTTGGTGGCTTGGTGGTTGTTCAAATTGGTGGGTGGGTAGGTTGGTGGGTTGGTGGCTTGGTGGTTGTTCAAATTGGTGGGTGGGTAGGTTGTTCAAATTGGTGGGTGGGTTGGTTGGTGGGTTGGTGGGTGGGTAGGTTGTTCAAATTGGTGGGTGGGTTGGTTGTTCAAATTGGTGGGTGGGTAGGTGGCTTGGTTGCTTGGATAGATGGATATGTGGCAGGCAAATGAGTGTTTCCTTATCTGAGTTTTCCAATGGCTGCTTCTTGTCGCTGGCAACTTGAAGAAGGCTTTGTAGACATCGATAGTTTTCAAGTGTGTCGACATTCTATTTTGCAGAAGCGGCTCAATAACCTATCTTTTAATTATGATAATGTGTAATGAATGAAATCATTTAAACTTAAATAAATCAATTTTTATACAATTATTAGTCAAAATCGAAACTTTATGCATTTTAAAAATAACTTAAAATCGAAGATCTGCTATTTGCAACTTGGCACCATGCCGAAGCCGCTAGAACACTCCTACTTTGCTGGACCCCTCTCACTCACTAACTAACTAACTACCACTCTTAATAAGAATTTTCGTTTTTGTATAGTGGCCGGGCATGCAGCTCTTTAGGAATCTTCCAATTTCTTGCAGCGCTGACTTCAATTTCCTCATTATGCATTCATTTTCATCCATGCTGTACTTTCATTTATCTGTATTCTAAAGTATCCTCCATTTATTTATTCGATAAAATATTTTTGCAAATATGTGAAGTGCGGTGACGTAATGGTTTAGACGGCAGTTCGATTCGTGGCATATCCTAATAGGACTGTGGAAGCAAGAAGCACCAGAAACTCACACGAGGAGACGAATGGCGACTCACGTAAGAGCCTACGTCGACACAGTGCCAATAGCACTGAGATATGGCGAGGCAAATCATTATTTGATTCATTTTTTTATTGACTAATTTCATTTTAAGATGTCGAAACTCACAGAATCAACGTCATTTCATCGTTCAAACGCACTTTCCTGGCATCTCGCGATCGGAATTTCAATACGGCTGGCATCAGCCTTTTGTGCGTTAGTTCTGGAGGAGTTATGCAAGCTTTTCAGAACTGGAGACTTGCTTGCATTCGCACATTATTATTAGGTTTATATGACACTATAATAATTCTCGTAATTATTATGATTAATATTTTTAAAGATTAAAATTAATTAACTTTTCAATTCTTCAAATAATTTGTTTGAAAAATAAAAATGTTCAAAATTATAAATTGAATAACAATCTCCAAAAAATGCAAGAATTCAGAAACTCAAACTCAATGCAACAAAAGCAGGCAAAAGCGTCATTATTGCGTATTGCGAGGAAAGCGAAAAGCATGAAATTCGAAGGTGTCAACAGGTGAGAAGGTAAATGCCAGAAGGCAAACATCTGAAGAAATTGCTGGTTTTGAGGCTTCTATTCAAAAGATGTAGATTATAAAATTAAAACAGAAAATATAAATTATATTTCAATTGATAAGAATCTTGAAAATGTCACTCTTCAAAAATGAAATCGATTAATCGATCTCCAGGCGAAGAAAATCAATTATGCGTTTGTAGAAAGAGAAAAGTCCCATTGGCGGAGTTGAAGGTCACATTGGGAGAGTTGAAGGTCACATTGGGGGAGTTGAAGGTCACATTGGGGGAGTTGAAGGTCACATTGGGGGAGTTGAAGGTCACATTGGGGGAGCTGAAGGTCACATTGGGGGATTTGAAGGTCACATTGGGGGAGTTGAAGGTCACATTGGGGGAGTTGAAGGTCACATTGGGGGAGTTAAAGGTCACATTGGGGGAGTTGAAGGTCACATTGGGGGAGTTGAAGGTCACATTGGGGGAGCTGAAGGTCACATTGGGGGAGTTGAAGGTCACATTGGGGGAGCTGAAGGTCACATTGGGGGAGTTGAGGCTGGAAAGATGTTGGAAAGATGGGTGAATGTAAGTCAGTCGTCCAAACTATCGACTGCTGGTCGCAAAGTATAAAAGGTAAGACAAGGAGAGACGCAGTGGAATAAGAGGCAGGCAACAAAATTCAGTAGTATCCAAAGCATCTTTTGAAAAGGCTAAATCGAGAAAAGCAAGGATAAACGGAGATAGGGGGTAGGTCAAAAGACCTTCAGTGGCTTAAGCACCATAACCTAAACTATGGGATGGTCTCAATGGACCGGGGCAATGATGGGACCAGGGTTGTATTCGTAGGGAGGAAGAGGGGGCTGGCTGGAGTCGAAGTGATAGAAGACATTGAAGTCGCCCGGAGGGGGCGAAAGGAGGAGGGGTGGGTGGGTGATGCCTGGACTGGGCAGGGGGGTGAGAGGCTGGGGGATGGTCAGAGGGTTCAATGGGGGTCCCTGGAGAATCGGTCCGAAAAAAATGGGCGAAAGGTTGCTGGCGGAAGGAAAAAGGAACTGAGTGGGTGCTTGAGGGATGAAGAAGTCCATACCTGGAGCGGTCGTTGTGGGTGGCACAATCATTCACTATTTCAAAAACACCTTCAACAAAAACAACCATTCTTCCGCTCAAACCTCTTGTCTTGGCGACCAGCAGATCGCGGTCAAAGCCTCGATAAGTGCCGTTGAGAACTGCCAGCTCCGTTAACTGTCTCTTCTTCAAATCGTCTTCTTCCTCTGGCTAGAGAAGTTGAATATGTTAAACATTATAAAGGACTTTTGCGGAAATAGTTTAATGTTTAAATAGGGTTTGTAAACTTAAGATATTGAGTTGAAAAGAATGTCTATTTAAAAATGTATTTTCTTTCAAATGAGGCCAAAATTAAAGAATTCGAATTGATTATTACAAAAACAAAATCATAAATCACTCATATAGGACGTATAATAGAAAGAATAATTGATCATAATCAATAGGAACTGCAGAAGCATAAGAAAGGTCGAGACAATGGCATTCAGGGGCTGCAAGGCAAGCCGCTTCGAACAAAAGACACCATCTAAAGGTCCTTGCAAGCGATTCCATTTGCTTGTACGGCGTGAATTACTTTGAATTCCTTGTCGTCAGCTCACAGCTTGTTATTGCTACTCAGGCGGGCAGCCCTGCATTGAGATCCACCACTGCATTGAGACTGCACCACTGCATTGAGACTGCACCACTGCATTGAGACTGCACCACTGCATTAAGACTGCACCACTGCATTGAGATCCACCACTGCATTGAGACTGCACCACTGCATTGAGACTGCACCACTGCATTAAGACTGCACCACTGCATTGAGATCCACCACTGCATTGAGATCCACCCCTGCATTGAGATCCACCCCTGCATTGAGATCCACCACTGCATTGAGATCCACCACTGCATTGAGACTGCACCACTGCATTGAGACTGCACCACTGCATTGAGACTGCACCACTGCATTGAGATCCACCACTGCATTGAGACTGCACCACTGCATTGAGACTGCACCACTGCATTGAGACTGCACCACTGCATTGAGATCCACCACTGCATTGAGATCCACCACTGCATTGAGACTGCACCACTGCATTGAGACTGCACCACTGCATTGAGATCCACCACTGCATTGAGATCCACCACTGCATTGAGATCCACCACTGCATTGAGATCCACCACTGCATTGAGACTGCACCACTGCATTGAGATCCACCACTGCATTGAGATCCACCACTGCATTGAGATCCACCACTGCATTGAGATCCACCACTGCATTGAGACTGCACCACTGCATTGAGACTGCACCACTGCATTGAGACTGCACCACTGCATTGAGACTGCACCACTGCATTGAGACTGCACCACTGCATTGAGATCCACCACTGCATTGAGATCCACCACTGCATTGAGATCCACCACTGCATTGAGACTGCACCACTGCATTGAGACTGCACCACTGCATTAAGACTGCACCACTGCATTGAGATCCACCACTGCATTGAGATCCACCACTGCATTGAGATCCACCACTGCATTGAGACTGCACCACTGCATTGAGACTGCACCACTGCATTGAGATCCACCCCTGCATTGAGACTGCACCACTGCATTGAGACTGCACCACTGCTTGTTGGCACTCTGCCTGTTGCCACTGACAGACCATGCTTGAAGCATGCGTAAGGACCCACGCTGATGTGCTGCGTTCAGATTTTTCATATATTTAAGAGCCTTTGGAGGCTTTTCAGTCCTCAAAAATATTTCTACTCCGTTAACATCGAGACACTGGTGATGATGGTATGATGACGAGGGTAGTAATGGTCGTACAATGAGGATGGTGGTGACATCGAGAATGATGATGGTGGTGGCAATGAGGGTGCTGGTGATAATGATGATGGTTGGCGAGCGGGTTGGCTTAGATGGTAATCGTTAGACCTGCAACTTAAAGGTCGCCAGTTTCGAATCTCTGTTCAGCCAACCGTGAGCTATCATATACCTAGTGTATATGATGCGGTGTTTCAAGACTTATGTCGTGTGAGTGGCGCTTCAGTTGCGTGCCCAGGCGCTATACAAAACTGACATTTCAAATGTAATGGTGAAGCTACCAGGCTAGCAAACATCACACGTCACTAAACAAGACAAGAACTTACAATGGGAGTCAGAAGCTTGCTGATCTCCTGCACAGCCCTTCTCAGTCTTATCTGGTGACGTCATCATTGTATCATCATCATCATGATCATATCGAAATTAGCCTCAATACATGCCAAAGCGTTTGAACACCAAACACTACAACCACTCCCCGCAACAGCATTTCACTACTACACGACACTCAAACTCAACACTTAACTCACCAAAACATGACATCGCCACACAACCACACCACACTACCACACAACCACATCACACTACCACCCCTCCACCCACCCACCCACCCACCCACCCACCCACCCTTCCACCCACCCACCCACTCCTTCACCTCTCCACCCACCCTTCCACCCACCCGCCCACTTCTCCACCCACCCAACCACCCACCCACCCACCTGGGCTCTGTTCAGTGAGTCTTCCACCTTGATGAGCACATGCAGGTCTTCGTTCAGATGCTCCCACTTCGCCTTGCCTTTCATATGCACTTCCTGGAGTGGTGATGATGATAATGATGATGGTGGTGGTGGTAGTGGTGGTGGTGGTGGTGGTGGAGATTGTTGGAGTAGTGGTATTGGTTTTGATGGAGATGAAGATGTTTTTCATTTTGAACACTCCACACTGCATCTTTCTGAAGACTTTTCGAGCCTTCATTTAACGAGGCACACTCCATCAAAGAACCCACCTTCTGCTTGTCTCTCATCGAGCCCATGCCTCTGATGAGGATCCTGCAGCCAGTGTCCAGCTCCAGCTGCTTCGCTGTCAGTCCTCTCGGGCCCAGAAGTCTGCCCACGAAGTTGAACTGGCAACAACGAATATTAAAGAGTAGCCTCAATGCAAAATAATTATTTAAAAAACTTTCTTTTTCAACTTATTCTTCTACTTTTCTTTTTCTTCAATTTTTCCCTTCAACCATTTTTCCCCACCTCCTTTCTCTACCTTCTCTTCCTTCTTCCACTCCTTCCTTCTCCTTCTCCATTTCTTTCCATCTTCTCCTTCTCCCTCCTCCTCCCGTCCATCTTCTTCTCTACCTCCTCCTCCCTCCTATTACTCCCACCTCTTCCCGTCTACCTCCACCTCCTCCTCCTCCTCCCTTCTCCTCCTTCTCTTCCTCTCACCTCTGGGTACTCCTTCACGGGCACACAGATCTTCTCACTCAAGGTGACCACTTGGCCATCGGGCTTGGGCAATACCAGGGGCTCGGTCACTAAGCTGGAGTTGAAGACGTTCGTGCGCACTTTGTTGATCTCTGAGGCGTGAAGGGAAAAAGAGAGTGGTGAGTGGACGTAAGTGGAGGTAAGTGGACGTAAGTGGAGGGGTGGTAGTGTGTGGGTTGTGGGGATGGAGGTTTGTGAAGTTGGAAACAAGAATGGGGAGGAAATTGGTATAATCAATCAGTATAATCAATCAATGCTTCAGTCTAGCGAATTCGTTCGTTCCACGTAGGTCCCTTTGACCTGAGGTGCTCGACTCTTTTCCCATCAATGAAGCAAGAACTACAGAATGCCTTCCACGAAAACATATTCTTATTTGCATACTTTCGCAAGTGCTTCGCATGCAAACTTCATAGACTCGCACCTTCGTCCAGCAAGCGGTTGACGTGCTGAAAGTTGGTGGAGAAGGAGTTCAGTTGAGTTTTGTCTCTGAGCAGTTGCAGCAGGTAAACGGAAGGGTTTGCCAGATTAACTTCGTCGAAGAACATTTTGGAAGTTTAGCGAGGGTTGTGATGGAATTGTCTTTGGCAGAGGTTAGCTTAGCTTCTTGTCCCGTTCCTCGTGCAGATTTGTAAGTTACTTTCGCTTGGCAAATCTATTGCTTTTTTATTCTCAACTAAGGCAACTCAGATAAAGAGACATTTAAATTATAAAACCACTATCGCAGACCTGGATATTAAGCTTTAAATTAATTTTTGCCTGCATGGATGCCGGTCCTTAGGGAAATTGTTATAACACACAGACTTGATCAAATCGTCAGTTTGACATTTTAAATGGCATCAATGAATGGTTGCATATATCAACTTTTATTCTATCTATCGTCAGTCTGTCATGTATAATCCTTTTCTTAAGCACCAATGTATTTCTTCATATACATCTGCGCATACAACCATACTTACTGCCTGAATGATCACTACTGCAGTAAAATAAAGCCCTTCTCCAAATACTACTACTACTACTACTACTACTACTACTACTACTACTACTAATACTACAACAACAACTACTACTACTACTACTACTACTACTACTACTACTACTACTACTACTACTACTACTACTACTACTACTACTACTACTACTACTACTACTACTACTACTACTACTACTACTACTACTACTACTACTACTACTACTACTACTACTACTACTACTACTACTACTACTACTACTACTACTACTACTACTACTACTACTACTACTACTACTACTACTACTACTACTACTACTACTACTACTACTACTACTACTACTACTACTACTACTACTACTACTACTACTACTACTACTACTACTACTACTACTACTACTACTACTACTACTACTACTACTACTACTACTACTACTACTACTACTACTACTAATACCAATACAATTACTACTAATACCAATACAACTACTACTTCTACTACTACTACTACTACTACTACTACTACTACTAATAATAATAATAATAATAATAACAATAATATTAATAAAAAAATTATTAATAATAATAATATTCAATGACTTCTTACCCTTCGGGTTCTACCAATACTCTATGACGTCTCACTTTGCTCTGTCTATCTTACATCTATATATCTTACATATTTCACGCTTTTCTATTTCGCATTTTTCAATTTTTTAATTTGCACAAACTTAGATATCTACATGTAACTTATAGGCAGAAATCTCTGCTGAGAAGATGGCTAAGAGGTAGAATTCAGACTTGAAGATCCATGTTTTCAAAGAACTTTCATGCATGCGTTCCACTGTGTGGCATTTAAATATTTTTATGGACATTTTTTCCATTGTATTAAATTTTACTGTACTGTAGACCCTTTTACTGAGTGAATTGTACTGTATCGTATGCATAGTATTATAATGTGTAAATTGTACTTTACTTCGTTAGATTTTTCTTTAATCTGTTTAACTGTCTTTGTACTGTGCTTTGTATTCTGCTGCAATGCACAAAGCTGCCAATGACGTGGTTTACAACTTACATTTTGACTTCATTCGGTTTCACTACAATCCTTCTATTGTAATGCATTTGTGACGCAGCTCTTTGGCATTCACTCAATGCATTAAAATGCATGTACAGTTTCAAAATGGAGCATATGCCACTCAATTCATGTGTTACGACCACATGTTTGAACAGTATATATCGTCGTTAAGCACACTGCAACAACCACACCACAACAATGTGGTTATAGGTGAACTGCACGCAAAAGAAAGCACAGTGCATGTGTTAAATGCACATTTGATTTTGCACATTTCTTCTTGAAATGCGATTTTTCTGAAAACCCTAACCCTAACCTTAACCCTAAATTAAAGTTTTTTCTGAAAAAAAGAAGAAATGTGCAAAATCAAATGTGCATTTAACACATGCACTGTGCTTTCTTTTGCGTGCAGTTAACCTACAACCCAACAATGTTTCATACTTTTTCCTACAAAGCAACGTGAAACAATTAACTTTTGAACGCGTTGATGGTTCTAGGATAAAAAGTTGTCAGGATAAAAAGTTTTCAGGATAAAAAGTATTCAGGAAAAAAAGTCTTGAGGATAAAAAGTCTTCGGATAAAAAGTCTTCAAGATAAAAAGTCTTCAGGATAAAAATTCTTCAGGAAAAAAAGTCTTCCGGATAAAAATTCTCCAGAATAAAAAGTCTCCAGAATAAAAAGTCTCCAGGATAAAAAGTCTTCAAGATAAAAAGTCTTCAGTATAAAAAGTCTTCAGAATGAAAAGTTTTCAGGATAAAAAGTCTTCAGGATAAAAAGCCTTCACGAAAAAAATCTTCAGATAAAAAATCTTCAAAAAATTAACTTTTAAGGAAAAATACGTGATTAATACGTGATCCTTAAAACTTAAAAAATAAAATTTAATACTTTTTTCTAATTTTGCTATATTTTTTTCGTTCAATCTCGAAATAGCATTTGAATAAATTTGACTTGGCTGTTGTTGTTCCGTCACTTAAACCATAAAACGAAGTTAAACAGTTAATGGTGAAGAGAACGAAGTTAAACAGTTAATGGTGAAGAGAACGAAGTTAAACAGTTAATGGTGAAGAGAACGAAGTTAAACAGTTAATGGTGAAGAGAACGAAGTTAAACAGTTAATGGTGAAAAGAACGAAGTTAAACAGTTAATGGTGAAGAGAACGAAGTTAAACAGTTAATGGTGAAGAGAACGAAGTTAAACAGTTAATGGTGAAGAGAACGAAGTTAAACAGTTAATGGTGAAGAGAACGAAGTTAAACAGTTAATGGTGAAGAGAACGAAGTTAAACAGTTAATGGTGAAGAGAAAGCAAAAATGAATGAACACGAGAAAGACATCACAGATGAAATGCAGGTATGGAAAGATGGAGGTTAGAGGGGGTTTGGAGGGGGTTTGGAGGGGGTTTGGAGGGGGTTTGGAGGGGTTTAGAGGGGATTTGGAGGGGATTTGGAGGGGGTTTGAAGGGGGTTCGAACGGGGTTTAGAGGGGGTTTAGAGGGGGTTTGGAGGGGATTTGGAGGGGGTTCGAACGGGGTTTAGAGGGGGTTTAGAGGGGGTTTGGAGGGGGTTTGGAGGGGATTTGGAGGGGGTTCGAACGGGGTTTAGAGGGGGTTTGGAGGGGGTTTGGAGGGGTTTGAAAGAGTTTAGAGGGGGTTTGGAGGGGGTTTGGAGGGGGTTTGGAGGGGGTTCGAACGGGGTTTAGAGGGGGTTTGGAAGGGGTTTAGAGGGGGTTTGGAGGGGGTTTGGAGGGGATTTGGAGGGGGTTTGGAGGGGGTTTGGAGGGGTTTGAAGGAGTTTAGAGGGGGTTTGGAGGGGGTTTTGAGGGGGTTTGGAGGGGCTTGGAAGGGGTTCGAAGAGGGTCTGGAAGGGATTTGGAGGGGGTATGGAGGGGGTTTGGAGGGGTTCGAAAAGGGTCTGAAAGGGGTTTGGAGGGGGTTTGGAGGGGTTTGGAGGGGGTTTGAAGGGGGTTTGGAGGGGGTTCGAAGAGGGTCTGAAAGAGGTTTGGAGGGGGTTTGGAGGGGTTTGGAGAGGGTTTGGAGGGGGTTTGGAGAGGGTTTGGAAGGTTTTTGGAGGGGGTTGAAAAAAGTCACATTGGATTGGAATGCTCAGCATTAAACGTGCGTCCCATGGAGTAGGCAAGTGTCTTGTGAAGTCTGTTTCTCTCCCTCTCCTTCTCCACCAAGTGATTCTGCAATGGAAGTCTTCAAGTACTCTCAATGCATTGCATCTATTATTATTGGCGTTTTCTTCGATGATTATTATTCTCTTTTGCTACATTACTTTTTTTTATTGACTTTTATTAAATTTTGTTTTTATTGACTTTTATTACATTTGGTTTTATTTAATTTTAGTAAATTTTGTTTTTATTGATTTTAATTTTATTATGCATTAAAATTTATACTGCGACTATAGCACAGCATCAGAGCAACCTGTCTGGCGAGGCTGAGCGAGGTGGACCTGCGAGGAAGAATCATTCTGTCCACCTCTTGTCTGTGAGGAAAGGGCATTCTGTCCACCTCTTGTCTGTGAGGAAGGGGCATTCTGTCCACCTCTTGTCTGTGAGGAAGGGGCGTTCTGTGCACCTCTTGTCTGTGAGGAAGGGGCATTCTGTCCACCTCTTGTCTGTGAGGAAGGGGCGTTCTGTGCACCTCTAGTCTTTTCTCATTCACCACTTTTCTGCTTTGCTGCAACAAAGAAAATTAAACAATCGTTTCTTTTTGATATTCATCAACCTTATTCAAGCTCATAAAAAGCCTTCTAGGGCACTAACAACTAACAAACTGTCTCGTCGGCTGGACCTTCTCGATAAGCTGGGCTGCAGTTTTCCAGTACTCATCGATACTTCTCCGCTCCTCCTCGATGGCTGTGATGTCGTCAGAAGCAACCTCGTCTAGGAAGGACCAAAAGAAAACAATATGAATTATTAGTGGTTTTATTTGCGATGTGTTTGGATGACAACGGACCATGTGAATCTAGATAGTGGAACCTCCCCAAGCCACATGCTGCGAGAGCCTTCAACTCTTCAAGTTCCTCTCGTTCACTCGCATGTCTCTCGCCTGAGTTGTGTTTGTCTGGGGTGGTGATGATAATGATTGAGGAGTCGTTACAGCTACTAGTTATATCATCATAACCATCAACAATATCACCATAACCATCAACAATATCACCACAACCATCAACAATATCATCATAACCATCAACAATATCATCATAACCATCAACAATATCATCATGACCATCAACAATATCATCATAACCATCAACAATATCATCATAACCATCAACAATATCATCATAACCATCAGCAATATCACAATAACCATCAACAATATCACAATAACCATCAACAATATTATCATAACCATCAACAATATCACCATAACTATCAACAATATCATCATAACCATCAACAATATCATCATAACCATCAACAATATCATCATAACCATCAGCAATATCACAATAACCATCAACAATATCACCATAACCATCAACAATATCATCATAACCATCAACAATATTATCATAACCATCAACAATATCATCATAACCATCAACAATATCATCATAACCATCAACAATATCACCATAACCATCAACAATATCATCATAAACATCAACAATATCATCATAACCATCAGCAATATCATCATAACCATCAGCAATATCACAATAACCATCAACAATATCATCATAACCATCAACAATATCATCATAACCATCAACAATATCATCATAACCATCAACAATATCACCATAACCATCAACAATATCATCATAACCATCAACAATATCATCATAACCATCAGCAATATCACAATAACCATCAACAATATTATCATAACCATCAACAATATCATCATAACCATCAACAATATCATCATAACCATCAACAATATCACCATAACCATCAACAATATCACCATAACCATCAACAATATCATCATAACCATCAACAATATCACCATAACCATCAACAATATCATCATAAACATCAACAATATCATCATAAACATCAGCAATATCATCATAACCATCAGCAATATCACAATAACCATCAACAATATCATCATAACCATCAACAATATCATCATAACCATCAACAATATCATCATAACCATCAACAATATCACCATAACCATCAACAATATCATCATAAACATCAACAATATCATCATAACCATCAGCAATATCATCATAACCATCAGCAATATCACAATAACCATCAACAATATCATCATAACCATCAACAATATCATCATAACCATCAACAATATCATCATAACCATCAACAATATCACCATAACCATCAACAATATCATCATAACCATCAACAATATCATCATAACCATCAGCAATATCACAATAACCATCAACAATATTATCATAACCATCAACAATATCATCATAACCATCAACAATATCACCATAACCATCAACAATATCATCATAACCATCAACAATATCACCATAACCATCAACAATATCATCATAAACATCAACAATATCATCATAAACATCAGCAATATCATCATAACCATCAGCAATATCACAATAACCATCAACAATATCATCATAACCATCAACAATATCATCATAACCATCAACAATATCATCATAACCATCAACAATATCACCATAACCATCAACAATATCATCATAAACATCAACAATATCATCATAACCATCAGCAATATCATCATAACCATCAGCAATATCACAATAACCATCAACAATATCATCATAACCATCAACAATATCATCATAAACATCAACAATATCATCATAACCATCAACAATATCATCATAACCATCAACAATATCACCATAACCATCAACAATATCATCATAACCATCAACAATATCATCATAACCATCAACAATATCACCATAACTATCAACAATATCACCATAACCATCAACAATATCACCATAACTATCAACAATATCACCATAACCATCAACAATATCACCATAACCATCAACAATATCATCATAACCATCAACAATATCAGCATAACCATCAACAATATCACCATAACTATCAACAATATCACCATAACCATCAACAATATCACCATAACCATCAACAATATCATCATAACCATCAACAATATCAGCATAACCATCAACAATATCACCATAACCATCAACAATATCACCATAACCATCAACAATATCATCATAACCATCAACAATATCAGCATAACCATCAACAATATCCTCATAACCATCAACAATATCAGCATAACCATCAACAATATCACCATAACCATCAACAATATCACCATAACCATTAACAATATCAGCATAACCATCAACAATGTTACCATAACCATCAACAATATCACCATAACCATCAACAATATCTCCATAACCATCAACAATATCATCATAACCATTAACAATATCATCATAACCATCAACAATATCACCATAACCATCAACAATATCATCATAGCCATCAGCAATATCACCATAACCATCAACGATATCACCATAACCATCAACAATATCATCATAACCATCAACAATATCATCATAACCATCAACAATATCATCATAACCATCAACAATATCATCATAGCCATCAGCAATATCACCATAACCATCAACAATATCAGCATAACCATCAACAATATCATCATAGCCATCAACAATATCACCATAACCATCAACAATATCATCATAACCATCAACAATATCACCATAACCATCATTACCCTCATCATCATCATCATCATCAACATCATCTTCTTCATCATCATCATCATCATCTTCTTCATCATCATCATCATCATCCGCGTCCCACCTGTGGACTTCAAGTACACCACATTCAACGCCACCATGCCGTCCGAGCACTCTTCCTCAACCATTGATGACGTCACTTCAGGATCATCCTCAAGAAAGCCTGTCGTTATCACGTACACGCCTTGACTCTCTGGATACGTGCGAATATATGGTTCAAGAAAATCATATCATCATCATTAGCATCGTCATCATCATCATCATCATCATCATCATCATTAGTTTCCTTTTCCTCATCTTCCTCATCATCACCAATATATTGTTTGAGAGGCTTCACTTGAGTGAATGCCTCCTTCAAAGCTTTCAATGCATTCCTCCCTCCTGTGCATTCCAGACCAGCTATCCACCTGATGATGATCATGATGACGATAATGATAATAATGATGACGATAATGATAATGATGGTGGTGGCTTTGATGATGATGATGACGATAAGCATAATATACGTGAACCTCCATGTTTCTTGCAGGCTTTCTCCGGTAGGCTTGGTCATGAAGGGACGCCACGACGCCACTTCACTGCCCATTCTTGTCATGTAACAAACATATTTTTTTGAGTCAAGTTGGAGGGCGGTGGGGTGAAGGGTTAGAGGTGAAAGGGGGATTTAAACCCACTGGAATTCAAGAGGGTTGGTGTGATGGGAGTGAAAAAAATTTTCAAACTTCTAAAATAAATAAAGAATTTAAAAGCATAAATTTTTTTTCTTCGTGAAAAGTTCTCCAATTCCATCCTGTCTGAGTCTTATAATTAAAAAACAACAACTGAATGAATGAGCTGTAACACACGCGATGACGTTGTAGTAGAGCTTGTTGGTGAGCTGTTGCTCGAGCAGCTGTTTGAGACTGCTCTTGAGGCGCCATTCCTTCGACCGCTCACTCAGATCCAGTAGCAGCACCACGCTGCCAATGCCAGTGAGTGAAAGGTTTTGAGGGTCAACATACATAAATTATTCATCGGAAACTCAGTCAACCATACCGTCATTTTCTTCCGTCTTTTTTTCCCCCATTACCTACCACCCTCCACTCATTCCTCCGTTCTCACTCTTTTTCTTATCCTATCCATTCATCTTCTTTCATTTCTTTATCCTCACCCCTCCATCCCCACTCCTTCTCTCACCTCTCCTCGCACAAGTGTCCAAAGACTTTGCTACTTCCACGCTTCAGAAAGAGCAGCATTTTCTCCAGCATCTGCGCCACCTCCTGCAAGCGACCCTGGTATGCCCTCAAACCCACCACATTGACGTGCACATGTCTCCACCCACCGTCCTTCCACGCCACCCTCAGCATGGCCCGCGAATGCACCCTTGCTGCCACCCTCTGTCCAGTCACCTTCACCGTCGTTTCCTTTGTCTCAAAGGCGTTTGCAGCTAGGACTTGGTAAATGCCCAAGCCTCTAGCTGTGGTATGTTGTGTCGTATAAGATATACGGTATAGGGGTGCATAGCGAGTCATAGCGTGGTTAGTTGCGTTGTGTCATGTGCTATGTGGTTTGAACAACATTCCAACACAATTCAAACTGCATTCCAGTCTGCAACACGCCATAACTGCATAACAAGTTCAAATATATTTGGCCTAAAGCAGCATCATGGGCATTTGAAGCGGTGACCTTCCAGTCCATTCTGCCTCAACCACTCCTTCACTGACGACTGCTTGCGTGCAGGTGACGATAACATCAAAGGAGAAAAGCCAGGAAACGTTGGATGTTCGAATGGATCGGTTGCTGGTTCGGAGAAGACTGGCTGTTTTAATGGCTGTGGAATCGGTATTTAACGCATTAATTCTTTTAAAGTATTAATGGGTCAGATCCGCCAATCATAGATGTATCTTTTATATCTAACTTTTATAAATGTATCCTTTATATCTAACTTTTATAAATGTATCCTTTATATCTAACTTTTATAAATGTATCCTTTATATCTACTTTTTATAGATGTATCCTGTATATCTACTTTTTATAGATGAATCCTGTATATCTACTTTTTATAGATGTATCCTGTATATCTGCTTTTTATAGATGTATCCTGTATATCTACTTTTTATAGATGTATCCTTTATATCTACTTTTTATAGATGTATCCTTTATATCTACTTTTTATAGATGTATTCTTTATATCTACTTTTCATAGATGTGTGGCAGCTGGCGCGGCCCAATCACCATCTGCACCGCTTTGGCGGATCTGACCCGTATTAATAAGGCCTATTTTAAGTATAAAGAATCCCTATTTTAAGTATAAAGAATCCCTATTTTAAGTATAAATAAACCATATTTTAAGTATTAATAAACCCTATTTTAAGTACGAATAAACTTTATTTTAAGTATAAATAAACCCTATTTTAAGTATAAACAAACCCCATTTTAGGTATAAATAAACCATATTTTAATTATAAATAAACTTTATTTTAAGTATAAATAAACCCTATTTTAAGTATAAATAAACCCTATTTTAAGTATAAATAAACCATATTTTAAGTATAAATAAACTTTATTTTAAGTATAAATAAACTTTATTTTAAGTATAAATAAACCCTGAATATCAATAAATGATTCTTACTGGTCCCACTAGCTTCACTACAGTAGTTCCGAAATGACCAGACCTAATTTCATTCACCTGGATAATTAAGAGATTGAACACATGATGATGATGATGATGATGATGATGATGATGGTGATGATGATGGTGATGATGATGACGATGATGATGGTGATGATGATGACGATCATGATGGTGGTGATGATGATGACGATGATGATGATGATGATGATGATGGTGGTGGTGATGATGATGATGATGCTGATGATGATGATGATGCTGATGATGATGATGATGATGATGATCGAGATAAGTGAGAAGATAATGGAATGGGGAAGATAGAGGTAGTCAGATATAATATAAGAAGGATGGACGCAAAGACCTGGCTCATGAGATCTTGCGCCTTCCTCACCTCTTGCAGCACCTCCTTCAGATCTGAACTCTCGAGTCTCCAGTTCTGTAGATTTCAGCAGCAGTTTTATGTCTTTTTACTGCTTTGAAATGTATTCTAAAATGGCGATCTTTAAATACAGTTTTCAATGGTTATTAATACCATTATTATTTGTTCTTAGTGATGTTACAGCAATGTTTAACATTTTTTTAACCAGCTGAACAAACTCGTGAAAAAGAAACAGTTTAAAATCTGTTGCATTAATTGCTCACTTCATAGTGGGAGTTGTAGCAGTGGTAGGTGTTTCTCGTTTTGGCAGCAAACTTCCTCAGGATTTCCTTAGACGCAAAAGAAGCATTCCAGTCATTTATCTATCTATTCTCCCTCTATAAACAACAACAACAATAATCCCTACAACAATCCCAACAACAAGATGTGGCCAGGCAACGGGGTCTGTCGTGGTAGTATAACAAGGAGACCAAGGATTACAGCCTGAAACAAATACACAGAGTTTAAAATTGACTCATTGGACACTGGAAAACTGGCGGTTGAGGCTCTAAGCTGGTTGAGTGAGGGATAGGAATGGAGCTAGGTAAAGATTGTATGTGACTGCAAACCACTTCATTTACCTTCGGCCGCTAATTCATTGTAGTAAGTTACGGGACAACCCTACCCGAAAAGTCGTTTCCAGATCTGGTGTCTGCCAAAGAGTCTTAGACCACAGAGCTGATGAAGGCAATCTCAGTAATGACAGACTGAAATGTATCTACAAAGGCATAATCAAGGAAGGTGAAGAAAAGCTCACCAAACCTGCTCGCACCAACCTGAGCAGGTTTCTCACTGTGTAACACCCGGTGATCAGTGCCTTCCAATGTAGAACCGGTCTGAGCCAAGTTGACTTGTGTTGACTGCCACAAAAATCAAGAAACGACGGCACACCTCTGGACAGACTGAAAATGCTCTGGAAATGCAAAAACTGGCGTACGGAATGACAATCACTCACTCAGTTAATCAATCAGACAGATTTCTATAGCGCTTTCTCATCCAATTCAAGAGCATTCTAGGACTAACACAAGAGCCTAGCATGACGGTGCAGCTGGAAAAAACAACTTTCTCCTGTGCTACAACATTGCTGATGTAAAAAACAACAGCCTCACTAAATTAACAACCCCAGTAACAACAACAACAACTAATATACATTTATACACGGATGATGACACTCGAAAGAAACAAGATGCAGATGGAGTTGGTAGGAGAGATTAGCTTCTTCCAGAAAATCCAAAACGTCCTGCATCTGCTGCTCTGTTCTGTGTGGGTTAGAAGGCATGTGCTGTTCTGTGTGGGTTAGAGGGCATGTGCTGTTCTGTGTGAGTTAGAAGGCATGTGCTGTTCTGCGTGGGTTAGAGGGCATGTGCTGTTCTGTGTGGGTTAGAAGGCATGTGCTGTTCTGTGTGGGTTAGAAGGCATGTGCTGTTCTGTGTGGGTTAGAAGGCATGTGCTGTTCTGTGTGGGTTAGAAGGCATGTGCTGTTCTGCGTGGGTTAGAAGGCATGTGCTGTTCTGCGTGGGTTAGAAGGCATGTGCTGTTCTGTGTGGGTTAGAAGGCATGTGCTGTTCTGTGTGGGTTAGAGGGCATGTGCTGTTCTGTGTGGGTTAGAAGGCATGTGCTGTTCTGTGTGGGTTAGACAGAGATCATCACATGCAACAAACTCTTGAGGCATCAAAGGCACCAACTTCGACGAGACGATCACGACAAGAGTGTCCATGCTGGCACTCACACCCCTTCTCCCCTCATCATCATCATCATCTTCTTCACTCTCTTCTTTTTCACACTCTTCTTCCCACCGGTTTTTTTCTCTTTGACTCCTGTGACCTTCAACTACGTGACCCATCCTTTCATGACGTCTGACCTCATAGTCTGCCACTCCGTGTCTCATGACCTTATCACACATGACCTCTTTGATGCATCCGAGCAGGTCACTTCCTTCAGCACACGGCAACTCCTCTATCCACTCTCTCGCCTCGTCGAACCTTCAGAGGGTCAAGTGTTTGTGCTCGCTGCTTCTGCTTACACTTACATCTCTAATTAAATTGAAAAGTAGGAATCTAGGGTTGAAAAAATTTAAATATCATTATCATCAAGACTCTTCCATTCATCTTCCTTACGGCTACCACCATCATCAGCACCACCTGCTCTGGTTCATGCACACAGGCTTTTGCCACAGCGACTGCACGCTTGTGTGGTAGGCGTTCAGATGAAGAAGTCGGCATGACGACAACTGAGTGGCCAGCAGACCCTGCAAATGTGTTTAAAAGCGAAGCTCGATTATAATAGTGATAAAAATATTAGCTTAAATTACCAATAATTTGAATAAAAATAAATATTAGAATTGCTTTTCTTTTATTATACATGCCTTGAGACAGCTTTTTAGATAATATTCATTGCCAAAGCTTTCCTTTGACGCATCTACCAGCACCACCAGTCGGTCGCCCCTGATGTTGCCGAAGAACTGAGTTGTGTAGTGTGGTGTGATTAGATGTAGTGTGGTGTAGTGTGATGGGGTGTGGTGTGGTTGAGTATGGTGTGGCGCGATCAGTTGTAAATTGTTGTAGTATGATGTGGTGTAGTGTGGTTTGTTTTTGTGCGATTTTAGATGTAAAAATAGTATTGAATCTATTTAACCTGTCTCTTTCCTGAGAAATATTCTCTTATCTTCATCGAAAAATCATGAATTGCTCTGTATGAAAATTTTAATTATATTCTCAGTGAATCTTTATATTTGAAAAGTTTTTAGTTTTTATATATAATATATTCATGCAGTTAACTCTTTTTTTCTCTCCCCCTCCACAACCACCCACTGCTCAAACCTCCCTTCCCCTTTAAAACCACCCACTGCTCAAACCTTTCTCCCCCTCCACAACCACCCACTGCTCAAACCTCCCTCCCCCTCCACAACCACCCACTGCTCAAACCTCCCTCCCCCTCCACAACCACCCACTGCTCAAACCTCCCTCCTCCTCCACAACCACCCACTGCTCAAACATCCCTCCCCCTCCACAACCACCCACTGCTCAAACCTCCCTCCCCCTCCACAACCACCCACTGCTCAAACCTCCCTCCCCCTCCACAACAACCCACTGCTCAAACCTCCCTCCCCCTCCACAACCACCCACTGCTCAAACCTCCCTCCCCCTCCACAACCACCCACTGCTCAAACCTCCCTCCCCCTCCACAACCACCCACTGCTCAAACCTCCCTCCCCCTCCACAACCACCCACTGCTCAAACCTCCCTCCCCCTCCACAACCACCCACTGCTCAAACCTCCCTCCCCCTCCACAACCACCCACTGCTCAAACCTCCCTCCCCCTCCACAACCACCCACTGCTCAAACCTCCCTCCCCCTCCACAACCACCCACTGCTCAAACCTCCCTCCCCCTCCACAACCACCCACTGCTCAAACCTCCCTCCCCCTCCACAACCACCCACTGCTCAAACCTCCCTCCCCCTCCACAACCACCCACTGCTCAAACCTCCCTCCCCCTCCACAACCACCCACTGCTCAAACCTTCCTCCCCCTCCACAACCACCCACTGCTCGAACCTCCCTCCCCCTCCACAACCACCCACTCTTCAAGTTTTCTCTGAAAGTCATCAAGATCCTTTCTCGACATTTGCAAGCACTGGTGCAGCTTTCCTGTTTCGCTGTCCACTTCAGGCCTGATGACGAGGATAAGGATAAATCTGATGATATTTATATTATATTATATAAACAAGCAAGAAAAGACGTGTGAGGAGTTAGTTTCGCAAATAAGCATCCTCGCACGTACTGGTTGTATGCTGCTTGCGCAATGATGCTTTTCAGAGTCAAGTGCCTGCTCGAAAAGGAATTCCCTCTCATCCAGCCTTCCAGCTCTCCTAGCACTTTCGCATCCATCAACCATTCTCTTTCCTTCAGTCTTCCTCTCTTTAGCTTGACGCTTGTGTGCATCTCTCTTATCGGCTCCTCATTTCTTCCACACAGCATCTTTTCCACCTTTTTGTTTCTTCTCCATCTTTCTTCTTTTTCTACTCCACAACTCTTATCTCCCCTTTCACCGTTCCATCGATCGGCATCATCACTTCTACTTCTACCTTTTCTCCTCTCACCTTTTGAACTTCGTTGAATGTTTCTCCCACCAGGATCACCACCACTGTCGTCATATTGCTTGCTTAAATGCTTGGCATTCAAATCTTTAGGCACTTTTTCGCTGCCATTGAAAATCCTCTCAACTTCATCACGCCTAAACTTACATCTGGGTAGTTCTAATGATTCATTTTCACGATGCCCATCTTCTCTTTCTATTTTTACTTTTTTTTCAAAGTTTTTTCTCATATCCTTCTCAATCTTGAACCTTACCTTGCTTTGCCCCTTCAGTTCGCCAATCCTTGTGTGCATTTTTGAACAGTCTTTTAAGCCATTTCACAATATCTCTCATAGAAATATTCAATGAAAAGACAACTCAAATTGTTTCGGGGTATGATTATGATTATATTTCAGTATAAGAACTTATTCCTTCATCCATTAACTATAATTTGAAAATGTCTTTGACAATTTGATATGCCATTTCTCTATATTTACATACGTTGCTATAGCAGCAAGGTGTTTTGAAATTTCAACAAAACTTGTTCAGTACATTGTTACAATAAATTTAATAACGATCACATTTGAGTTATTATTTATACTTTTACCCTTTTATGCTACACTAAAGTTAGAAAAAATCATAATTTTAAATTTTAAAAGTTCTATTTATATTTCAAAAAAAAGAAAGAAAAATTTGAATGTATTCTCAGTTTAAAATAATTATAGGGTTTGGTTTACGGTCTTCACCGTCTTCATCGTCTTCATCTTCTTGCAACCATACTTCCCCCGGAATCCAAAATCTTTGGTTTCCCGGAGACGGCCCGCGGGGTCATATCTACCCTTTTTCCTTAACTAAGGGGGGTGAATAAAGCAAAAAAAATTTTAATCTCGATAAATAGACGATAAGATCGAAACGAGTTGTTAATACGCTAAGTGAGCGGTCATCGAGGGAGATAGGTGATGCGACGGCGGATGCCGTTAAAAAACTTGAAAGTCTTAGAAAATAAAGAGTAAATTTACAGATTATAATCGCGTTTCAATGGGACCCAAGCCGATTAAAGCATGTTTTCTCGCGCATTCGACCGGAGCGGCGAGGATCTCGGCCTAGCGTGGAATTTCATTGCCAGTGAAAAAATTTTTAAAATGAAATTTTTAAAAAATCGTTCGTTCAATCATGAGACAAATTTCAAAATAACTTCATTTGACAAGAGTTGCCATTTGAAACTTTATTATCTTGAGTTTCGAAGCATGCCTATACCTATAGAATATACATAGTTAACTAGCGTGAGACATCGATTTTCAATTTTTGTGAAACGAAAATAAGGCCGTATAAGAGACGATAAGATTGAAACAATTTTATTTTAACTGCTGTCTATATCAACCAACACCTTTCATCGTCTTCATCGTCTTCATCGTCTTCACCGTCTTCATCGTCTTCATCGTTCATCTTCACCGTCTTCATCGTCTTCATCGTTCGTCTTCACCTTCTTCACCGTCTTCATCGTCCTCACCGTCTTTATCGTCTTCATCGTCTTAACCGTCTTCACCGTCTCCATCGTCTTCACCGTCTTCATCGTCTTCACCGTCTTCATCGTCTTCACCGTCTTCATCGTCTTCACCGTCTTCATCGTCTTCACCGTCTTCATCGTCTTCACCGTCTACATCGTCTTCATCGTTCGTCTTCACCGTCTTCATCGTCTTCATCGTCTTCACCGTCTTCATCGTCTTCACCGTCTTCATCGTCTTCATCGTCTTCATCGTCTTCACTGTCTTCACCGTCTTCACCGTCTTCACCGTCTTCACCGTCTTCATCGTCTTCATTGTCTTCATCGTCTTCATCGTATTTATCGTCTTCACCGTCTTCATCGTTCGTCTTCATCGTCTTCATCGTCTTCATCGTCTTGCAACCATACTTCCCCCGGAATCCAAAATCTTTGGTTTGCCGGAGACTGCCCGCGGGGTCATATCTACCCTTTTTCCTTAACTAAGAAGGGTGAATAAAGCAAAAAAAATTTTAATTTCGATAAATAGACGATAAGATCGAAACGAGTTGTTAATACGCTAAGTGAGCGGTCATCGAGGGAGATAGGAGATGCGATGGCGGATGCCGTTGAAAAACTTGAAAGTCTTAGAAAATTAAGAGTAAATTTACAAAGTAAAATCGCGTTTCAATGGGACCCAAGCCGATTAAATTATGTTTTCTCGCGCATTCGACCGGAGCGGCGAGGATCTCGGCCTAGCGTGGAATTTCATTGCCAGTGAAAAAATTTTTAAAATGAAATTTTTAAAAAATCGTTCGTTCAATCATGAGACAAATTTCAAAATAAGTTCATTTGACAAGAGTTGCCATTTGAAACTTTATTATCTTGAGTTTCGAAGCATGCCTATACCTATAGAATATACATAGTTAACTAGCGTGAGACATCGTATTTCAATTTTTGTGAAACGAAAATAAGGCCGTATAAGAGACGATAAGATTAAAACAATTTTATTTTAACTGCTGTCTATATCAACCAACACCTTTCATCGTCTTCATCGTCTTCACCGTCTTCATCGTCTTCACCGTCTTCATCGTCTTCTAGGTCTTCATCTTCTTCATCGTCTTCACCGTCTTCATCGTCTTTATCGTCTTCACCGTCTTCATTGTCTTCTTCGTCTTCACCGTCTTCACCGTCTTCACCGTCTTCATCGTCTTCACCATCTTCATCGTCTTCACCGTCTTCACCGTCTTAATCGTCTTAATCGTCTTCATCGTCTTCACCGTCTTCATCGTCTTCACCGTCTTCATCGTCTTCACCGTCTTCATCGTCTTCATCGTCTTCATCGTCTTCATCGTCTTCACCGTCTTCATCGTCTTCACCGTCTTCATCGTCTTCACCGTCTTCATCGTCTTCACCGTCTTCATCGTCTTCACCGTCTTCATCGTCTTCACCGTCTTCATCGTCTTCACCGTCTTCATCGTCTTCACCGTCTTCATCGTCTTCACCGTCTTCATCGTCTTCATCGTCTTCATCGTCTTCATCGTCTTCACCGTCTTCATCGTCTTCATCGTCTTCATCGTCTTCACCGTCTTCACCGTCTTCACCGTCTTCACCGTCTTCATCGTCTTCATCGTCTTCACCGTCTTCACCGTCTTCACCGTCTTCACCGTCTTCACCGTCTTCATCGTCTTTATCGTCTTCATCGTCTTCATCGTCTTCACCGTCTTCATCGTCTTCACCGTCTTCATCGTCTTCACCGTCTTCATCGTCTTCATCGTCTTCATCGTCTTCATCGTCTTCACCGTCTTCATCGTCTTCACCGTCTTCATCGTCTTCACCGTCTTCATCGTCTTCACCGTCTTCTTCGTCTTCATCGTTCGTCTTCACCGTCTTCATCGTCTTCATCGTCTTCATCATCTTCACCGTCTTCATCGTCTTCATCGTCTTCATCGTCTTCATCGTCTTCACCGTCTTCATCGTCTTCATCGTCTTCACCGTCTTCACTGTCTTCACCGTCTTCACTGTCTTCACCGTCTTTATCGTCTTTATCGTCTTCACCGTCTTCATCGTCTTTATCGTCTTCATCGTCTTCATCGTCTTCACCGTCTCCACCGTCTTCACCGTCTTCATCGTCTTCACCGTTTTCACCGTCTTAACCGTCTTCATCGTCTTCATCGTCTTCACCGTCTTCACCGTCTTCACCGTCTTCACCGTCTTCACCGTCTTCACCGTCTTCATCGTCTTCATCGTCTTCACCGTCTTCACCGTCTTCACCGTCTTCACCGTCTTCACCGTCTTCACCGTCTTCATCGTATTCACCGTCTTCACCGTCTTCACCGTCTTCATCGTCTTCATCGTCTTCACCGTCTTCACCGTCTTCACCGTCTTCAACGTCTTCATAGTCTTCATCGTCTTCATCGTCTTCATCGTCTTCATCGTCTTCATCGTCTTCATCGTCTTCACCGTCTTCATCGTCTTCATCGTCTTCATCGTCTTCATCGTTCGTCTTCACCGTCTTCACCGTCTTCATCGTCTTCATCGTTCCTCTTCACCGTCTTCACCGTCTTCACCGTCTTCACCGTCTTCACCGTCTTCACCGTCTTCACCGTCTTCACCGTCTTCATCGTCTTCACCGTCTTCATCGTCTTCACCGTCTTCATCGTCTTCACCGTCCACATCGTCTTCATCGTCTTCACTGTCTTCATCGTCTTCACCGTCTTCATCGTCTTCACCGTCTTCACCGTCTCCATCGTCTTCACCGTCTTCATCGTTTGTATTCACCGTCTTCATCGTCTTCATCGTCTTCACCGTCTTCACCGTCTTCATCGTCTTCATCGTCTTCACCGTCTTCATCGTCTTCACCGTCTTCTTCGTCTTCATCGTTCGTCTTCACCGTCTTCATCGTCTTCATCGTCTTCATCATCTTCACCGTCTTCATCGTCTTCACCATCTTCATCGTCTTCACCGTCTTCACCGTCTTCATCGTCTTCACCGTCTTCATCGTCTTTATCGTCTTCATCGTCTTCATCGTCTTCACCGTCTTCATCGTCTTCACCGTCTTCATCGTCTTCACCGTCTTCATCGTCTTCATCGTCTTCATCGTCTTCACCGTCTTCATCGTCTTCACCGTCTTCATCGTCTTCACCGTCTTCATCGTCTTCACCGTCTTCTTCGTCTTCATCGTTCGTCTTCACCGTCTTCATCGTCTTCATCGTCTTCATCATCTTCACCGTCTTCATCGTCTTCATCGTCTTCATCGTCTTCATCGTCTTCATCGTCTTCACCGTCTTCATCGTCTTCATCGTCTTCACCGTCTTCACTGTCTTCACCGTCTTCACCGTCTTCACCGTCTTTATCGTCTTTATCGTCTTCACCGTCTTCATCGTCTTTATCGTCTTCATCGTCTTCATCGTCTTCACCGTCTTCACCGTCTTCACCGTCTTCACCGTCTTCATCGTCTTCACCGTTTTCACCGTCTTAACCGTCTTCATCGTCTTCATCGTCTTCACCGTCTTCACCGTCTTCACCGTCTTAACCGTCTTCACCGTCTTCACCGTCTTCATCGTCTTCATCGTCTTCACCGTCTTCACCGTCTTCACCGTCTTCACCGTCTTCACCGTCTTCACCGTCTTCACCGTCTTCATCGTATTCACCGTCTTCACCGTCTTCACCGTCTTCATCGTCTTCATCGTCTTCACCGTCTTCACCGTCTTCACCGTCTTCAACGTCTTCATAGTCTTCATCGTCTTCATCGTCTTCATCGTCTTCATCGTCTTCATCGTCTTCATCGTCTTCACCGTCTTCATCGTCTTCATCGTCTTCATCGTCTTCATCGTTCGTCTTCACCGTCTTCACCGTCTTCATCGTCTTCATCGTTCCTCTTCACCGTCTTCACCGTCTTCACCGTCTTCACCGTCTTCACCGTCTTCACCGTCTTCATCGTCTTCACCGTCTTCATCG
This sequence comes from Piscicola geometra, assembly GCA_943735955.1. Classification (NCBI taxonomy): domain Eukaryota; kingdom Metazoa; phylum Annelida; class Clitellata; order Hirudinida; family Piscicolidae; genus Piscicola; species Piscicola geometra. Next base: position 9,964,267 of record OX030960.1, read on the forward strand.
TCTTCACCGTCTTCATCGTCTTCACCGTCCACATCGTCTTCATCGTCTTCACTGTCTTCATCGTCTTCACCGTCTTCATCGTCTTCACCGTCTTCACCGTCTTCATCGTCTTCACCGTCTTCATCGTTTGTATTCACCGTCTTCATCGTCTTCATCGTCTTCACCGTCTTCACCGTCTTCATCGTCTTCATCGTCCTCACCGTTTTCACCGTCTTCATCGTCTTCATCGTTCATCTTCACCGTCTTCATCATCTTCACCGTCTTCATCGTCTTCATCGTCTTCACCGTCTTCATCGTCTTCACCGTCTTCATCGTCTTCACCGTCTTCACCGTCTTCACCGTCTTCATCGTTCGTATTCACCGTCTTCATCGTCTTTATCGTCTTCATCGTCTTCACCGTCTTCACCGTCTTCACCGTCTTCACCGTCTTCACCGTCTTCACCGTCTTCATCGTCTTCACCGTCTTCACCGTCTTCACCGTCTTCATCGTCTTCATCGTCTACACCGTCTTCACCGTCTTCACCGTCTTCAACGTCTTCATAGTCTTCATCGTCTTCATCGTCTTCATCGTCTTCATCGTCTTCATCGTCTTCACCGTCTTCATCGTCTTCATCGTCTTCATCGTCTTCATCGTCTTCATCGTCTTCATCGTTCGTCTTCACCGTCTTCATCGTCTTCACCGTCTTCACCGTCTTCATCGTCTTCATCGTTCCTCTTCACCGTCTTCACCGTCTTCACCGTCTTCACCGTCTTCACCGTCTTCATCGTCTTCACCGTCTTCATCGTCTTCACCGTCTTCATCGTCTTCACCGTCCACATCGTCTTCATCGTCTTCACTGTCTTCATCGTCTTCACCGTCTTCATCGTCTTTACCGTCTTCACCGTCTTCATCGTCTTCACCGTCTTCATCGTTTGTATTCACCGTCTTCATCGTCTTCATCGTCTTCACCGTCTTCACCGTCTTCATCGTCTTCATCGTCTTCACCGTTTTCACCGTCTTCATCGTCTTCATCGTTCATCTTCACCGTCTTCATCGTCTTCACCGTCTTCATCGTCTTCATCGTCTTCACCGTCTTCATCGTCTTCACCGTCTTCATCGTCTTCACCGTCTTCACCGTCTTCACCGTCTTCATCGTTCGTATTCACCGTCTTCATCGTCTTCATCGTCTTCACCGTCTTCACCGTCTTCATCGTCTTCATCGTTCATCTTCACCGTCTTCATCGTCTTCACCGTCTTCATCGTCTTCATCGTCTTCACCGTCTTCATCGTCTTCATCGTCTTCATCGTCTTCACCGTCTTCATCGTCTTCACCGTCTTCATCGTCTTCTCCGTCTTCATCGTCTTCATCTTCTTGCAACCATACTTCCCCCGGAATCCAAAATTTTTGGTTTCCCGGAGACTGCCCGCGGGGTCATATCCACCCTTTTTCCTTAACTAAGGAGGGTGAATAAAGCAAAAAAAATTTTAATCTCGATAAATAGACGATAAGATCGAAACGAGTTGTTAATACGCTAAGTGAGCGGTCATCGAGGGAGATAGGAGATGCGACGGCGGATGTCGTTGAAAAACTTGAAAGTCTTAGAAAATTAAGAGTAAATTTACAGAGTATAATCGCGTTTCAATGGGACCCAAGCCGATTAAAGCATGTTTTCTCGCGCATTCGACCGGAGCGACGAGGATCTCGGCCTAGCGTGGAATTTCATTGCCAGTGAAAAAATTTTTTAAATGAAATTTTTAAAAATCTTTCGTTCAATCATGAGACAAATTTGCGCGCCTGCTGCCTTCCTTGGATGTGGTAGCCGTTTCTCATGCTCCCTCTCCGGAATCGAACCCTGATTCCCCGTTACCCGTTACAACCATGGTAAGCATATCACATACCATCGAAAGTTGATAGGGCACACACTTGAAAGATCTGTCGCCGACGCTAGGTCGTGCGATCAGCCGTAATTTATTCAGAGTCACCAAAATTTACGAGCCGGAGCCCGATTGATTTTGATCTAATAAACGCGCCCTTTCCGTAAGGTCTGAGCTTTGGTGCATGTATTAGCTCTAGAATTACCACAGTTATCCAAGTAAATTTTTACGATCTAATAAATAATGGGTGGCCTAATGAGCCATTCGCAGCTTCACTGTTTGAAAGTTTGTGCTTAGACATGCATGGCTTAATCTTTGAGACAAGCATATAACTATAATCGTTTACAGATTATAATCGCGTTTCAATGGGACCCAAGCCGGTGAAGGCATGTTTTCTCGCGCATTCGACCGGAGCGGTGAGGATCTCGGCCTAGCGTGGAATTTCATTGCCGGTGAAAAATTTTTAAATTAAAAATTTTAAAAAATCTTTCGTTCAATCATGAGACAAATCTCAAAATAAGTTCATTAGACAAGAGTTGCCATTTAAAACTTTATTATCTTGAGTTTCGAAGCATGCCTATACCTATAGAATATACAAGAGTTAACTAGCGTGAGACATCGAGTTTCAATTTTTGTGAAACGAAAATAAGGCCGTATAAGAGACGATAAGATTAAAACAATTTTATTTTAACTGCTGTCTATATCAACCAACACCTTTCATCGTCTTCATCGTCTTCATCTTCTTCATCGTCTTCACCGTCTTCATCGTCTTCATCGTCTTCATCGTCTTCATCGTCTTCACCGTCTTCACCTTCTTCATCGTCTTCATCGTCTTCATCGTCTTCATCGTCTTCACCGTCTTCACCGTCTTCATCGTCTTCATCGTCTTCATCGTCTTCACCGTCTTCATCGTTTTCATCGTCTTCATCGTCTTCATCGTCTTCACCGTCTTCATCGTCTTCATCGTCTTCATCGTCTTCACCGTCTTCATCGTCTCATCGTCTTCACCGTCTTCACGGTCTTCACGGTCTTCACCGTCTTCATCGTCTTCATCGTCTTCATCGTCTTCATCGTTCGTCTTCACCGTCTTCATCGTCTTCATCGTCTTCACCGTCTTCACCGTCTTCACCGTCTTCACCGTCTTCACCGTCTTCACCGTCTTCACCGTCTTCATCGTCTTTATCGTCTTCATCGTCTTCATCGTCTTCATCGTCTTCATCGTCTTCACCGTCTTCATCGTCTTCACCGTCTTCATCGTCTTCACCGTTTTCATCGTTCGTCTTCACCGTCTTCATCGTCTTCACCGTCTTCATCGTCTTCATCGTCTTCACCGTCTTCACCGTCTTCACCGTCTTCATCGTATTCACCGTCTTCACCGTCTTCACCGTCTTCATCGTCTTCATCGTCTTCACCGTCTTCACCGTCTTCACCGTCTTCAACGTCTTCATAGTCTTCATCGTCTTCATCGTCTTCATCGTCTTCATCGTCTTCATCGTCTTCATCGTCTTCATCGTTCGTCTTCACCGTCTTCACCGTCTGCATCGTCTTCATCGTTCCTCTTCACCGTCTTCACCGTCTTCACCGTCTTCACCGTCTTCACCGTCTTCACCGTCTTCACCGTCTTCATCGTCTTCACCGTCTTCATCGTCTTCACCGTCTTCATCGTCTTCACCGTCCACATCGTCTTCATCGTCTTCACTGTCTTCATCGTCTTCACCGTCTTCATCGTCTTCACCGTCTTCACCGTCTTCACCGTCTTCATCGTCTTCACCGTCTTCATCGTTTGTATTCACCGTCTTCATCGTCTTCATCGTCTTCACCGTCTTCACCGTCTTCATCGTCTTCATCGTCTTCACCGTTTTCACCGTCTTCATCGTCTTCATCGTTCATCTTCACCGTCTTCATCGTCTTCACCGTCTTCATCGTCTTCATCGTCTTCACCGTCTTCATCGTCTTCACCGTCTTCATCGTCTTCACCGTCTTCACCGTCTTCACCGTCTTCATCGTTCGTATTCACCGTCTTCATCGTCTTTATCGTCTTCACCGTCTTCACCGTCTTCATCGTCTTCATCGTCTTCACCGTCTTCACCGTCTTCACCGTCTTCACCGTCTTCACCGTCTTCACCGTCTTCATCGTCTTCACCGTCTTCACCGTCTTCACCGTCTTCATCGTCTTCATCGTCTACACCGTCTTCACCGTCTTCACCGTCTTCAACGTCTTCATAGTCTTCATCGTCTTCATCGTCTTCATCGTCTTCATCGTCTTCATCGTCTTCACCGTCTTCATCGTCTTCATCGTCTTCATCGTCTTCATCGTCTTCATCGTCTTCATCGTCTTCATCGTTCGTCTTCACCGTCTTCATCGTCTTCACCGTCTTCACCGTCTTCATCGTCTTCATCGTTCCTCTTCACCGTCTTCACCGTCTTCACCGTCTTCACCGTCTTCATCGTCTTCACCGTCTTCATCGTCTTCACCGTCTTCATCGTCTTCACCGTCCACATCGTCTTCATCGTCTTCACTGTCTTCATCGTCTTCACCGTCTTCATCGTCTTTACCGTCTTCACCGTCTTCATCGTCTTCACCGTCTTCATCGTTTGTATTCACCGTCTTCATCGTCTTCATCGTCTTCACCGTCTTCACCGTCTTCATCGTCTTCATCGTCTTCACCGTTTTCACCGTCTTCATCGTCTTCATCGTTCATCTTCACCGTCTTCATCGTCTTCACCGTCTTCATCGTCTTCATCGTCTTCACCGTCTTCATCGTCTTCACCGTCTTCATCGTCTTCACCGTCTTCACCGTCTTCATCGTTCGTATTCACCGTCTTCATCGTCTTCATCGTCTTCACCGTCTTCACCGTCTTCATCGTCTTCATCGTTCATCTTCACCGTCTTCATCGTCTTCACCGTCTTCACCGTCTTCACCGTCTTCATCGTCTTCACCGTCTTCATCGTTTGTATTCACCGTCTTCATCGTCTTCATCGTCTTCACCGTCTTCACCGTCTTCATCGTCTTCATCGTCTTCACCGTTTTCACCGTCTTCATCGTCTTCATCGTTCATCTTCACCGTCTTCATCGTCTTCACCGTCTTCATCGTCTTCATCGTCTTCACCGTCTTCATCGTCTTCACCGTCTTCATCGTCTTCACCGTCTTCACCGTCTTCACCGTCTTCATCGTTCGTATTCACCGTCTTCATCGTCTTTATCGTCTTCACCGTCTTCACCGTCTTCATCGTCTTCATCGTCTTCACCGTCTTCACCGTCTTCACCGTCTTCACCGTCTTCACCGTCTTCACCGTCTTCATCGTCTTCACCGTCTTCACCGTCTTCACCGTCTTCATCGTTTTCATCGTCTACACCGTCTTCACCGTCTTCACCGTCTTCAACGTCTTCATAGTCTTCATCGTCTTCATCGTCTTCATCGTCTTCATCGTCTTCATCGTCTTCACCGTCTTCATCGTCTTCATCGTCTTCATCGTCTTCATCGTCTTCATCGTCTTCATCGTTCGTCTTCACCGTCTTCATCGTCTTCACCGTCTTCACCGTCTTCATCGTCTTCATCGTTCCTCTTCACCGTCTTCACCGTCTTCACCGTCTTCACCGTCTTCATCGTCTTCACCGTCTTCATCGTCTTCACCGTCTTCATCGTCTTCACCGTCCACATCGTCTTCATCGTCTTCACTGTCTTCATCGTCTTCACCGTCTTCATCGTCTTTACCGTCTTCACCGTCTTCATCGTCTTCACCGTCTTCATCGTTTGTATTCACCGTCTTCATCGTCTTCATCGTCTTCACCGTCTTCACCGTCTTCATCGTCTTCATCGTCTTCACCGTTTTCACCGTCTTCATCGTCTTCATCGTTCATCTTCACCGTCTTCATCGTCTTCACCGTCTTCATCGTCTTCATCGTCTTCACCGTCTTCATCGTCTTCACCGTCTTCATCGTCTTCACCGTCTTCACCGTCTTCATCGTTCGTATTCACCGTCTTTATCGTCTTCATCGTCTTCACCGTCTTCACCGTCTTCATCGTCTTCATCGTTCATCTTCACCGTCTTCATCGTCTTCACCGTCTTCATCGTCTTCATCGTCTTCACCGTCTTCATCGTCTTCATCGTCTTCATCGTCTTCACCGTCTTCATCGTCTTCACCGTCTTCATCGTCTTCACCGTCTTCATCGTCTTCTCCGTCTTCATCGTCTTCATCTTCTTGCAACCATACTTCCCCCGGAATCCAAAATTTTTGGTTTCCCGGAGACTGCCCGCGGGGTCATATCCACCCTTTTTCCTTAACTAAGGAGGGTGAATAAAGCAAAAAAAATTTTAATCTCGATAAATAGACGATAAGATCGAAACGAGTTGTTAATACGCTAAGTGAGCGGTCATCGAGGGAGATAGGAGATGCGACGGCGGATGTCGTTGAAAAACTTGAAAGTCTTAGAAAATTAAGAGTAAATTTACAGAGTATAATCGCGTTTCAATGGGACCCAAGCCGATTAAAGCATGTTTTCTCGCGCATTCGACCGGAGCGACGAGGATCTCGGCCTAGCGTGGAATTTCATTGCCAGTGAAAAAATTTTTTAAATGAAATTTTTACAAATCTTTCGTTCAATCATGAGACAAATTTGCGCGCCTGCTGCCTTCCTTGGATGTGGTAGCCGTTTCTCATGCTCCCTCTCCGGAATCGAACCCTGATTCCCCGTTACCCGTTACAACCATGGTAAGCATATCACATACCATCGAAAGTTGATAGGGCACACACTTGAAAGATCTGTCGCCGACGCTAGGTCGTGCGATCAGCCGTAATTTATTCAGAGTCACCAAAATTTACGAGCCGGAGCCCGATTGATTTTGATCTAATAAACGCGCCCTTTCCGTAAGGTCTGAGCTTTGGTGCATGTATTAGCTCTAGAATTACCACAGTTATCCAAGTAAATTTTTACGATCTAATAAATAATGGGTGGCCTAATGAGCCATTCGCAGCTTCACTGTTTGAAAGTTTGTGCTTAGACATGCATGGCTTAATCTTTGAGACAAGCATATAACTATAATCGTTTACAGATTATAATCGCGTTTCAATGGGACCCAAGCCGGTGAAGGCATGTTTTCTCGCGCATTCGACCGGAGCGGTGAGGATCTCGGCCTAGCGTGGAATTTCATTGCCGGTGAAAAATTTTTAAATTAAAAATTTTAAAAAATCTTTCGTTCAATCATGAGACAAATCTCAAAATAAGTTCATTAGACAAGAGTTGCCATTTAAAACTTTATTATCTTGAGTTTCGAAGCATGCCTATACCTATAGAATATACAAGAGTTAACTAGCGTGAGACATCGAGTTTCAATTTTTGTGAAACGAAAATAAGGCCGTATAAGAGACGATAAGATTAAAACAATTTTATTTTAACTGCTGTCTATATCAACCAACACCTTTCATCGTCTTCATCGTCTTCATCTTCTTCATCGTCTTCACCGTCTTCATCGTCTTCATCGTCTTCATCGTCTTCATCGTCTTCACCGTCTTCACCTTCTTCATCGTCTTCATCGTCTTCATCGTCTTCATCGTCTTCACCGTCTTCACCGTCTTCATCGTCTTCATCGTCTTCACCGTCTTCACCGTCTTCATCGTCTTCATCGTCTTCATCGTCTTCACCGTCTTCATCGTTTTCATCGTCTTCATCGTCTTCATCGTCTTCACCGTCTTCATCGTCTTCATCGTCTTCATCGTCTTCACCGTCTTCATCGTCTCATCGTCTTCACCGTCTTCACGGTCTTCACGGTCTTCACCGTCTTCATCGTCTTCATCGTCTTCATCGTCTTCATCGTTCGTCTTCACCGTCTTCATCGTCTTCATCGTCTTCACCGTCTTCACCGTCTTCACCGTCTTCACCGTCTTCACCGTCTTCACCGTCTTCACCGTCTTCACCGTCTTCATCGTATTTATCGTCTTCATCGTCTTCATCGTCTTCATCGTCTTCATCGTCTTCACCGTCTTCATCGTCTTCATCGTCTTCATCGTCTTCACCGTCTTCTTCGTCTTCATCGTTCGTCTTCACCGTCTTCATCGTCTTCATCGTCTTCATCATCTTCACCGTCTTCATCGTCTTCATCGTCTTCATCGTCTTCATCGTCTTCATCGTCTTCACCGTCTTCATTGTCTTCATCGTCTTCACCGTCTTCACTGTCTTCACCGTCTTCACCGTCTTCACCGTCTTTATCGTCTTTATCGTCTTCACCGTCTTCATCGTCTTCATCGTCTTCATCGTCTTCATCGTCTTCACCGTCTTCACCGTTTTCACCGTCTTCATCGTCTTCACCGTCTTCACCGTCTTAACCGTCTTCATCGTCTTCATCGTCTTCACCGTCTTCACCGTCTTCACCGTCTTCACCGTCTTCACCGTCTTCATCGTCTTCATCGTCTTCACCGTCTTCACCGTCTTCACCGTCTTCACCGTCTTCACCGTCTTCATTGTATTCACCGTCTTCACCGTCTTCACCGTCTTCATCGTCTTCACCGTCTTCACCGTCTTCACCGTCTTCACCGTCTTCATTGTATTCACCGTCTTCACCGTCTTCACCGTCTTCATCGTCTTCATCGTCTTCATCGTCTTCATCGTCTTCATCGTCTTCATCGTCTTCATCGTCTTCACCGTCTTCATCGTCTTCATCGTCTTCATCATCTTCATCGTCTTCATCGTTCCTCTTCACCGTCTTCACCGTCTTCACCGTCTTCATCGTTTGTCTTCACCGTCTTCACCGTCTTCATCGTCTTCACCGTCTTCATCGTCTTCACTGTCTTCATCGTCTTCACCGTCTTCACCGTCTTCACCGTCTTCACTGTCTTCACCGTCTTCACCGTCTTCACCGTCTTCACCGTCTTCATCGTCTTTATCGTCTTCATCGTCTTCATCGTCTTCATCGTCTTCATCGTCTTCACCGTCTTCATCGTCTTCACCGTCTTCATCGTCTTCACCGTCTTCTTCGTCTTCATCGTTCGTCTTCACCGTCTTCATCGTCTTCATCGTCTTCATCATCTTCACCGTCTTCATCGTCTTCACCGTCTTCATTGTCTTCATCGTCTTCACCGTCTTCACTGTCTTCACCGTCTTCACCGTCTTCACCGTCTTTATCGTCTTTATCGTCTTCACCGTCTTCATCGTCTTTATCGTCTTCATCGTCTTCATCGTCTTCACCGTCTTCACCGTTTTCACCGTCTTCACCGTCTTCATCGTCTTCACCGTCTTAACCGTCTTCATCGTCTTCATCGTCTTCACCGTCTTCACCGTCTTCACCGTCTTCACCGTCTTCACCGTCTTCACCGTCTTCATCGTCTTCACCGTCTTCACCGTCTTCACCGTCTTCACCGTCTTCACCGTCTTCACCGTCTTCATCGTATTCACCGTCTTCACCGTCTTCACCGTCTTCATCGTCTTCATCGTCTTCACCGTCTTCACCGTCTTCACCGTCTTCAACGTCTTCATAGTCTTCATCGTCTTCATCGTCTTCATCGTCTTCATCGTCTTCATCGTCTTCATCGTCTTCACCGTCTTCATCGTCTTCATCGTCTTCATCGTCTTCATCGTCTTCATCGTTCCTCTTCACCGTCTTCACCGTCTTCACCGTCTTCACCGTCTTCACAGTCTTCATCGTCTTCATCGTCTTCATCGTCTTCACCGTCTTCTTCGTCTTCATCGTTCGTCTTCACCGTCTTCATCGTCTTCATCGTCTTCATCATCTTCACCGTCTTCATCGTCTTCATTTTCTTCATCGTCTTCATCGTCTTCATCGTCTTCACCGTCTTCATTGTCTTCATCGTCTTCACCGTCTTCACTGTCTTCACCGTCTTCACCGTCTTCACCGTCTTTATCGTCTTTATCGTCTTCACCGTCTTCATCGTCTTCATCGTCTTCATCGTCTTCATCGTCTTCACCGTCTTCACCGTTTTCACCGTCTTCATCGTCTTCACCGTCTTCACCGTCTTAACCGTCTTCATCGTCTTCATCGTCTTCACCGTCTTCACCGTCTTCACCGTCTTCACCGTCTTCACCGTCTTCATCGTCTTCATCGTCTTCACCGTCTTCACCGTCTTCACCGTCTTCACCGTCTTCACCGTCTTCATTGTATTCACCGTCTTCACCGTCTTCACCGTCTTCATCGTCTTCACCGTCTTCACCGTCTTCACCGTCTTCACCGTCTTCATTGTATTCACCGTCTTCACCGTCTTCACCGTCTTCATCGTCTTCATCGTCTTCATCGTCTTCATCGTCTTCATCGTCTTCATCGTCTTCATCGTCTTCACCGTCTTCATCGTCTTCATCGTCTTCATCATCTTCATCGTCTTCATCGTTCCTCTTCACCGTCTTCACCGTCTTCACCGTCTTCATCGTTTGTCTTCACCGTCTTCACCGTCTTCATCGTCTTCACCGTCTTCATCGTCTTCACTGTCTTCATCGTCTTCACCGTCTTCACCGTCTTCACCGTCTTCACTGTCTTCACCGTCTTCACCGTCTTCACCGTCTTCACCGTCTTCATCGTCTTTATCGTCTTCATCGTCTTCATCGTCTTCATCGTCTTCATCGTCTTCACCGTCTTCATCGTCTTCACCGTCTTCATCGTCTTCACCGTCTTCTTCGTCTTCATCGTTCGTCTTCACCGTCTTCATCGTCTTCATCGTCTTCATCATCTTCACCGTCTTCATCGTCTTCATCGTCTTCATCGTCTTCATCGTCTTCATCGTCTTCACCGTCTTCATTGTCTTCATCGTCTTCACCGTCTTCACTGTCTTCACCGTCTTCACCGTCTTCACCGTCTTTATCGTCTTTATCGTCTTCACCGTCTTCATCGTCTTTATCGTCTTCATCGTCTTCATCGTCTTCACCGTCTTCACCGTTTTCACCGTCTTCATCGTCTTCACCGTCTTCACCGTCTTAACCGTCTTCATCGTCTTCATCGTCTTCACCGTCTTCACCGTCTTCACCGTCTTCACCGTCTTCACCGTCTTCACCGTCTTCATCGTCTTCACCGTCTTCACCGTCTTCACCGTCTTCACCGTCTTCACCGTCTTCACCGTCTTCATCGTATTCACCGTCTTCACCGTCTTCACCGTCTTCATCGTCTTCATCGTCTTCACCGTCTTCACCGTCTTCACCGTCTTCAACGTCTTCATAGTCTTCATCGTCTTCATCGTCTTCATCGTCTTCATCGTCTTCATCGTCTTCATCGTCTTCACCGTCTTCATCGTCTTCATCGTCTTCATCGTCTTCATCGTCTTCATCGTTCCTCTTCACCGTCTTCACCGTCTTCACCGTCTTCACCGTCTTCACAGTCTTCATCGTCTTCACCGTCTTCATCGTCTTCACCGACTTCATCGTCTTCACCGTCCACATCGTCTTCATCGTCTTCACTGTTTTCATCGTCTTCACCGTCTTCATCGTCTTCATCGTTCCTCTTCACCGTCTTCACCGTCTTCACCGTCTTCACCGTCTTCACCGTCTTCACCGTCTTCACCGTCTTCATCGTCTTCACCGTCTTCATCGTCTTCACCGTCTTCATCGTCTTCACCGTCCACATCGTCTTCATCGTCTTCACTGTCTTCATCGTCTTCACCGTCTTCATCGTCTTCACCGTCTTCACCGTCTTCATCGTCTTCATCGTCTTCACCGTTTTCACCGTCTTCATCGTCTTCATCGTTCATCTTCACCGTCTTCATCGTCTTCACCGTCTTCATCGTCTTCATCGTCTTCACCGTCTTCATCGTCTTCACCGTCTTCATCGTCTTCACCGTCTTCACCGTCTTCACCGTCTTCATCGTTCGTATTCACCGTCTTCATCGTCTTTATCGTCTTCACCGTCTTCACCGTCTTCATCGTCTTCATCGTCTTCACCGTCTTCACCATCTTCATCGTCTTCATCGTCTTCACCGTCTTCTTCGTCTTCATCGTTCGTCTTCACCGTCTTCATCGTCTTCATCGTCTTCATCGTCTTCATTTTCTTCACCGTCTTCATCGTCTTCACCGTCTTCATCGTCTTCACCGTCTTCACCGTCTTCACCGTCTTCATCGTTCGTATTCACCGTCTTCATCGTCTTATTCGTCTTCACCGTCTTCACCGTCTTCATCGTCTTCATCGTCTTTATCGTCTTCATCGTCTTCACCGTCTTCATCGTCTTCACCGTCTTCTTCGTCTTCATCGTTCGTCTTCACCGTCTTCATCGTCTTCATCGTCTTCATCATCTTCACCGTCTTCATCGTCTTCATCGTCTTCATCGTCTTCATCGTCTTCACCGTCTTCATTGTCTTCATCGTCTTCACCGTCTTCACTGTCTTCACCGTCTTCACCGTCTTCACCGTCTTTATCGTCTTTATCGTCTTCACCGTCTTCATCGTCTTCATCGTCTTCATCGTCTTCACCGTCTTCACCGTTTTCACCGTCTTCATCGTCTTCACCGTCTTCACCGTCTTAACCGTCTTCATCGTCTTCATCGTCTTCACCGTCTTCACCGTCTTCACCGTCTTCACCGTCTTCACCGTCTTCACCGTCTTCATCGTCTTCACCGTCTTCACCGTCTTCACCGTCTTCACCGTCTTCACCGTCTTCACCGTCTTCATCGTATTCACCGTCTTCACCGTCTTCACCGTCTTCATCGTCTTCATCGTCTTCACCGTCTTCACCGTCTTCACCGTCTTCAACGTCTTCATAGTCTTCATCGTCTTCATCGTCTTCATCGTCTTCATCGTCTTCATCGTCTTCATCGTCTTCACCGTCTTCATCGTCTTCATCGTCTTCATCGTCTTCATCGTCTTCATCGTTCCTCTTCACCGTCTTCACCGTCTTCACCGTCTTCACCGTCTTCACCGTCTTCATCGTCTTCACCGTCTTCATCGTCTTCACCGACTTCATCGTCTTCACCGTCCACATCGTCTTCATCGTCTTCACTGTTTTCATCGTCTTCACCGTCTTCATCGTCTTCATCGTTCCTCTTCACCGTCTTCACCGTCTTCACCGTCTTCACCGTCTTCACCGTCTTCACCGTCTTCACCGTCTTCATCGTCTTCACCGTCTTCATCGTCTTCACCGTCTTCATCGTCTTCACCGTCCACATCGTCTTCATCGTCTTCACTGTCTTCATCGTCTTCACCGTCTTCATCGTCTTCACCGTCTTCACCGTCTTCATCGTCTTCATCGTCTTCACCGTTTTCACCGTCTTCATCGTCTTCATCGTTCATCTTCACCGTCTTCATCGTCTTCACCGTCTTCATCGTCTTTATCGTCTTCACCGTCTTCACCGTCTTCATCGTCTTCATCGTCTTCACCGTCTTCACCATCTTCATCGTCTTCATCGTCTTCACCGTCTTCTTCGTCTTCATCGTTCGTCTTCACCGTCTTCATCGTCTTCATCGTCTTCATCGTCTTCATCGTCTTCACCGTCTTCATCGTCTTCACCGTCTTCATCGTCTTCACCGTCTTCACCGTCTTCACCGTCTTCATCGTTCGTATTCACCGTCTTCATCGTCTTTATCGTCTTCACCGTCTTCACCGTCTTCATCGTCTTCATCGTCTTTATCGTCTTCATCGTCTTCACCGTCTTCATCGTCTTCACCGTCTTCTTCGTCTTCATCGTTCGTCTTCACCGTCTTCATCGTCTTCATCGTCTTCATCATCTTCACCGTCTTCATCGTCTTCATCGTCTTCATCGTCTTCATCGTCTTCATCGTCTTCATCGTCTTCACCGTCTTCATTGTCTTCATCGTCTTCACCGTCTTCACTGTCTTCACCGTCTTCACCGTCTTCACCGTCTTTATCGTCTTTATCGTCTTCACCGTCTTCATCGTCTTTATCGTCTTCATCGTCTTCATCGTCTTCACCGTCTTCACCGTTTTCACCGTCTTCATCGTCTTCACCGTCTTCACCGTCTTAACCGTCTTCATCGTCTTCATCGTCTTCACCGTCTTCACCGTCTTCACCGTCTTCACCGTCTTCACCGTCTTCACCGTCTTCATCGTCTTCACCGTCTTCACCGTCTTCACCGTCTTCACCGTCTTCACCGTCTTCACCGTCTTCATCGTATTCACCGTCTTCACCGTCTTCACCGTCTTCATCGTCTTCATCGTCTTCACCGTCTTCACCGTCTTCACCGTCTTCAACGTCTTCATAGTCTTCATCGTCTTCATCGTCTTCATCGTCTTCATCGTCTTCATCGTCTTCATCGTCTTCACCGTCTTCATCGTCTTCATCGTCTTCATCGTCTTCATCGTCTTCATCGTTCCTCTTCACCGTCTTCACCGTCTTCACCGTCTTCACCGTCTTCACCGTCTTCATCGTCTTCACCGTCTTCATCGTCTTCACCGACTTCATCGTCTTCACCGTCCACATCGTCTTCATCGTCTTCACTGTTTTCATCGTCTTCACCGTCTTCATCGTCTTCATCGTTCCTCTTCACCGTCTTCACCGTCTTCACCGTCTTCACCGTCTTCACCGTCTTCACCGTCTTCACCGTCTTCACCGTCTTCATCGTCTTCACCGTCTTCATCGTCTTCACCGTCTTCATCGTCTTCACCGTCCACATCGTCTTCATCGTCTTCACTGTCTTCATCGTCTTCACCGTCTTCATCGTCTTCACCGTCTTCACCGTCTTCATCGTCTTCATCGTCTTCACCGTTTTCACCGTCTTCATCGTCTTCATCGTTCATCTTCACCGTCTTCATCGTCTTCACCGTCTTCATCGTCTTCATCGTCTTCACCGTCTTCATCGTCTTCACCGTCTTCATCGTCTTCACCGTCTTCACCGTCTTCACCGTCTTCATCGTTCGTATTCACCGTCTTCATCGTCTTTATCGTCTTCACCGTCTTCACCGTCTTCATCGTCTTCATCGTCTTCACCGTCTTCACCGTCTTCACCATCTTCATCGTCTTCATCGTTCATCTTCACCGTCTTCATCGTCTTCACCGTCTTCATCGTCTTCACCGTCTTCATCGTTCGTATTCACCGTCTTCATCGTCTTTATCGTCTTCACCGTCTTCACCGTCTTCATCGTCTTCATCGTCTTTATCGTCTTCATCGTCTTCACCGTCTTCATCGTCTTCACCGTCTTCTTCGTCTTCATCGTTCGTCTTCACCGTCTTCATCGTCTTCATCGTCTTCATCATCTTCACCGTCTTCATCGTCTTCATCGTCTTCATCGTCTTCATCGTCTTCACCGTCTTCATTGTCTTCATCGTCTTCACCGTCTTCACTGTCTTCACCGTCTTCACCGTCTTCACCGTCTTTATCGTCTTTATCGTCTTCACCGTCTTCATCGTCTTTATCGTCTTCATCGTCTTCATCGTCTTCACCGTCTTCACCGTTTTCACCGTCTTCATCGTCTTCACCGTCTTCACCGTCTTAACCGTCTTCATCGTCTTCATCGTCTTCACCGTATTCACCGTCTTCACCGTCTTCACCGTCTTCACCGTCTTCACCGTCTTCATCGTCTTCACCGTCTTCACCGTCTTCACCGTCTTCACCGTCTTCACCGTCTTCACCGTCTTCATCGTATTCACCGTCTTCACCGTCTTCACCGTCTTCATCGTCTTCATCGTCTTCACCGTCTTCACCGTCTTCACCGTCTTCAACGTCTTCATAGTCTTCATCGTCTTCATCGTCTTCATCGTCTTCATCGTCTTCATCGTCTTCATCGTCTTCACCGTCTTCATCGTCTTCATCGTCTTCATCGTCTTCATCGTCTTCATCGTTCCTCTTCACCGTCTTCACCGTCTTCACCGTCTTCACCGTCTTCACCGTCTTCACCGTCTTCATCGTCTTCACCGTCTTCATCGTCTTCACCGACTTCATCGTCTTCACCGTCCACATCGTCTTCATCGTCTTCACTGTTTTCATCGTCTTCACCGTCTTCATCGTTCCTCTTCACCGTCTTCACCGTCTTCACCGTCTTCACCGTCTTCACCGTCTTCACCGTCTTCACCGTCTTCACCGTCTTCACCGTCTTCATCGTCTTCACCGTCTTCATCGTCTTCACCGTCTTCATCGTCTTCACCGTCCACATCGTCTTCATCGTCTTCACTGTCTTCATCGTCTTCACCGTCTTCATCGTCTTCACCGTCTTCACCGTCTTCATCGTCTTCATCGTCTTCACCGTTTTCACCGTCTTCATCGTCTTCATCGTTCATCTTCACCGTCTTCATCGTCTTCACCGTCTTCATCGTCTTCATCGTCTTCACCGTCTTCATCGTCTTCACCGTCTTCATCGTCTTCACCGTCTTCACCGTCTTCACCGTCTTCATCGTTCGTATTCACCGTCTTCATCGTCTTTATCGTCTTCACCGTCTTCACCGTCTTCATCGTCTTCATCGTCTTCACCGTCTTCACCATCTTCATCGTCTTCATCGTTCATCTTCACCGTCTTCATCGTCTTCACCGTCTTCATCGTCTTCATCGTCTTCACCGTCTTCAACGTCTTCATAGTCTTCATCGTCTTCATCGTCTTCATCGTCTTCATCGTCTTCATCGTCTTCATCGTCTTCACCGTCTTCATCGTCTTCATCGTCTTCATCGTCTTCATCGTCTTCATCGTTCCTCTTCACCGTCTTCACCGTCTTCACCGTCTTCACCGTCTTCACCGTCTTCACCGTCTTCATCGTCTTCACCGTCTTCATCGTGTTCACCGACTTCATCGTCTTCACCGTCCACATCGTCTTCATCGTCTTCACTGTTTTCATCGTCTTCACCGTCTTCATCGTCTTCATCGTTCCTCTTCACCGTCTTCACCGTCTTCACCGTCTTCACCGTCTTCACCGTCTTCACCGTCTTCACCGTCTTCATCGTCTTCACCGTCTTCATCGTCTTCACCGTCTTCATCGTCTTCACCGTCCACATCGTCTTCACCGTCTTCACTGTCTTCATCGTCTTCACCGTCTTCATCGTCTTCACCGTCTTCACCGTCTTCATCGTCTTCATCGTCTTCACCGTTTTCACCGTCTTCATCGTCTTCATCGTTCATCTTCACCGTCTTCATCGTCTTCACCGTCTTCATCGTCTTCATCGTCTTCACCGTCTTCATCGTCTTCACCGTCTTCATCGTCTTCACCGTCTTCACCGTCTTCACCGTCTTCATCGTTCGTATTCACCGTCTTCATCGTCTTTATCGTCTTCACCGTCTTCACCGTCTTCATCGTCTTCATCGTCTTCACCGTCTTCACCATCTTCATCGTCTTCATCGTTCATCTTCACCGTCTTCATCGTCTTCACCGTCTTCATCGTCTTCATCGTCTTCACCGTCTTCATCGTCTTCATCGTCTTCATCGTCTTCACCGTCTTCATCGTCTTCACCGTCTTCATCGTCTTCACCGTCTTCATCGTCTTCACCGTCTTCATCGTCTTCACCGTCTTCATCGTCTTCACCGTCTTCATCGTCTTCACCGTCTTCATCGTCTTCATCTTCTTGCAACCATACTTCCCCCGGAATCCAAAATTTTTGGTTTCCCGGAGACTGCCCGCGGGGTCATATCTAATCTTTTTCCTTAACTAAGGGGGATGAATAAAGCAAAAAAAAATTTAATCTCGATAAATAGACGATAAGATCTAAACGAGTTGTTAATACGCTAAGTGAGCGGTCATCGAGGGAGATAGGAGATGCGACGGCGGATGCCGTTGAAAAACTTGAAAGTCTTAGAAAATTAAGAGTAAATTTACAGAGTATAATCGCGTTTCAATGGGACCCAAGCCGATTAAAGCATGTTTTCTCGCGCATTCGACCGGAGCGGCGAGGATCTCGGCCTAGCGTGGAATTTCATTGCCAGTGAAAAAATTTTTAAAATGAAATTTTTTAAAAATCTTTCGTTTAATCATGAGACAAATTTGCGCGCCTGCTGCCTTCCTTGGATGTGGTAGCCGTTTCTCATGCTCCCTCTCCGGAATCGAACCCTGATTCCCCGTTACCCGTTACAACCATGGTAAGCATATCACATACCATCGAAAGTTGATAGGGCACACACTTGAAAGATCTGTCGCCGACGCTAGGTCGTGCGATCAGCCGTAATTTATTCAGAGTCACCAAAAATTACGAGCCGGAGCCCGATTGATTTTGATCTAATAAACGCGCCCTTATGTAAGGTCTGAGCTTTAGTGCATGTATTAGCTCTAGAATTACCACAGTTATCCAAGTAAATTTTTACGATCTAATAAATCATGGGTGGCCTAATGAGCCATTCGCAGCTTCACTGTTTGAAAGTTTGTGCTTAGACATGCATGGCTTAATCTTTGAGACAAGCATATAACTACTGGCAGGATCAACCAGGTAATACACGAGCAAGAAGACTAGCGTCGCTGGCCTAAAGTCGACGAGTCTTCTAGTCGCCTTCGATAGTCGTCGCCGCTCGTAAAAGCGGCTATATCGAAGATAATTTATCAGCTTCGAATCTCTGCTTTACCGAGATCGAGTGATGATGATAGGAGATCACGCGCTTATTGCCGCTAATAGACGTCCCCTTGAACGGTTAGCCTATCTTAAGCGAATAAGCAGCGCATCAGGCCAGTGGGGAATAACAAACGTTCAAGGTGCTTTTTGAGAAACTCGTTTCGAGCTCAAAATATTTGATCGGTCAGTCTTTTTATAATCGTTTACAGATTATAATCGCGTTTCAATGGGACCCAAGCCGGTGAAGGCATGTTTTCTCGCGCATTCGACCGGAGCGGTGAGGATCTCGGCCTAGCGTGGAATTTCATTGCCGGTGAAAAATTTTTAAATTAAAAATTTACAAAAATCTTTCGTTCAATCATGAGACAAATCTCAAAATAAGTTCATTAGACAAGAGTTGCCTTTTAAAACTTTATTATCTTGAGTTTCGAAGCATGCCTATACCTATAGAATATACAAGAGTTAACTAGCGTGAGACATCGAGTTTCAATTTTTGTGAAACGAAAATAAGGCCGTATAAGAGACGATAAGATTAAAACAATTTTATTTTAACTGCTGTCTATATCAACCAACACCTTTCATCGTCTTCATCGTCTTCATCTTCTTCATCGTCTTCACCGTCTTCATCGTCTTCATCGTCTTCATCGTCTTCATCGTCTTCACCGTCTTCATCGTCTTCACCGTCTTCACCGTCTTCATCGTTCGTCTTCACCGTCTTCATCGTCTTCATCGTCTTCATCATCTTCACCGTCTTCATCGTCTTCATCGTCTTTATCGTCTTCATCGTCTTCATCGTCTTCACCGTCTTCATTGTCTTCATCGTCTTCACCGTCTTCACTGTCTTCACCGTCTTCACCGTCTTCACCGTCTTTATCGTCTTTATCGTCTTCACGGTCTTCATCGTCTTTATCGTCTTCATCGTCTTCATCGTCTTCACCGTCTTCACCGTTTTCACCGTCTTCATCGTCTTCACCGTCTTCACCGTCTTAACCGTCTTCATCGTCTTCATCGTCTTCACCGTCTTCACCGTCTTCACCGTCTTCACCGTCTTCACCGTCTTCACCGTCTTCATCGTCTTCACCGTCTTCACCGTCTTCACCGTCTTCACCGTCTTCACCGTCTTCACCGTCTTCATCGTATTCACCGTCTTCACCGTCTTCACCGTCTTCATCGTCTTCATCGTCTTCACCGTCTTCACCGTCTTCACCGTCTTCAACGTCTTCATAGTCTTCATCGTCTTCATCGTCTTCATCGTCTTCATCGTCTTCACCGTCTTCATCGTCTTCATCGTCTTCATCGTCTTCATCGTCTTCATCGTTCCTCTTCACCGTCTTCACCGTCTTCACCGTCTTCACCGTCTTCACCGTCTTCACCGTCTTCATCGTCTTCACCGTCTTCATCGTCTTCACCGACTTCATCGTCTTCACCGTCCACATCGTCTTCATCGTCTTCACTGTTTTCATCGTCTTCACCGTCTTCATCGTCTTCATCGTTCCTCTTCA
Organism: Piscicola geometra; assembly: GCA_943735955.1. NCBI lineage: Eukaryota > Metazoa > Annelida > Clitellata > Hirudinida > Piscicolidae > Piscicola > Piscicola geometra. Next base: position 9,984,028 of record OX030960.1, read on the forward strand.
CCGTCTTCACCGTCTTCACCGTCTTCACCGTCTTCACCGTCTTCACCGTCTTCATCGTCTTCACCGTCTTCATCGTCTTCACCGTCTTCATCGTCTTCACCGTCCACATCGTCTTCATCGTCTTCATCGTCTTCACCGTTTTCACCGTCTTCATCGTCTTCATCGTTCATCTTCACCGTCTTCATCGTCTTCACCGTCTTCATCGTCTTCATCGTCTTCACCGTCTTCATCGTCTTCACCGTCTTCATCGTCTTCACCGTCTTCACCGTCTTCACCGTCTTCATCGTTCTTATTCACCGTCTTCATCGTCTTTATCGTCTTCACCGTCTTCACCGTCTTCATCGTCTTCATCGTCTTCACCGTCTTCACCATCTTCATCGTCTTCATCGTTCATCTTCACCGTCTTCATCGTCTTCACCGTCTTCATCGTCTTCATCGTCTTCACCGTCTTCATCGTCTTCATCGTCTTCATCGTCTTCACCGTCTTCATCGTCTTCACCGTCTTCATCGTCTTCACCGTCTTCATCGTCTTCACCGTCTTCATCGTCTTCACCGTCTTCATCGTCTTCACCGTCTTCATCGTCTTCATCTTCTTGCAGCCATACTTCCCCCGGAATCCAAAATTTTTGGTTTCCCGGAGACTGCCCGCGGGGTCATCTCTACCCTTTTTCCTTAACTAAGGGGGGTGAATAAAGCAAAAAAATTTTAATCTCGATAAATAGACGATAAGATCTAAACGAGTTGTCAATACGCTAAGTGAGCGGTCATCGAGGGAGATAGGAGATGCGACGGCGGATGCCGTTGAAAAACTTGAAAGTCTTAGAAAATTAAGAGTAAATTTACAGAGTATAATCGCGTTTCAATGGGACCCAAGCCGATTAAAGCATGTTTTCTCGCGCATTCGACCGGAGCGGCGAGGATCTCGGCCTAGCGTGGAATTTCATTGCCAGTGAAAAAATTTTTAAAATGAAATTTTTTAAAAATCTTTCGTTCAATCATGAGACAAATTTGCGCGCCTGCTGCCTTCCTTGGATGTGGTAGCCGTTTCTCATGCTCCCTCTCCGGAATCGAACCCTGATTCCCCGTTACCCGTTACAACCATGGTAAGCATATCACATACCATCGAAAGTTGATAGGGCACACACTTGAAAGATCTGTCGCCGACGCTAGGTCGTGCGATCAGCCGTAATTTATTCAGAGTCACCAAATATTACGAGCCGGAGCCCGATTGATTTTGATCTAATAAACGCGCCCTTATGTAAGGTATGAGCTTTAGTGCATGTATTAGCTCTAGAATTACCACAGTTATCCAAGTAAATTTTTACGATCTAATAAATCATGGGTGGCCTAATGAGCCATTCGCAGCTTCACTGTTTGAAAGTTTGTGCTTAGACATGCATGGCTTAATCTTTGAGACAAGCATATAACTACTGGCAGGATCAACCAGGTAATACACGAGCAAGAAGACTAGCGTCGCTGGCCTAAATTCGACGAGTCTTCTAGTCGCCTTCGATAGTCGTCGCCGCTCGTAAAAGCGGCTATATCGAAGATAATTTATCAGCTTCGAATCTCTGCTTTACCGAGATCGAGTGATGATGATAGGAGATCACGCGCTTATTGCCGCTAATAGACGTCCCCTTGAACGGTTAGCCTATCTTAAGCGAATAAGCAGCGCATCAGGCCAGTGGGGAATAACAAACGTTCAAGGTGCTTTTTGAGAAACTCGTTTCGAGCTCAAAATATTTGATCGGTCAGTCTTTTTATAATCGTTTACAGATTATAATCGCGTTTCAATGGGACCCAAGCCGGTGAAGGCATGTTTTCTCGCGCATTCGACCGGAGCGGTGAGGATCTCGGCCTAGCGTGGAATTTCATTGCCGGTGAAAAATTTTTAAATTAAAAATTTACAAAAATCTTTCGTTCAATCATGAGACAAATCTCAAAATAAGTTCATTAGACAAGAGTTGCCTTTTAAAACTTTATTATCTTGAGTTTCGAAGCATGCCTATACCTATAGAATATACAAGAGTTAACTAGCGTGAGACATCGAGTTTTGTGAAACGAAAATAAGGCCGTATAAGAGACGATAAGATTAAAACAATTTTATTTTAACTGCTGTCTATATCAACCAACACCTTTCATCGTCTTCATCGTCTTCATCTTCTTCATCGTCTTCACCGTCTTCATCGTCTTCATCGTCTTCATCGTCTTCATCGTCTTCACCGTCTTCACCTTCTTCATCGTCTTCATCGTCTTCATCGTCTTCACCGTCTTCACCGTCTTCATCGTCTTCATCGTCTTCATCGTCTTCATCGTTCATCTTCACCGTCTTCATCGTTTTCATCGTCTTCATCTTCTTCATCGTCTTCACCGTCTTCATCGTCTTCATCGTCTTCATCGTCTTCATCGTCTTCACCGTCTTCACCTTCTTCATCGACTTCATCGTCTTCATCGTCTTCATCGTCTTCACCGTCTTCACCGTCTTCATCGTCTTCATCGTCTTCATCGTTCGTCTTCATCGTCTTCATCGTCTTCACCGTCTTCATCGTCTTCACCGTCTTCACCGTCTTCACCGTCTTCACCGTCTTCACCGTCTTCATCGTCTTCACCGTCTTCATCTTCTTCATCGTCTTCACCGTCTTCATCGTCTTCACCGTCTTCATCGTCTTCACCGTCTTCATCGTCTTCATCGTTCGTCTTCATCGTCTTCATCGTCTTCACCGTCTTCATCGTCTTAACCGTCTTCATCGTCTTCACCGTCTTCATCGTCTTCACCGTCTTCACCGTCTTCACCGTCTTCATCGTCTTCATCGTCTTCATCGTCTTCATCGTCTTCACCGTCTTCATCGTCTTCATCGTTCGTCTTCACCGTTTTCATCGTCTTCATCGTCTTCACCGTCTTCACCGTTTTCACCGTCTTCATCGTCTTCATCGTTCGTCTTTATCGTCTTCATCGTTCGTCTTCATCGTCTTCATCGTCTTCATCGTTCGTATTCACCGTCTTCATCGTCTTAATCGTCTTCACCGTCTTCACCGTCTTCATCGTCTTCATCGTCTTCACCGTCTCCACCGTCTTCATCGTCTTCACCGTCTTCATCGTCTTCATCGTCTTCATCGTCTTCATCGTCTTCACCGTCTTCACCTTCTTCGTCGACTTCATCGTCTTCATCGTCTTCATCGTCTTCACCGTCTTCACCGTCTTCATCGTCTTCATCGTCTTCATCGTTCGTCTTCATCGTCTTCATCGTCTTTACCGTCTTCATCGTCTTCACCGTCTTCACCGTCTTCACCGTCTTCACCGTCTTCACCGTCTTCATCGTCTTCATCGTTCGTCTTCATCGTCTTCATCGTCTTCACCGTCTTCATCGTCTTAACCGTCTTCATCGTCTTCACCGTCTTCATCGTCTTCACCGTCTTCACCGTCTTCACCGTCTTCATCGTCTTCACCGTCTTCACCGTCTTCACCGTCTTCACCGTCTTCATCGTCTTCATCGTCTTCACCGTCTTCACCGTCTTCATCGTTCGTCTTCATCGTCTTCATCGTCTTCATCGTCTTCACCGTCTTCATCGTCTTCATCGTCTTCATCGTCTTCATCGTCTTCACCGTCTTCATCGTCTTCACCGTCTTCACCGTCTTCATCGTCTTCACCGTCTTCATCGTCTTCACCGTCTTTACCGTCTTCATCGTCTTCATCGTGTTCATCGTCTTCATCGTCTTCATCGTCTTCACCGTCTTCACCGTCTTCACCGTCTTCACCGTCTTCACCGTCTTCATCGTCTTCATCGTCTTCATCGTCTTCATCGTCTTCATCGTCTTCATCGTCTTCATCGTCTTCATCGTCTTCACCGTCTTCATCGTCTTCATCGTCTTCACCGTCTTTACCGTCTTCATCGTCTTCATCGTCTTCATCGTCTTCATCGTCTTCACCGTCTTCACCGTCTTCACCGTCTTCACCGTCTTCACCGTCTTCATCGTCTTCATCGTCTCCATCGTCTTCATCGTCTTCATCGTCTTCATCGTCTTCACCGTCTTCATCGTCTTCATCGTCTTCATCGTCTTCACCGTCTTCATCGTCTTCACCGTCTTCATCGTCTTCACCATCTTCATCGTCTTCACCGTCTTCATCGTCTCCACCGTCTTCACCGTCTTCATCGTCTTCATCGTCTTCACCGTCTTCACCGTCTTCATCGTCTTCATCGTCTTCATCGTCTTCATCGTCTTCACCGTCGTCACCGTCTTCATCGTCTTCACCGTCTTCACCGTCTTCATCGTCTTCATCGTTCGTCTTCACCGTCTTCACCGTCTTCATCGTCTCCACCGTCTTCATCGTCTTCACCGTCTTCACCGTCTTCATCGATCGTCTTCACCGTCTTCACCGTCTTCATCGTCTCCACCGTCTTCATCGTCTTCACCGTCTTCATCGTCTTCACCGTCTTCATCGTCTTCACCGTCTTCACCGTCTTCACCGTCTTCACCGTCTTCATCGTCTTCATCGTCTTCACCGTCTTCACCGTCTTCATCGTTCGTCTTCATCGTCTTCATCGTCTTCATCGTCTTCATCGTCTTCATCGTCTTCACCGTCTTCACCGTCTTCATCGTCTTCATCGTCTTCATCGTCTTCACCGTCTTCACCGTCTTCATCGTCTTCATCGTCTTCATCGTCTTCATCGTTCGTCTTCATCGTCTTCACCGTCTTCATCGTCTTCACCGTCTTCACCGTCTTCACCGTCTTCATCGTCTCCACCGTCTTCATCGTCTTCACCGTCTTCATCGTCTTCACCGTCTTCACCGTCTTCACCGTCTTGATCGTCTTCACCGTCTTCATCGTCTTCACCGTCTTCACCGTCTTCACCGTCTTCATCGTCTTCACCGTCTTCATCGTCTTCACCGTCTTCACCGTCTTCATCGTTCGTCTTCACCGTCTTCACCGTCTTCATCGTCTTCACCGTCTTCATCGTCTTCACCGTCTTCATCGTCTTCACCGTCTTCATCGTCTTCACCGTCTTCACCGTCTTCACCGTCTTCACCGTCTTCACCGTCTTCACCGTCTTCATCGTCTTCATCGTCTTCACCGTCTTCACCGTCTTCACCGTCTTCATCGTTCGTCTTCATCGTCTTCATCGTCTTCATCGTCTTCACCGTCTTCATCGTCTTCATCGTCTTCATCGTCTTCATTGTCTTCACCGTCTTCATCGTCTTCACCGTCTTCATCGTCTTCATCGTCTTCATCGTCTTCATCGTCTTCACCGTCTTCATCGTCTTCACCGTCTTCATCGTCTTCACCGTCTTCATCGTCTTCATCGTCTTTACCGTCTTCATCGTCTTCATCGTGTTCATCGTGTTCATCGTCTTCATCGTCTTCACCGTCTTCACCGTCTTCACCGTCTTCACCGTCTTCACCGTCTTCATCGTCTTCATCGTCTTCATCGTCTTCATCGTCTTCATCGTCTTCATCGTCTTCATCGTCTTCATCGTCTTCACCGTCTTCATCGTCTTCATCGTCTTCATCGTCTTCACCGTCTTCATCGTCTTCACCGACTTCATCGTCTTCACCGTCTTCATCGTCTTCATCGTCTTCACCGTCTTCACCGTCTTCATCGTCTTCATCGTCTTCACCGTCTTCACCGTCTTCATCGTTCGTCTTCATCGTCTTCATCGTCTTCATCGTCTTCATCGTCTTCACCGTCTTCATCGTCTTCATCGTCTTCATCGTCTTCAACGTCTTCACCGTCTTCATCGTCTTCACCGTCTTCATCGTCTTCACCGTCTTCATCGTCTTCACCGTCTTTACCGTCTTCACCGTCTTCACCGTCTTCATCGTCTTCACCGTCTTCATCGTCTTCACCGTCTTCACTGTCTTCACCGTCTTGATCGTCTTCACCGTCTTCATCGTCTTCACCGTCTTCACCGTCTTCACCGTCTTCATCGTCTTCACCGTCTTTATCGTCTTCAGCGTCTTCACCGTCTTCATCGTTCGTCTTCACCGTCTTCACCGTCTTCATCGTCTTCACCGTCTTCATCGTCTTCACCGTCTTCATCGTCTTCACCGTCTTCATCGTCTTCACCGTCTTCACCGTCTTCACCGTCTTCACCGTCTTCATCGTCTTCATCGTCTTCACCGTCTTCACCGTCTTCATCGTTCGTCTTCATCGTCTTCATCGTCTTCATCGTCTTCACCGTCTTCATCGTCTTCATCGTCTTCATCGTCTTCATCGTCTTCACCGTCTTCATCGTCTTCACCGTCTTCATCGTCTTCACCGTCTTCATCGTCTTCACCGTCTTCATCGTCTTCACCGTCTTCATCGTCTTCACCGTCTTCATCGTCTTCACCGTCTTCACCGTCTTCACCGTCTTCACCGTCTTCATCGTCTTCATCGTCTCCACCGTCTTCACCGTCTTCACCGTCTTCACCGTCTTCATCGTCTTCATCGTCTTCACCGTCTTCACCGTCTTCACCGTCTTCATCGTTCGTCTTCATCGTCTTCATCGTCTTCATCGTCTTCACCGTCTTCATCGTCTTCATCGTCTTCATCGTCTTCATTGTCTTCACCGTCTTCATCGTCTTCACCGTCTTCATCGTCTTCATCGTCTTCATCGTCTTCATCGTCTTCACCGTCTTCATCGTCTTCACCGTCTTCATCGTCTTCACCGTCTTCATCGTCTTCATCGTCTTTACCGTCTTCATCGTCTTCATCGTGTTCATCGTGTTCATCGTCTTCATCGTCTTCACCGTCTTCACCGTCTTCACCGTCTTCACCGTCTTCACCGTCTTCATCGTCTTCATCGTCTTCATCGTCTTCATCGTCTTCATCGTCTTCATCGTCTTCATCGTCTTCATCGTCTTCACCGTCTTCATCGTCTTCATCGTCTTCATCGTCTTCACCGTCTTCATCGTCTTCACCGTCTTCATCGTCTTCACCGTCTTCATCGTCTTCATCGTCTTCACCGTCTTCACCGTCTTCATCGTCTTCATCGTCTTCACCGTCTTCACCGTCTTCATCGTTCGTCTTCATCGTCTTCATCGTCTTCATCGTCTTCACCGTCTTCATCGTCTTCATCGTCTTCATCGTCTTCAACGTCTTCACCGTCTTCATCGTCTTCACCGTCTTCATCGTCTTCACCGTCTTCATCGTCTTCACCGTCTTTACCGTCTTCACCGTCTTCACCGTCTTCATCGTCTTCACCGTCTTCATCGTCTTCACCGTCTTCACTGTCTTCAACGTCTTGATCGTCTTCACCGTCTTCATCGTCTTCACCGTCTTCACCGTCTTCACCGTCTTCATCGTCTTCACCGTCTTTATCGTCTTCACCGTCTTCACCGTCTTCATCGTTCGTCTTCACCGTCTTCACCGTCTTCATCGTCTTCACCGTCTTCATCGTCTTCACCGTCTTCATCGTCTTCACCGTCTTCATCGTCTTCACCGTCTTCACCGTCTTCACCGTCTTCACCGTCTTCATCGTCTTCATCGTCTTCACCGTCTTCACCGTCTTCATCGTTCGTCTTCATCGTCTTCATCGTCTTCATCGTCTTCACCGTCTTCATCGTCTTCATCGTCTTCATCGTCTTCATCGTCTTCACCGTCTTCATCGTCTTCACCGTCTTCATCGTCTTCACCGTCTTCATCGTCTTCACCGTCTTCATCGTCTTCACCGTCTTCATCGTCTTCACCGTCTTCATCGTCTTCACCGTCTTCACCGTCTTCACCGTCTTCACCGTCTTCATCGTCTTCATCGTCTCCACCGTCTTCACCGTCTTCATCGTTCGTCTTCATCGTCTTCATCGTCTTCATCGTCTTCACCGTCTTCATCGTCTTCATCGTCTTCATCGTCTTCATCGTCTTCACCGTCTTCATCGTCTTCACCGTCTTCATCGTCTTCACCGTCTTCATCGTCTTCACCGTCTTTACCGTCTTCATCGTTCGTCTTCATCGTCTTCATCGTCATCATCGTCTTCACCGTCTTCATCGTCTTCATCGTCTTCATCGTCTTCATCGTCTTCACCGTCTTCATCGTCTTCACCGTCTTCATCGTCTTCACCGTCTTCATCGTCTTCACCGTCTTCATCGTCTTCACCGTCTTCATCGTCTTCACCGTCTTCATCGTCTTCACCGTCTTCACCGTCTTCACCGTCTTCACCGTCTTCATCGTCTTCATCGTCTCCACCGTCTTCACCGTCTTCATCGTCTTCATCGTCTTCATCGTCTTCACCGTCTTCATCGTCTTCATCGTCTTCATCGTCTTCATCGTCTTCACCGTCTTCATCGTCTTCACCGTCTTCATCGTCTTCACCGTCTTCATCGTCTTCACCGTCTTTACCGTCTTCATCGTCTTCATCGTCTTCATCGTGTTCATCGTCTTCATCGTTTTCACCGTCTTCACCGTCTTCATCGTCTTCACCGTCTTCATCGTCTTCACCGTCTTCATCGTCTTCACCGTCTTCATCGTCTTCACCGTCTTCATCGTCTTCACCGTCTTCACCGTCTTCACCGTCTTCACCGTCTTCATCGTCTTCACCGTCTTCATCGTCTTCACCGTCTTCATCGTCTTCAGCGTCTTCACCTTCTTCATCGTTCGTCTTCATCGTCTTCATCGTCTTCACCGTCTTCATCGTCTTCACCGTCTTCATCGTCTTCACCGTCTTCATCGTCTTCACCGTCTTCATCGTCTTCACCGTCTTCACCGTCTTCATCGTCTTCACAGTCTTCATCTTCTTCACCGTCTTCATCGTCTTCACCGTCTTCATCGTCTTCACCGTCTTCATCGTCTTCACCGTCTTCATCGTCTTCACCGTCTTCATCGTCTTCATCGTTCGTTTTCACCTTCTTCACCGTCTTCATCGTCTTCACTGTCTTCATCGTCTTCACCGTCTTCATCGTCTTCACCGTCTTCATCGTCTTCACCGTCTTCATCGTCTTCACCGTCTTCATCGTCTTCACCGTCTTCATCGTCTTCATCGTCTTCACCGTCTTCATCGTCTTCACCGTCTTCATCGTCTTCATCGTCTTCACCGTCTTCATCGTCTTCATCGTTCGTCTTCACCGTCTTCACCGTCTTCACCGTCTTCCCCGTCTTCATCGTCTTCATCGTCTTCATCGTCTTTACCGTCTTCACCGTCTTCACCGTCTTCATCGTCTTCACCGTCTTCATCGTCTTCATCGTCTTCACCGTCTTCATCGTCTTCACCGTCTTCACCGTCTTCATCTTCTTCATCGTCTTCACCGTCTTCACCGTCTTCACAGTCTTCACCGTCTTCATCGTCTTCACCGTCTTCATCGTCTTCACCGTCTTCATCGTCTTCACCGTCTTCACCGTCTTCACCGTCTTCACCGTCTTCACCGTCTTCATCGTCTTCACCGTCTTCATCGTCTTCACCGTCTTCATCGTCTTCACCGTCTTCACCGTCTTCATCGTCTTCACCGTCTTCATCGTCTTCACCGTCTTCACCGTCTTCACCGTCTTCATCGTCTTCACCGTCTTCATCGTCTTCACCGTCTTCATCGTCTTCACCGTCTTCATCGTCTTCACCGTCTTCATCGTCTTCACCGTCTTCATCGTCTTCACCGTCTTCATCGTCTTCACCGTCTTCATCGTCTTCACCGTCTTCACCGTCTTCACCGTCTTCACCGTCTTCATCGTCTTCATCGTCTCCACCGTCTTCACCGTCTTCATCGTTCGTCTTCATCGTCTTCATCGTCTTCATCGTCTTCACCGTCTTCATCGTCTTCATCGTCTTCATCGTCTTCATCGTCTTCACCGTCTTCATCGTCTTCACCGTCTTCATCGTCTTCACCGTCTTCATCGTCTTCACCGTCTTTACCGTCTTCATCGTCTTCATCGTCTTCATCGTGTTCATCGTCTTCATCGTCTTCACCGTCTTCACCGTCTTCATCGTCTTCACCGTCTTCATCGTCTTCACCGTCTTCATCGTCTTCACCGTCTTCATCGTCTTCACCGTCTTCATCGTCTTCACCGTCTTCACCGTCTTCACCGTCTTCACCGTCTTCACCGTCTTCATCGTCTTCACCGTCTTCATCGTCTTCACCGTCTTCATCGTCTTCACCGTCTTCACCGTCTTCATCGTTCGTCTTCATCGTCTTCATCGTCTTCACCGTCTTCATCGTCTTCACCGTCTTCATCGTCTTCACCGTCTTCATCGTCTTCACCGTCTTCATCGTCTTCACCGTCTTCACCGTCTTCATCGTCTTCACAGTCTTCATCGTCTTCACCGTCTTCATCGTCTTCACCGTCTTCATCGTCTTCACCGTCTTCATCGTCTTCACCGTCTTCATCGTCTTCACCGTCTTCATCGTCTTCATCGTTCGTTTTCACCTTCTTCACCGTCTTCATCGTCTTCACCGTCTTCATCGTCTTCACCGTCTTCATCGTCTTCACCGTCTTCATCGTCTTCACCGTCTTCATCGTCTTCACCGTCTTCATCGTCTTCATCGTCTTCACCGTCTTCATCGTCTTCACCGTCTTCATCGTCTTCATCGTCTTCACCGTCTTCATCGTCTTCATCGTTCGTCTTCACCGTCTTCACCGTCTTCACCGTCTTCACCGTCTTCCCCGTCTTCATCGTCTTCATCGTCTTCATCGTCTTTACCGTCTTCACCGTCTTCACCGTCTTCATCGTCTTCACCGTCTTCATCGTCTTCATCGTCTTCACCGTCTTCATCGTCTTCACCGTCTTCACCGTCTTCATCTTCTTCATCGTCTTCACCGTCTTCACCGTCTTCACCGTCTTCACCGTCTTCATCGTCTTCACCGTCTTCATCGTCTTCACCGTCTTCATCGTCTTCACCGTCTTCATCGTCTTCATCGTTCGTCTTCACCGTCTTCACCGTCTTCATCGTCTTCACCGTCTTCATCGTCTTCACCGTCTTCATCGTCTTCACCGTCTTCATCGTCTTCACCGTCTTCACCGTCTTCACCGTCTTCACCGTCTTCACCGTCTTCATCGTCTTCACCGTCTTCATCGTCTTCACCGTCTTCATCGTCTTCACCGTCTTCATCGTTCGTCTTCCTCGTCTTCATCGTCTTCATCGTCTTCACCGTCTTCATCGTCTTCACCGTCTTCATCGTCTTCACCGTCTTCATCGTCTTCACCGTCTTCATCGTCTTCACCGTCTTCACCGTCTTCACCGTCTTCATCGTCTTCACCGTCTTCATCGTCTTCACCGTCTTCATCGTCTTCACCGTCTTCATCGTCTTCACCGTCTTCATCGTCTTCATCGTCTTCACCGTCTTCATCGTCTTCACCGTCTTCATCGTCTTCATCGTCTTCACCGTCTTCATCGTCTTCATCGTTCGTCTTCACCGTCTTCACCGTCTTCACCGTCTTCACCGTCTTCCCCGTCTTCATCGTCTTCATCGTCTTCATCGTCTTTACCGTCTTCACCGTCTTCACCGTCTTCATCGTCTTAACCGTCTTCATCGTCTTCATCGTCTTCACCGTCTTCATCGTCTTCACCGTCTTCACCGTCTTCATCTTCTTCATCGTCTTCACCGTCTTCACCGTCTTCACCGTCTTCACCGTCTTCATCGTCTTCACCGTCTTCATCGTCTTCACCGTCTTCATCGTCTTCACTGTCTTCATCGTCTTCATCGTTCGTCTTCACCGTCTTCACCGTCTTCATCGTCTTCACCGTCTTCATCGTCTTCACCGTCTTCATCGTCTTCACCGTCTTCACCGTCTTCACCGTCTTCACCGTCTTCACCGTCTTCATCGTCTTCACCGTCTTCATCGTCTTCACCGTCTTCATCGTCTTCACCGTCTTCACCGTCTTCATCGTTCGTCTTCCTCGTCTTCATCGTCTTCATCGTCTTCACCGTCTTCATCGTCTTCACCGTCTTCATCGTCTTCACCGTCTTCATCGTCTTCACCGTCTTCACCGTCTTCATCGTTCGTCTTCCTCGTCTTCATCGTCTTCATCGTCTTCACCGTCTTCATCGTCTTCACCGTCTTCATCGTCTTCACCGTCTTCATCGTCTTCACCGTCTTCATCGTCTTCACCGTCTTCACCGTCTTCACCGTCTTCATCGTCTTCACCGTCTTCATCGTCTTCACCGTCTTCATCGTCTTCACCGTCTTCATCGTCTTCACCGTCATCATCGTCTTCACCGTCTTCATCGTCTTCACCGTCTTCATCGTCTTCACCGTCTTCATCGTCTTCACCGTCTTCATCGTCTTCACCGTCTTCATCGTCTTCATCGTTCGTCTTCACCTTCTTCACCGTCTTCATCGTCTTCACCGTCTTCATCGTCTTCACCGTCTTCATCGTCTTCACCGTCTTCATCGTCTTCACCGTCTTCATCGTCTTCACCGTCTTCATCGTCTTCACCGTCTTCATCGTCTTCAGCGTCTTCATCGTCTTCACCGTCTTCATCGTCTTCATCGTCTTCACCGTCTTCATCGTCTTCACCGTCTTCACCGTCTTCATCGTCTTCATCGTCTTCACCGTCTTCATCGTCTTCATCGTTCGTCTTCACCGTCTTCACCGTCTTCACCGTCTTCACCGTCTTCATCGTCTTCACCGTCTTCATCGTCTTCACCGTCTTCACCGTCTTCACCGTCTTCATCGTCTTCACCGTCTTCATCGTCTTCACCGTCTTCACCGTCTTCACCGTCTACACCGTCTTCATCGTCTTCACCGTCTTCATCGTCTTCACCGTCTTCACCGTCTTTACCGTCTTCACCGTCTTCATCGTCTCCACCGTCTTCACCGTCTTCATCGTCTTCACCGTCTTCATCGTCTTCACCGTCTTCACCGTCTTCACCGTCTTCACCGTCTTCACCGTCTTCACCGTCTTCATCGTCTTCACCGTCTTCACCGTCTTCACCGTCTTCATCGTCTTCATCGTCTTCACCGTCTTCACCGTCTTCATCGTCTTCACCGTCTTCATCGTCTTCATCGTCTTCATCGTCTTCATCGTCTTCACCGTCTTCACCGTCTTTACCGTCTTCACCGTCTTCATCGTCTTCATCGTCTTCATCGTCTTCACCGTCTTCACCGTCTTCACCGTCTTCACCGTCTTCATCGTCTTCACCGTCTTCATCGTCTTTACCGTCTTCATCGTCTTCACCGTCTTCATCGTCTTCACCGTCTTCATCGTCTTCACCGTCTTCACCGTCTTCATCGTTCGTCTTCATCGTCTTCACCGTCTTCATCGTCTTCACCGTCTTCATCGTCTTCACCGTCTTCATCGTCTTCACCGTCTTCATCGTCTTCACCGTCTTCATCGTCTTCACCGTCTTCATCGTCTTCACCGTCTTCATCGTCTTCACCGTCTTCATCGTCTTCATCGTCTTCATCGTCTTCACCGTCTTCACCGTCTTCATCGTTCGTCTTCACCGTCTTCATCGTCTTCATCGTCTTCACCGTCTTCATCGTCTTCACCGTCGTCATCGTCTTCACCGTCTTCATCGTCTTCACCGTCTTCATCGTCTTCACCGTCTTCATCGTCTTCATCGTTCGTCTTCACTGTCTTCACCGTCTTCATCGTCTTCACCGTCTTCACCGTCTTCACCGTCTTCACCGTCTTCATCGTCTTCATCGTCTTCATCGTCTTCATCGTCTTCACCGTCTTCACCGTCTTCACCGTCTTCACCGTCTTCATCGTCTTCACCGTCTTTATCGTCTTCACCGTCTTCATCGTCTTCACCGTCTTCATCGTTTTCACCGTCTTCATCGTCTTCACCGTCTTCATCGTCTTCACCGTCTTCATCGTCTTCATCGTTCGTCTTCACCGTCTTCACCGTCTTCACCGTCTTCATCGTCTTCACCGTCTTCATCGTCTTCATCGTCTTCATCGTCTTCACCGTCTTCACCGTCTTCATCGTCTTCACCGTCTTCATCGTCTTCATCGTTCGTCTTCATCGTCTTCATCGTCCTCATCGTCTTCACCGTCTTCATCGTCTTCACCGTCTTTTTCGTTCGTCTTCACCGTCTTCATCGTCTTCACCGTCTTCATCGTCTTCATCGTCTTCACCGTCTTCACCGTCTTCATCGTCTTCACCGTCTTCATCGTCTTCATCGTTCGTCTTCATCGTCTTCATCGTCTTCACCGTCTTCATCGTCTTCACCGTCTTCATCGTCTTCACTGTCTTCATCGTCTTCACTGTCTTCACCGTCTTCACCGTCTTCATCGTCTTCATCGTCTTCATCGTCTTCACCGTCCTCACCGTCTTCACCGTCTTCACCGTCTTCATCGTTCGTCTTCATCGTCTTCATCGTCTTCACTGTCTTCATCGTCTTCACCGTCTTCATCGTCTTCACCGTCTTCATCGTCTTCACCGTCTTCATCGTCTTCACCGTCTTCATCGTCTTCACCGTCTTCATCGTCTTCATCGTCTTCATCGTCTTTACCGTCTTCATCGTCTTCATCGTTCGTCTTCACCGTCTTCACCGTCTTCATCGTCTTCACCGTCTTCATCGTCTTCATCGTCTTCACCGTCTTTATCGCCTTCACCGTCTTCACCGTCTTCATCGTCTTCACCGTCTTCATCGTCTTCACCGTCTTCATCGTCTCCACCGTCTTCACCGTCTTCACCGTCTTCACCGTCTTCACCGTCTTCATCGTTCGTCTTCATCGTCTTCATCGTCTTCACCGTCTTCATCGTCTTGACCGTCTTCATCGTCTTCACCGTCTTCATCGTCTTCACCGTCTCCATCGTCTTCATCGTTCGTCTTCACCGTCTTCACCGTCTTCATTGTCTTCACCGTCTTCATCGTCTTCATCGTCTTCACCGTCTTCATCGTCTTCACCGTCTTTATCGTCTTCACCGTCTTCATCGTCTTCACCGTCTTCATCGTCTTCTTCGTTCGTCTTCACCGTCTTCATCGTCTTCATCGTCTTCACCGTCTTCACCGTTTTCACCGTCTTCAACGTCTTCATCGTTCGTCTTCATTGTCTTCATCGTTCGTCTTCATCGTCTTCATCGTCTTCTTCGTCTTCAACGTCTTCATCGTCTTCATCGTCTTCATCGTCTTCATCGTCTTCATCGTCTTCATCGTCTTGCAACCATACTTCCCCCGGAATCCAAAATCTTTGGTTTCCCGGAGACTGCCCACGGGGTCATATCTACCCTTTTTCCTTAACTAAGGGGGGTGAATAAAGCAAAAAAAATTTTAATCTCGATAAATAGACGATAAGATCGAAACGAGTTGTTAATACGCTAAGTGAGCGGTCATCGAGGGAGATAGGAGATGCGACGGTGGATGCCGTTGAAAAACTTGAAAGTCTTAGAAAATTAAGAGTAAATTTACAGAGTATAATCGCGTTTCAATGGGACCCAAGCCGATTAATGCATGTTTTCTCGCGCATTCGACCGAAGCGGTGAGGATCTCGGCCTAGCGTGGAATTTCATTGCCAGTGAAACAATTTTAACAATGAAATTTTTAAAAAATCTTTCGTTCAATCATGAGACAAATTTGCGCGCCTGCTGCCTTCCTTGGATGTGGTAGCCGTTTCTCATGCTCCCTTTCCGGAATCGAACCCTGATTCCCCGTTACCCGTTACAACCATGGTAAGCATATCACATTCCATCGAAAGTTGATAGGGCACACACTTGAAAGATCTGTCGCCGACGCTAGGTCGTGCGATCAGCCGTAATTTATTCCGAGTCACCAAAATTTACGAGCCGAATCTTTGAGACAAGCATATAACTACTGGCAGGATCACCCAAGTAATACACTAGCGTCGCTGGCCTAAAGTCGACGAGTCTTCTAGTCGCCTTCGATAGTCGTCGCCGCTCGTAAAAGCGGCTATATCGAAGATAATTTATCAGCTTCGAATCTCTGCTTTACCGAGATCGAGTGATGATGATAGGAGATCACGCGCTTATTGCCGCTAATAGACGTCCCCTTGAACGTTTAGCATATCTTAAGCGAATAAGCAGCGCATCAGACCAGTGGGGAATAACAAACGTTCAAGGTGCTTTTTGATAATCTCGTTTCGAGCTCAAAATATTTGATCGGTCAGTCTTTTTATAATCGTTTACAGATTATAATCGCGTTTCAATGGGACCCAAGACGGTGAAGGCATGTTTTCTCGCGCATTCGACCGGAGCGGTGAGGATCTCGGCCTAGCGTGGAATTTTATTGCCGGTGAAAAATGTTAAAAATAAAAATTTAAAAAATCTTTCGTTCAATCATGAGACAAATCTCAAAATAAGTTCATTTGACAAGAGTTGCCATTTGAAACTTTATTATCTTGAGTTTCGAAGCATGCCTATACCTATAGAATATACAAGAGTTAACTAGCGTGAGACATCGAGTTTCAATTTTTGTGAAACGAAAATAAGGCCGTATAACAGACGATAAGATTGAAACAATTTTATTTTAACTGCTGTCTATATCAACCAACACCTTTCATCGTCTTCATCGTCTTCACCGTCTTCACCGTCTTCATCGTCTTCATCGTCTTCATCGTCTTCACCGTCTTCACCGTCTTCACCGTCTTCACCGTCTTCACCGTCTTCACCGTCTTCACCGTCTTCACCGTCTTCACCGTCTTCACCGTCTTCCCCGTCTTCACCGTCTTCACCGTCTTCCCCGTCTTCATCGTCTTCATCGTCTTCATCGTCTTTACCGTCTTCACCGTCTTCACCGTCTTCATCGTCTTCACCATCTTCATCGTCTTCATCGTCTTCACCGTCTTCATCGTCTTCACCGTCTTCACCGTCTTCATCTTCTTCATCGTCTTCACCGTCTTCACCGTCTTCACCGTCTTCACCGTCTTCATCGTCTTCACCGTCTTCATCGTCTTCACCGTCTTCATCGTCTTCACCGTCTTCATCGTCTTCATCGTTCGTCTTCACCGTCTTCACCGTCTTCATCGTATTCACCGTCTTCATCGTCTTCACCGTCTTCATCGTCTTCACCGTCTTCACCGTCTTCACCGTCTTCACCGTCTTCACCGTCTTCATCGTCTTCACCGTCTTCATCGTCTTCACCGTCTTCATCGTCTTCACCGTCTTCACCGTCTTCATCGTTCGTCTTCATCGTCTTCATCGTCTTCATCGTCTTCACCATCTTCATCGTCTTCATCGTCTTCACCGTCTTCATCGTCTTCACCGTCTTCACCGTCTTCGTCTTCTTCATCGTCTTCACCGTCTTCACCGTCTTCACCGTCTTCACCGTCTTCATCGTCTTCACCGTCTTCATCGTCTTCACCGTCTTCATCGTCTTCACCGTCTTCATCGTCTTCATCGTTCGTCTTCACCGTCTTCACCGTCTTCATCGTATTCACCGTCTTCATCGTCTTCACCGTCTTCATCGTCTTCACCGTCTTCACCGTCTTCACCGTCTTCACCGTCTTCACCGTCTTCATCGTCTTCACCGTCTTCATCGTCTTCACCGTCTTCATCGTCTTCACCGTCTTCACCGTCTTCATCGTTCGTCTTCATCGTCTTCATCGTCTTCATCGTTTTCACCGTCTTCATCGTCTTCACCGTCTTCATCGTCTTCACCGTCTTCATCGTCTTCACCGTCTTCATCGTCTTCACCGTCTTCACCGTCTTCATCGTCTTCACCGTCTTCATCGTCTTCACCGTCTTCATCGTCTTCACCGTCTTCATCGTCTTCACCGTCTTCATCGTCTTCACCGTCTTCATCGTCTTCACCGTCTTTATCGTCTTCACCGTCTTCATCGTCTTCACCGTCTTCATCGTCTTCATCGTTCGTCTTCACCTTCTTCACCGTCTTCATCGTCTTCACCGTCTTCATCGTCTTCACCGTCTTCATCGTCTTCACCGTCTTCATCGTCTTCACCGTCTTCATCGTCTTCACCATCTTCATCGTCTTCATCGTCTTCATCGTCTTTACCGTCTTCACCGTCTTCACCGTCTTCATCGTCTTCACCATCTTCATCGTCTTCATCGTCTTCACCGTCTTCATCGTCTTCACCGTCTTCATCTTCTTCATCGTCTTCACCGTCTTCACCGTCTTCACCGTCTTCACCGTCTTCACCGTCTTCATCGTCTTCACCGTCTTCATCGTCTTCACCGTCTTCATCGTCTTCACCGTCTTCATCGTCTTCATCGTTCGTCTTCACCGTCTTCACCGTCTTCATCGTATTCACCGTCTTCATCGTCTTCACCGTCTTCATCGTCTTCACCGTCTTCACCGTCTTCACCGTCTTCACCGTCTTCACCGTCTTCATCGTCTTCACCGTCTTCATCGTCTTCACCGTCTTCATCGTCTTCACCGTCTTCACCGTCTTCATCGTTCGTCTTCATCGTCTTCATCGTCTTCATCGTTTTCACCGTCTTCATCGTCTTCACCGTCTTCATCGTCTTCACCGTCTTCATCGTCTTCACCGTCTTCATCGTCTTCACCGTCTTCACCGTCTTCATCGTCTTCACCGTCTTCATCGTCTTCACCGTCTTCATCGTCTTCACCGTCTTCACCGTCTTCACCGTCTTCATCGTCTTCACCGTCTTCATCGTCTTCACCGTCTTTATCGTCTTCACCGTCTTCATCGTCTTCACCGTCTTCATCGTCTTCACCGTCTTCATCGTCTTCACCGTCTTCATCGTCTTCACCATCTTCATCGTCTTCACCGTCTTCATCGTCTTCACCGTCTTCATCGTCTTCACCGTCTTCATCGTCTTCATCGTCTTCACCGTCTTCATCGTCTTCACCGTCTTCATCGTCTTCATCGTCTTCACCGTCTTCATTGTCTTCATCGTTCGTCTTCACCGTCTTCACCGTCTTCACCGTCTTCACCGTCTTCCCCGTCTTCATCGTCTTCATCGTCTTCATCGTCTTTACCGTCTTCACCGTCTTCACCGTCTTCATCGTCTTCACCGTCTTCATCGTCTTCATCGTCTTCATCGTCTTCACCGTCTTCATCGTCTTCACCGTCTTCATCGTCTTCACCGTCTTCATCGTCTTCACCGTCTTCATCGTCTTCATCGTTCGTCTTCACCTTCTTCACCGTCTTCATCGTCTTCACCGTCTTCATCGTCTTCACCGTCTTCATCGTCTTCACCGTCTTCATCGTCTTCACCGTCTTCATCGTCTTCACCGTCTTCATCGTCTTCACCGTCTTCATCGTCTTCACCGTCTTCAACGTCTTCACCGTCTTCATCGTCTTCATCGTCTTCACCGTCTTCATCGTCTTCACCGTCTTCATCGTCTTCATCGTCTTCACCGTCTTCATCGTCTTCATCGTCTTCACCGTCTTCACCGTCTTCATCGTCTTCACCGTCTTCATCGTCTTCACCGTCTTCACCGTCTTCACCGTCTTCACCGTCTTCACCGTCTTCACCGTCTTCATCGTTTGTCTTCATCGTCTTCATCGTCTTCACTGTCTTCATCGTCTTCACCGTCTTCACCGTCTTCACCGTCTTCATCGTTTGTCTTCATCGTCTTCATCGTCTTCACCGTCTTCACCGTCTTCATCGTCTTCATTGTCTTCATCGTCTTCACCGTCTTCACCGTCTTCATCGTCTTCACCGTCTTCATCGTCTTCATCTTTCATCTTCATCGTCTTCACCGTCTTCATCGTCTTCACCGTCTTCACCGTCTTCATCGTCTTCACCGTCTTCATCGTCTTCACCGTCTTCACCGTCTTCATCGTTCGTCTTCACCGCCTTCACCGTCTTCATCGTCTTCACCGTCTTCATCGTCTTCACCGTCTTCATCGTCTTCACCGTCTTCATCGTCTTCACCGTCTTCATCGTCTTCACCGTCTTCACCGTCTTCACCGTCTTCAACGTCTTCATCGTCTTCACCGTCTTCATCGTCTTCACCGTCTTCATCGTCTTCACCGTCTTCATCGTCTTCATCGTTCGTCTTCACCGTCTTCACCGTCTTCATCGTCTTCACCGTCTTCATCGTCTTCACCGTCTTCATCGTCTTCACCGTCTTCACCGTCTACACCGTCTTCACCGTCTTCACCGTCTTCATCGTCTTCACCGTCTTCATCGTCTTCACCGTCTTCATCGTCTTCACCGTCTTCACCGTCTTCATCGTTCGTCTTCATCGTCTTCATCGTCTTCATCGTCTTCATCGTCTTCATCGTCTTCACCGTCTTCACCGTCTTCATCGTCTTCACCGTCTTCACCGTCTTCATCGTCTTCATCGTTCTTCTTCACCGTCTTCACCGTCTTCACCTTCTTCACCGTCTTCATCGTCTTCACCGTCTTCATCGTATTCACCGTCTTCATCGTTCGTCTTCATCGTCTTCATCGTCTTCATCGTTTTCACCGTCTTCATCGTCTTCACCGTCTTCATCGTCTTCACCGTCTTCATCGTCTTCACCGTCTTCATCGTCTTCACCGTCTTCGTCGTCTTCACCGTCTTCATCGTCTTCTTCGTTCGTCTTCATCGTCTTCACCGTCTTCACCGTCTTCACCGTCTTCATCGTCTTCACCGTCTTCATCGTCTTCACCGTCTTCATCGTCTTCACCGTCTTCACCGTCTTCACCGTCTTCACCGTCTTCATCGTCTTCACCGTCTTCATCGTTCGTCTTCATCGTCTTCATCGTCTTCACCGTTTTCATCGTCTTCACCGTCTTCACCGTCTTCATCGTCTTCATCGTCTTCACCGTCTTCACCGTCTTCACCGTCTTCATTGTCTTCACCGTCTTCATCGTCTTCACCGTCTTCAACGTCTTCACCGTCTTCAACGTCTTCACCGTCTTCACCGTCTTCATCGTCTTCACCGTCTTCAACATCTTCACCGTCTTCACCGTCTTCATCGTCTTCACCGTCTTCATCGTTCGTCTTCATCGTCTTCATCGTCTTCACCGTCTTCATCGTCTTCACCGTCTTCACCATCTTCATCGTCTTCATCGTATTCACCGTCTTCATCGTCTTCACCGTCTTCACCGTCTTCATCGTTCATCTTCATCGTCTTCATCGTCTTCATCGTTCTCACCGTCTTCATCGTCTTCACCGTCTTCATCGTCTTCACCGTCTTCATCATCTTCAGCGTCTTCATCGTCTTCACCGTTTTCATCGTCTTCACCGTCTTCATCGTCTTCACCGTCTTCATCGTCTTCACCGTCTTCACCGTCTTCATCGTTCGTCTTCACCGCCTTCACCGTCTTCATCGTCTTCACCGTCTTCATCGTCTTCACCGTCTTACTCGTCTTAACCGTCTTCATCGTCTTCACCGTCTTCATCGTCTTCACCGTCTTCACCGTCTTCACCGTCTTCACCGTCTTCAACGTCTTCATCGTCTTCACCGTCTTCATCGTCTTCACCGTCTTCATCGTCTTCACCGTCTTCATCGTCTTCATCGTTCGTCTTCACCGTCTTCACCGTCTTCATCGTCTTCACCGTCTTCATCGTCTTCACCGTCTTCATCGTCTTCACCGTCTTCACCGTCTACACCGTCTTCACCGTCTTCACCGTCTTCATCGTCTTCACCGTCTTCATCGTCTTCACCGTCTTCACCGTCTTCATCGTTCGTCTTCATCGTCTTCACCGTCTTCATCGTCTTCATCGTTCTTCTTCACCGTCTTCACCGTCTTCACCGTCTTCACCGTCTTCATCGTCTTCACCGTCTTCATCGTCTTCACCGTCTTCATCGTCTTCACCGTCTTCACCGTCTTCATCGTTCGTCTTAATCGTCTTCATCGTCTTCATCGTTTTCACCGTCTTCATCGTCTTCACCGTCTTCATCGTCTTCACCGTCTTCATCGTCTTCACCGTCTTCATCGTCTTCACCGTCTTACTCGTCTTCACCGTCTTCATCGTCTTCACCGTCTTCATCGTCTTCACCGTCTTCACCGTCTTCACCGTCTTCACCGTCTTCAACGTCTTCATCGTCTTCACCGTCTTCATCGTCTTCACCGTCTTCATCGTCTTCACCGTCTTCATCGTCTTCATCGTTCGTCTTCACCGTCTTCACCGTCTTCATCGTCTTCACCGTCTTCATCGTCTTCACCGTCTTCATCGTCTTCACCGTCTTCACCGACTACACCGTCTTCACCGTCTTCACCGTCTTCATCGTCTTCACCGTCTTCATCGTCTTCACCGTCTTCATCGTCTTCACCGTCTTCACCGTCTTCATCGTTCGTCTTCATCGTCTTCACCGTCTTCATCGTCTTCATCGTTCTTCTTCACCGTCTTCACCGTCTTCACCGTCTTCACCGTCTTCATCGTCTTCACCGTCTTCATCGTCTTCACCGTCTTCATCGTCTTCACCGTCTTCACCGTCTTCATCGTTCGTCTTAATCGTCTTCATCGTCTTCATCGTTTTCACCGTCTTCATCGTCTTCACCGTCTTCATCGTCTTCACCGTCTTCATCGTCTTCACCGTCTTCATCGTCTTCACCGTCTTCGTCGTCTTCACCGTCTTCATCGTCTTCTTCGTTCGTCTTCATCGTCTTCACCGTCTTCATCGTCTTCACCGTCTTCATCGTCTTCACCGTCTTCATCGTCTTCACCGTCTTCATCGTCTTCACCGTCTTCATCGTCTTCACCGTCTTCGTCGTCTTCACCGTCTTCATCGTCTTCACCGTCTTCACCGTCTTCATCGTCTTCACCGTCTTCATCGTTCGTCTTCATCGTCTTCATCGTCTTCACCGTTTTCATCGTCTTCACCGTCTTCACCGTCTTCATCGTCTTCATCGTCTTCACCGTCTTCACCGTCTTCACCGTCTTCATTGTCTTCACCGTCTTCATCGTCTTCACCGTCTTCAACGTCTTCACCGTCTTCAACGTCTTCACCGTCTTCACCGTCTTCATCGTCTTCACCGTCTTCAACATCTTCACCGTCTTCACCGTCTTCATCGTCTTCACCGTCTTCATCGTTCGTCTTCATCGTCTTCATCGTCTTCACCGTCTTCATCGTCTTCACCGTCTTCACCATCTTCATCGTCTTCATCGTATTCACCGTCTTCATCGTCTTCACCGTCTTCACCGTCTTCATCGTTCATCTTCATCGTCTTCATCGTCTTCATCGTTCTCACCGTCTTCATCGTCTTCACCGTCTTCATCGTCTTCACCGTCTTCATCATCTTCAGCGTCTTCATCGTCTTCACCGTTTTCATCGTCTTCACCGTCTTCATCGTCTTCACCGTCTTCATCGTCTTCACCGTCTTCACCGTCTTCATCGTTCGTCTTCACCGCCTTCACCGTCTTCATCGTCTTCACCGTCTTCATCGTCTTCACCGTCTTACTCGTCTTAACCGTCTTCATCGTCTTCACCGTCTTCATCGTCTTCACCGTCTTCACCGTCTTCACCGTCTTCACCGTCTTCAACGTCTTCATCGTCTTCACCGTCTTCATCGTCTTCACCGTCTTCATCGTCTTCACCGTCTTCATCGTCTTCATCGTTCGTCTTCACCGTCTTCACCGTCTTCATCGTCTTCACCGTCTTCATCGTCTTCACCGTCTTCATCGTCTTCACCGTCTTCACCGTCTACACCGTCTTCACCGTCTTCACCGTCTTCATCGTCTTCACCGTCTTCATCGTCTTCACCGTCTTCACCGTCTTCATCGTTCGTCTTCATCGTCTTCACCGTCTTCATCGTCTTCATCGTTCTTCTTCACCGTCTTCACCGTCTTCACCGTCTTCACCGTCTTCATCGTCTTCACCGTCTTCATCGTCTTCACCGTCTTCATCGTCTTCACCGTCTTCACCGTCTTCATCGTTCGTCTTAATCGTCTTCATCGTCTTCATCGTTTTCACCGTCTTCATCGTCTTCACCGTCTTCATCGTCTTCACCGTCTTCATCGTCTTCACCGTCTTCATCGTCTTCACCGTCTTACTCGTCTTCACCGTCTTCATCGTCTTCACCGTCTTCATCGTCTTCACCGTCTTCACCGTCTTCACCGTCTTCACCGTCTTCAACGTCTTCATCGTCTTCACCGTCTTCATCGTCTTCACCGTCTTCATCGTCTTCACCGTCTTCATCGTCTTCATCGTTCGTCTTCACCGTCTTCACCGTCTTCATCGTCTTCACCGTCTTCATCGTCTTCACCGTCTTCATCGTCTTCACCGTCTTCACCGACTACACCGTCTTCACCGTCTTCACCGTCTTCATCGTCTTCACCGTCTTCATCGTCTTCACCGTCTTCATCGTCTTCACCGTCTTCACCGTCTTCATCGTTCGTCTTCATCGTCTTCACCGTCTTCATCGTCTTCATCGTTCTTCTTCACCGTCTTCACCGTCTTCACCGTCTTCACCGTCTTCATCGTCTTCACCGTCTTCATCGTCTTCACCGTCTTCATCGTCTTCACCGTCTTCACCGTCTTCATCGTTCGTCTTAATCGTCTTCATCGTCTTCATCGTTTTCACCGTCTTCATCGTCTTCACCGTCTTCATCGTCTTCACCGTCTTCATCGTCTTCACCGTCTTCATCGTCTTCACCGTCTTCGTCGTCTTCACCGTCTTCATCGTCTTCTTCGTTCGTCTTCATCGTCTTCACCGTCTTCATCGTCTTCACCGTCTTCATCGTCTTCACCGTCTTCATCGTCTTCACCGTCTTCATCGTCTTCACCGTCTTCATCGTCTTCACCGTCTTCGTCGTCTTCACCGTCTTCATCGTCTTCTTCGTTCGTCTTCATCGTCTTCACCGTCTTCATCGTCTTCACCGTCTTCATCGTCTTCACCGTCTTCATCGTCTTCACCGTCTTCATCGTCTTCACCGTCTTCATCGTCTTCATCGTTCGTCTTCATCGATCGTCTTCATCGTCTTCATCGTCTTCACCGTCTTCATCGTCTTCACCGTCTTTATCGTTCGTCTTCACCTTCTTCATCGTCTTCACCGTCTTCATCGTCTTCATCGTCTTCACCGTCTTCACCGTCTTCATCGTCTTCACCGTCTTCATCGTCTTCATCGTTCATCTTCATCGTCTTCACCGTCTTCATCGTCTTCACCGTCTTCACCGTCTTCATCGTCTTCATCGTCTTCACCGTCTTCATCGTCTTCACCGTCTTCATCGTCTTCACCGTCTTCATCGTCTTCATCGTTCGTCTTCATCGTCTTCATCGTCTTCATCGTCTTCACCGTCTTCATCGTCTTCACCGTCTTTATCGTTCGTCTTTACCGTCTTCATCGTCTTCACCGTCTTCATCGTCTTCATCGTTCATCTTCATCGTCTTCATCGTTTTCACCGTCTTCATCGTCTTCACCGTCTTCATCGTCTTCACCGTCTTCATCGTCTTCACCATTTTCACCGTCTTCACCGTCTTCATCGTCTTCATCGTCTTCATCGTCTTCACCGTCTTCACGTCTTCACCGTCTTCACCGTCTTCATTGTTTGTCTTCATCGTCTTCATCGTCTTCACTGTCTTCATCGTTTTCACCGTCTTCATCGTCTTCATCGTTTGTCTTCACCGTCTTCACCGTCTTTATCGTTCGTCTTCACCTTCTTCATCGTCTTCACCGTCTTCATTGTCTTCATCGTCTTCACCGTCTTCACCGTCTTCATCGTCTTCACCGTCTTCATCGTCTTCATCTTTCATCTTCATCGTCTTCACCGTCTTCATCGTCTTCACCGTCTTCACCGTCTTCATCGTCTTCATCGTCTTCACCGTCTTCATCGTCTTCACCGTCTTCATCGTCTTCACTGTCTTCATCGTCTTCATCGTTCGTCTTCATCGTCTTCATCGTCTTCATCGTCTTCACCGTCTTCATCGTCTTCACCGTCTTCACCGTCTTTATCGTTCGTCTTCACCGTCTTCATCGTCTTCACCGTCTTCATCGTCTTCACCGTCTTCATCGTCTTCACCGTCTTCACCGTCTTCATCGTTCGTCTTCATCGTCTTCATCGTCTTCATCGTTTTCACCGTCTTCATCGTCTTCACCGTCTTCATCGTCTTCACCGTCTTCATCGTCTTCACCGTCTTCATCGTCTTCACCGTCTTCGTCGTCTTCACCGTCTTCATCGTCTTCTTCGTTCGTCTTCATCGTCTTCACCGTCTTCATCGTCTTCACCGTCTTCATCGTCTTCACCGTCTTCATCGTCTTCACCGTCTTCATCGTCTTCACCGTCTTCATCGTCTTCACCGTCTTCGTCGTCTTCACCGTCTTCATCGTCTTCTTCGTTCGTCTTCATCGTCTTCACCGTCTTCATCGTCTTCACCGTCTTCATCGTCTTCACCGTCTTCATCGTCTTCACCGTCTTCACCGTCTTCATCGTCTTCACCGTCTTCATCGTCTTCATCGTTCGTCTTCATCGATCGTCTTCATCGTCTTCATCGTCTTCACCGTCTTCATCGTCTTCACCGTCTTTATCGTTCGTCTTCACCTTCTTCATCGTCTTCACCGTCTTCATCGTCTTCATCGTCTTCACCGTCTTCACCGTCTTCATCGTCTTCACCGTCTTCATCGTCTTCATCGTTCATCTTCATCGTCTTCACCGTCTTCATCGTCTTCACCGTCTTCACCGTCTTCATCGTCTTCATCGTCTTCACCGTCTTCATCGTCTTCACCGTCTTCATCGTCTTCACCGTCTTCATCGTCTTCATCGTTCGTCTTCATCGTCTTCATCGTCTTCATCGTCTTCACCGTCTTCATCGTCTTCACCGTCTTTATCGTTCGTCTTTACCGTCTTCATCGTCTTCACCGTCTTCATCGTCTTCATCGTTCATCTTCATCGTCTTCATCGTTTTCACCGTCTTCATCGTCTTCACCGTCTTCATCGTCTTCACCGTCTTCATCGTCTTCACCATTTTCACCGTCTTCACCGTCTTCATCGTCTTCATCGTCTTCATCGTCTTCACCGTCTTCACGTCTTCACCGTCTTCACCGTCTTCATTGTTTGTCTTCATCGTCTCCATCGTCTTCACTGTCTTCATCGTTTTCACCGTCTTCATCGTCTTCATCGTTTGTCTTCACCGTCTTCACCGTCTTTATCGTTCGTCTTCACCTTCTTCATCGTCTTCACCGTCTTCATTGTCTTCATCGTCTTCACCGTCTTCACCGTCTTCATCGTCTTCACCGTCTTCATCGTCTTCATCTTTCATCTTCATCGTCTTCACCGTCTTCATCGTCTTCACCGTCTTCACCGTCTTCATCGTCTTCATCGTCTTCACCGTCTTCATCGTCTTCACCGTCTTCATCGTCTTCACTGTCTTCATCGTCTTCATCGTTCGTCTTCATCGTCTTCATCGTCTTCATCGTCTTCACCGTCTTCATCGTCTTCACCGTCTTCACCGTCTTTATCGTTCGTCTTCACCGTCTTCATCGTCTTCACCGTCTTCATCGTCTTCATCGTCTTCACCGTCTTCACCGTCTTCATCGTCTTCACCGTCTTCATCGTCTTCATCGTTCATCTTCATCGTCTTCATCGTCTTCACCGTCTTCATCGTCTTCACCGTCTTCATCGTCTTCACCGTCTTCATCGTCTTCACCGTCTTCATCGTCTTCAACATTTTCACCGTCTTCACCGTCTTCATCGTCTTCATCGTCTTCATCGTCTTCACCGTCTTCACCGTCTTCACCGTCTTCACCGTCTTCATTGTTTGTCTTCATCGTCTTCATCGTCTTCACTGTCTTCATCGTCTTCACCGTCTTCATCGTCTTCACCGTCTTCATCGTCTTCACCGTCTTCATCGTTTTCATCGTTCTTCTTCACCGTCTTCACCGTCTTCATCGTCTTCACCGTCTTCATCGTCTTCACCGTCTTCATCGTCTTCACCGTCTTCATCGTCTTCACCGTCTTCACCGTCTTCACCGTCTTCATCGTCTTCACCATCTTCATCGTCTTCATCGTCTTCACCGTCTTCATCGTCTTCACCGTCTTCATCGTCTTCACCGTCTTCACCGTCTTCATCGTCTTCACTGTCTTCATCGTCTTCACCGTCTTCATCGTCTTCACCGTCTTCATCGTCTTCACCGTCTTCATCGTCTTCACCGTCTTCATCGTCTTCATCGTTCGTCTTCACCGTCTTCACCGTCTTCATCGTCTTCACCGTCTTCATCGTCTTCACCGTCTTCATCGTCTTCACCGTCTTCATCGTCTTCACCGTCTTCACCGTCTTCACCGTCTTCATCGTCTTCACCATCTTCATCGTCTTCATCGTCTTCACCGTCTTCATCGTCTTCACCGTCTTCATCGTCTTCACCGTCTTCACCGTCTTCATCGTCTTCACCGTCTTCATCGTCTTCATCGTTCATCTTCATCGTCTTCATCGTCTTCACCGTCTTCATCGTCTTCACCGTCTTCATCGTCTTCACCGTCTTCATCGTCTTCACCGTCTTCACCGTCTTCACCGTCTTCATCGTCTTCATCGTCTTCATCGTCTTCACCGTCTTCACCGTCTTCACCGTCTTCATCGTCTTCACTGTCTTCATCGTCTTCACCGTCTTCATGGTCTTCACCGTCTTCATCGTCTTCACCGTCTTCATCGTCTTCATCGTTCGTCTTCACCGTCTTCACCGTCTTCATCGTCTTCACCGTCTTTATCGTCTTCACCGTCTTCATCGTCTTCACCGTCTTCATCGTCTTCACCGTCTTCATCGTCTTCACCGTCTTCACCGTCTTCACCGTCTTCATCGTCTTCACCGTCTTCACCGTCTTCACCGTCTTCACCGTCTTCACCGTCTTCATCGTCTTCACCGTCTTTATCGTCTTCACCGTCTTCATCGTCTTCACCGTCTTCATCGTCTTCACCGTCTTCATCGTCTTCATCGTTCGTCTTCACCGTTTTCACCGTCTTCACCGTCTTCATCGTCTTCACCGTCTTCATCGTCTTCAC
Organism: Piscicola geometra; assembly: GCA_943735955.1. Taxonomy (NCBI): domain Eukaryota; kingdom Metazoa; phylum Annelida; class Clitellata; order Hirudinida; family Piscicolidae; genus Piscicola; species Piscicola geometra. Next base: position 10,012,695 of record OX030960.1, read on the forward strand.
CGTCTTCATCGTCTTCACCGTCTTCACCGTCTTCACCGTCTTCACCGTCTTCACCGTCTTCATCGTCTTCACCGTCTTCATCGTATTCACCGTCTTCATCGTCTTCACCGTCTTCACCGTCTTCATCGTTCATCTTCATCGTCTTCATCGTCTTCATCGTTTTCACCGTCTTCATCGTCTTCACCGTCTTCATCGTCTTCACCGTCTTCATCGTCTTCACCGTCTTCATCGTCTTCACTGTTTTCATCGTCTTCACCGTCTTCATCGTCTTCACCGTCTTCACCGTCTTCACCGTCTTCATCGTTCGTCTTCACCGCCTTCACCGTCTTCATCGTCTTCACCGTCTTCATCGTCTTCACCGTCTTCATCGTCTTCACCGTCTTCATCGTCTTCACCGTCTTCATCGTCTTCACCGTCTTCATCGTCTTCACCGTCTTCATCGTCTTCACCGTCTTCATCGTCTTCACCGTCTTCATCGTCTTCACCGTCTTCATCGTCTTCATCGTCTTCATCGTCTTCACCGTCTTCACGTCTTCACCGTCTTCACCGTCTTCATTGTTTGTCTTCATCGTCTCCATCGTCTTCACTGTCTTCATCGTTTTCACCGTCTTCATCGTCTTCATCGTTTGTCTTCACCGTCTTCACCGTCTTTATCGTTCGTCTTCACCTTCTTCATCGTCTTCACCGTCTTCATTGTCTTCATCGTCTTCACCGTCTTCACCGTCTTCATCGTCTTCACCGTCTTCATCGTCTTCATCTTTCATCTTCATCGTCTTCACCGTCTTCATCGTCTTCACCGTCTTCACCGTCTTCATCGTCTTCATCGTCTTCACCGTCTTCATCGTCTTCACCGTCTTCATCGTCTTCACTGTCTTCATCGTCTTCATCGTTCGTCTTCATCGTCTTCATCGTCTTCATCGTCTTCACCGTCTTCATCGTCTTCACCGTCTTCACCGTCTTTATCGTTCGTCTTCACCGTCTTCATCGTCTTCACCGTCTTCATCGTCTTCATCGTCTTCACCGTCTTCACCGTCTTCATCGTCTTCACCGTCTTCATCGTCTTCATCGTTCATCTTCATCGTCTTCATCGTCTTCACCGTCTTCATCGTCTTCACCGTCTTCATCGTCTTCACCGTCTTCATCGTCTTCACCGTCTTCATCGTCTTCACCGTCTTCATCGTCTTCAACATTTTCACCGTCTTCACCGTCTTCATCGTCTTCATCGTCTTCATCGTCTTCACCGTCTTCACCGTCTTCACCGTCTTCACCGTCTTCATTGTTTGTCTTCATCGTCTTCATCGTCTTCACTGTCTTCATCGTCTTCACCGTCTTCATCGTCTTCACCGTCTTCATCGTCTTCACCGTCTTCATCGTTTTCATCGTTCTTCTTCACCGTCTTCACCGTCTTCATCGTCTTCACCGTCTTCATCGTCTTCACCGTCTTCATCGTCTTCACCGTCTTCATCGTCTTCACCGTCTTCACCGTCTTCACCGTCTTCATCGTCTTCACCATCTTCATCGTCTTCATCGTCTTCACCGTCTTCATCGTCTTCACCGTCTTCATCGTCTTCACCGTCTTCACCGTCTTCATCGTCTTCACTGTCTTCATCGTCTTCACCGTCTTCATCGTCTTCACCGTCTTCATCGTCTTCACCGTCTTCATCGTCTTCACCGTCTTCATCGTCTTCATCGTTCGTCTTCACCGTCTTCACCGTCTTCATCGTCTTCACCGTCTTCATCGTCTTCACCGTCTTCATCGTCTTCACCGTCTTCATCGTCTTCACCGTCTTCACCGTCTTCACCGTCTTCATCGTCTTCACCATCTTCATCGTCTTCATCGTCTTCACCGTCTTCATCGTCTTCACCGTCTTCATCGTCTTCACCGTCTTCACCGTCTTCATCGTCTTCACCGTCTTCATCGTCTTCATCGTTCATCTTCATCGTCTTCATCGTCTTCACCGTCTTCATCGTCTTCACCGTCTTCATCGTCTTCACCGTCTTCATCGTCTTCACCGTCTTCACCGTCTTCACCGTCTTCATCGTCTTCATCGTCTTCATCGTCTTCACCGTCTTCACCGTCTTCACCGTCTTCATCGTCTTCACTGTCTTCATCGTCTTCACCGTCTTCATGGTCTTCACCGTCTTCATCGTCTTCACCGTCTTCATCGTCTTCATCGTTCGTCTTCACCGTCTTCACCGTCTTCATCGTCTTCACCGTCTTTATCGTCTTCACCGTCTTCATCGTCTTCACCGTCTTCATCGTCTTCACCGTCTTCATCGTCTTCACCGTCTTCACCGTCTTCACCGTCTTCATCGTCTTCACCGTCTTCACCGTCTTCACCGTCTTCACCGTCTTCACCGTCTTCATCGTCTTCACCGTCTTTATCGTCTTCACCGTCTTCATCGTCTTCACCGTCTTCATCGTCTTCACCGTCTTCATCGTCTTCATCGTTCGTCTTCACCGTTTTCACCGTCTTCACCGTCTTCATCGTCTTCACCGTCTTCATCGTCTTCACCGTCTTCATCGTCTTCACCGTCTTCACCGTCTTCACCGTCTTCACCGTCTTCACCGTCTTCATCGTCTTCACCGTCTTCATCGTATTCACCGTCTTCATCGTCTTCACCGTCTTCACCGTCTTCATCGTTCATCTTCATCGTCTTCATCGTCTTCATCGTTTTCACCGTCTTCATCGTCTTCACCGTCTTCATCGTCTTCACCGTCTTCATCGTCTTCACCGTCTTCATCGTCTTCACTGTTTTCATCGTCTTCACCGTCTTCATCGTCTTCACCGTCTTCACCGTCTTCACCGTCTTCATCGTTCGTCTTCACCGCCTTCACCGTCTTCATCGTCTTCACCGTCTTCATCGTCTTCACCGTCTTCATCGTCTTCACCGTCTTCATCGTCTTCACCGTCTTCATCGTCTTCACCGTCTTCATCGTCTTCACCGTCTTCATCGTCTTCACCGTCTTCATCGTCTTCATCGTTCGTCTTCACCGTCTTCACCGTCTTCATCGTCTTCACCGTCTTCATCGTCTTCACCGTCTTCATCGTCTTCACCGTCTTCATCGTCTTCATCGTCTTCACCGTCTTCATCGTCTTCATCGTCTTCACCGTCTTCATCGTCTTCATCGTTCGTCTTCATCGTCTTCATCGTCTTCATCGTCTTCACCGTCTTCATCGTCTTCACCGTCTTTATCGTTCGTCTTCACCGTCTTCATCGTCTTCACCGTCTTCATCGTCTTCATCGTCTTCACCGTCTTCACCGTCTTCATCGTCTTCACCGTCTTCATCGTCTTCATCGTCTTCACCGTCTTCATCGTCTTCACCGTCTTCATCGTCTTCATCGTTCGTCTTCACCGTCTTCACCGTCTTCATCGTCTTCACCGTCTTCATCGTCTTCACCGTCTTCATCGTCTTCACCGTCTTCACCGTCTTCACCGTCTTCATCGTCTTCACCATCTTCATCGTTCATCTTCATCGTCTTCATCGTCTTCACCGTCTTCATCGTCTTCACCGTCTTCATCGTCTTCACCGTCTTCATCGTCTTCACCGTCTTCACCGTCTTCACCGTCTTCATCGTCTTCATCGTCTTCATCGTCTTCACCGTCTTCACCGTCTTCACCGTCTTCATCGTCTTCACTGTCTTCATCGTCTTCACCGTCTTCATCGTCTTCACCGTCTTCATCGTCTTCACCGTCTTCATCGTCTTCATCGTTCGTCTTCACCGTCTTCACCGTCTTCATCGTCTTCACCGTCTTCATCGTCTTCACCGTCTTCATCGTCTTCACCGTCTTCATCGTCTTCACCGTCTTCATCGTCTTCACCGTCTTCACCGTCTTCACCGTCTTCATCGTCTTCACCGTCTTCACCGTCTTCACCGTCTTCACCGTCTTCATCGTCTTCACCGTCTTCATCGTCTTCACCGTCTTCATCGTCTTCACCGTCTTCATCGTCTTCACCGTCTTCATCGTCTTCACCGTCTTCATCGTCTTCACCGTCTTCATCGTCTTCATCGTTCGTCTTCACCGTCTTCACCGTCTTCACCGTCTTCATCGTCTTCACCGTCTTCATCGTCTTCACTGTCTTCATCGTCTTCACCGTCTTCACCGTCTTCACCGTCTTCACCGTCTTCACCGTCTTCATCGTCTTCACCGTCTTCATCGTATTCACCGTCTTCATCGTCTTCACCGTCTTCACCGTCTTCACCGTCTTCATCGTTCATCTTCATCGTCTTCATCGTCTTCATCGTTTTCACCGTCTTCATCGTCTTCACCGTCTTCATCGTCTTCACCGTCTTCATCGTCTTCACCGTCTTCATCGTCTTCACTGTTTTCATCGTCTTCACCGTCTTCATCGTCTTCACCGTCTTCACCGTCTTCACCGTCTTCATCGTTCGTCTTCACCGCCTTCACCGTCTTCATCGTCTTCACCGTCTTCATCGTCTTCACCGTCTTCATCGTCTTCACCGTCTTCATCGTCTTCACCGTCTTCATCGTCTTCACCGTCTTCATCGTCTTCACCGTCTTCATCGTCTTCACCGTCTTCATCGTCTTCATCGTTCGTCTTCACCGTCTTCACCGTCTTCATCGTCTTCACCGTCTTCATCGTCTTCACCGTCTTCATCGTCTTCACCGTCTTCATCGTCTTCATCGTCTTCACCGTCTTCATCGTCTTCATCGTCTTCACCGTCTTCATCGTCTTCATCGTTCGTCTTCATCGTCTTCATCGTCTTCATCGTCTTCACCGTCTTCATCGTCTTCACCGTCTTTATCGTTCGTCTTCACCGTCTTCATCGTCTTCACCGTCTTCATCGTCTTCATCGTCTTCACCGTCTTCACCGTCTTCATCGTCTTCACCGTCTTCATCGTCTTCATCGTTCATCTTCATCGTCTTCATCGTCTTCACCGTCTTCATCGTCTTCACCGTCTTCATCGTCTTCACCGTCTTCACCGTCTTCATCGTCTTCACCGTCTTCATCGTCTTCACCGTCTTCATCGTCTTCACCGTCTTCACCGTCTTCACCGTCTTCACCGTCTTCACCGTCTTCATCGTCTTCACCGTCTTCATCGTATTCACCGTCTTCATCGTCTTCACCGTCTTCACCGTCTTCACCGTCTTCATCGTTCATCTTCATCGTCTTCATCGTCTTCATCGTTTTCACCGTCTTCATCGTCTTCACCGTCTTCATCGTCTTCACCGTCTTCATCGTCTTCACCGTCTTCATCGTCTTCACTGTTTTCATCGTCTTCACCGTCTTCATCGTCTTCACCGTCTTCACCGTCTTCACCGTCTTCATCGTTCGTCTTCACCGCCTTCACCGTCTTCATCGTCTTCACCGTCTTCATCGTCTTCACCGTCTTCATCGTCTTCACCGTCTTCATCGTCTTCACCGTCTTCATCGTTTTCACCGTCTTCATCGTCTTCACCGTCTTCATCGTCTTCACCGTCTTCATCGTCTTCATCGTTCGTCTTCACCGTCTTCACCGTCTTCATCGTCTTCACCGTCTTCATCGTCTTCACCGTCTTCATCGTCTTCACCGTCTTCAACGTCTTCATCGTCTTCACCGTCTTCATCGTCTTCACCGTCTTCATCGTCTTCACCGTCTTTATCGTTCGTCTTCACCGTCTTCATCGTCTTCACCGTCTTCATCGTCTTCATCGTCTTCACCGTCTTCACCGTCTTCATCGTCTTCACCGTCTTCATCGTCTTCATCGTTCATCTTCATCGTCTTCATCGTCTTCACCGTCTTCATCGTCTTCACCGTCTTCATCGTCTTCACCGTCTTCATCGTCTTCACCGTCTTCATCGTCTTCATCGTTCGTCTTCACCGTCTTCACCGTCTTCATCGTCTTCACCGTCTTCATCGTCTTCACCGTCTTCATCGTCTTCACCGTCTTCATCGTCTTCATCGTCTTCACCGTCTTCATCGTCTTCATCGTCTTCACCGTCTTCATCGTCTTCATCGTTCGTCTTCATCGTCTTCATCGTCTTCATCGTCTTCACCGTCTTCATCGTCTTCACCGTCTTTATCGTTCGTCTTCACCGTCTTCATCGTCTTCACCGTCTTCATCGTCTTCATCGTCTTCACCGTCTTCACCGTCTTCATCGTCTTCACCGTCTTCATCGTCTTCATCGTTCATCTTCATCGTCTTCATCGTCTTCACCGTCTTCATCGTCTTCACCGTCTTCATCGTCTTCACCGTCTTCACCGTCTTCATCGTCTTCACCGTCTTCATCGTCTTAACCGTCTTCATCGTCTTCACCGTCTTCACCGTCTTCACCGTCTTCATCGTCTTCACCGTCTTCATCGTATTCACCGTCTTCATCGTCTTCACCGTCTTCACCGTCTTCACCGTCTTCATCGTTCATCTTCATCGTCTTCATCGTCTTCATCGTTTTCACCGTCTTCATCGTCTTCACCGTCTTCATCGTCTTCACCGTCTTCATCGTCTTCACCGTCTTCATCGTCTTCACTGTTTTCATCGTCTTCACCGTCTTCATCGTCTTCACCGTCTTCACCGTCTTCCCCGTCTTCATCGTTCGTCTTCACCGCCTTCACCGTCTTCATCGTCTTCACCGTCTTCATCGTCTTCACCGTCTTCATCGTCTTCACCGTCTTCATCGTCTTCACCGTCTTCATCGTCTTCACCGTCTTCATCGTCTTCACCGTCTTCATCGTCTTCACCGTCTTCATCGTCTTCATCGTTCGTCTTCACCGTCTTCACCGTCTTCATCGTCTTCACCGTCTTCATCGTCTTCACCGTCTTCATCGTCTTCACCGTCTTCATCGTCTTCATCGTCTTCACCGTCTTCATCGTCTTCATCGTCTTCACCGTCTTCATCGTCTTCATCGTTCGTCTTCATCGTCTTCATCGTCTTCATCGTCTTCACCGTCTTCATCGTCTTCACCGTCTTTATCGTTCGTCTTCACCGTCTTCATCGTCTTCACCGTCTTCATCGTCTTCATCGTCTTCACCGTCTTCACCGTCTTCATCGTCTTCACCGTCTTCATCGTCTTCATCGTTCATCTTCATCGTCTTCATCGTCTTCACCGTCTTCATCGTCTTCACCGTCTTCATCGTCTTCACCGTCTTCATCGTCTTCAACATTTTCACCGTCTTCACCGTCTTCATCGTCTTCATCGTCTTCATCGTCTTCACCGTCTTCACCGTCTTCACCGTCTTCACCGTCTTCATTGTTTGTCTTCATCGTCTTCATCGTCTTCACTGTCTTCATCGTCTTCACCGTCTTCATCGTCTTCACCGTCTTCATCGTCTTCACCGTCTTCATCGTCTTCATCGTTCGTCTTCAACGTCTTCACCGTCTTCATCGTCTTCACCGTCTTCATCGTCTTCCCCGTCTTCATCGTCTTCACCGTCTTCATCGTCTTCACCGTCTTCACCGTCTTCACCGTCTTCATCGTCTTCACCATCTTCATCGTCTTCATCGTCTTCACCGTCTTCTTCGTCTTCACCGTCTTCATCGTCTTCACCGTCTTCACCGTCTTCATCGTCTTCACCGTCTTCATCGTCTTCATCGTTCATCTTCATCGTCTTCATCGTCTTCACCGTCTTCATCGTCTTCACCGTCTTCATCGTCTTCACCGTCTTCATCGTCTTCACCGTCTTCACCGTCTTCACCGTCTTCATCGTCTTCATCGTCTTCATCGTCTTCACCGTCTTCACCGTCTTCACCGTCTTCATCGTCTTCACTGTCTTCATCGTCTTCACCGTCTTCATCGTCTTCACCGTCTTCATCGTCTTCACCGTCTTCATCGTCTTCATCGTTCGTCTTCACCGTCTTCACCGTCTTCATCGTCTTCACCGTCTTCATCGTCTTCACCGTCTTCATCGTCTTCACCGTCTTCATCGTCTTCACCGTCTTCATCGTCTTCACCGTCTTCACCGTCTTCACCGTCTTCATCGTCTTCACCGTCTTCACCGTCTTCACCGTCTTCACCGTCTTCACCGTCTTCATCGTCTTCACCGTCTTCATCGTCTTCACCGTCTTCATCGTCTTCACCGTCTTCATCGTCTTCACCGTCTTCATCGTCTTCATCGTTCGTCTTCACCGTCTTCACCGTCTTCACCGTCTTCATCGTCTTCACCGTCTTCATCGTCTTCACCGTCTTCATCGTCTTCACCGTCTTCACCGTCTTCACCGTCTTCACCGTCTTCACCGTCTTCATCGTCTTCACCGTCTTCATCGTCTTCACCGTTTTCATCGTCTTCACCGTCTTCATCGTCTTCACCGTCTTCATCGTCTTCACCGTCTTCACCGTCTTCATCGTTCGTCTTCACCGCCTTCACCGTCTTCATCGTCTTTACCGTCTTCATCGTCTTCACCGTCTTCATCGTCTTCACCGTCTTCATCGTCTTCACCGTCTTCATCGTCTTCACCGTCTTCATCGTTTTCACCGTCTTCATCGTCTTCATCGTTCGTCTTCACCGTCTTCACCGTCTTCATCGTCTTCACCGTCTTCATCGTCTTCACCGTCTTCATCGTCTTCACCGTCTTCATCGTCTTCATCGTCTTCACCGTCTTCATCGTCTTCATCGTCTTCACCGTCTTCATCGTCTTCATCGTTCGTCTTCACCGTTTTCACCGTCTTCACCGTCTTCATCGTCTTCACCGTCTTCATCGTCTTCACCGTCTCCATCGTCTTCACCGTCTTCATCGTCTTCACCGTCTTCATCGTCTTCACAGTCTTCATCGTCTTCACCGTCTTCACCGTCTTCATCATCTTCACCGTCTTCACCGTCTTCACCGTCTTCACCGTCTTCACCGTCTTCATCGTCTTCACCGTCTTCATCGTCTTCACCGTCTTCATCGTCTTCACCGTCTTCATCGTCTTCACCGTCTTCATCGTCTTCATCGTTCGTCTTCACCGTCTTCACCGTCTTCACCGTCTTCATCGTCTTCACCGTCTTCATCGTCTTCACCGTCTTCACCGTCTTCACCGTTTTCACCGTCTTCACCGTCTTCACCGTCTTCATCGTCTTCACCGTCTTCATCGTATTCACTGTCTTCATCGTCTTCACGGTCTTCACCGTCTTCATCGTTCATCTTCATCGTCTTCACCGTCTTCATCGTCTTCACCGTCTTCATCGTCTTCACCGTCTTCATCGTCTTCACCGTCTTCATCGTCTTCACCGTTTTCATCGTCTTCACCGTCTTCATCGTCTTCACCGTCTTCATCGTCTTCACCGTCTTCACCGTCTTCATCGTTCGTCTTCACCGCCTTCACCGTCTTCATCGTCTTCACCGTCTTCATCGTCTTCACCGTCTTCATCGTCTTCACCGTCTTCATCGTCTTCACCGTCTTCATTGTCTTCTCCGTCTTCATCGTCTTCACCGTCTTCATCGTCTTCACCGTTTTCATCGTCTTCACCGTCTTCATCGTCTTCACCGTCTTCATCGTCTTCATCGTTCGTCTTCATCGTCTTCATCGTCTTCATCGTCTTCACCGTCTTCATCGTCTTCACCGTCTTCATTGTCTTCACCGTCTTCATCGTCTTCACCGTCTTCATCGTCTTCACCGTTTTCATCGTCTTCACCGTCTTCATCGTCTTCACCGTCTTCATCGTCTTCATCGTTCGTCTTCATCGTCTTCATCGTCTTCATCGTCTTCACCGTCTTCATCGTCTTCACCGTCTTTATCGTTCGTCTTTACCGTCTTCATCGTCTTCACCGTCTTCATCGTCTTCATCGTTCATCTTCATCGTCTTCATCGTTTTCACCGTCTTCATCGTCTTCACCGTCTTCATCGTCTTCACCGTCTTCACCGTCTTCACCGTCTTCATTGTTTGTCTTCATCGTCTTCATCGTCTTCATCGTTCATCTTCATCGTCTTCACCGTCTTCATCGTCTTCACCGTCTTCACCGTCTTCATCGTCTTCATCGTCTTCACCGTCTTCATCGTCTTCACCGTCTTCATCGTCTTCATCGTTCATCTTCATCGTCTTCACCGTCTTCATCGTCTTCACCGTCTTCACCGTCTTCATCGTCTTCATCGTCTTCACCGTCTTCATCGTCTTCACCGTCTTCATCGTCTTCACTGTCTTCATCGTCTTCATCGTTCGTCTTCATCGTCTTCATCGTCTTCATCGTCTTCACCGTCTTCATCGTCTTCACCGTCTTTATCGTTCGTCTTCACCGTCTTCATCGTCTTCACCGTCTTTATCGTTCGTCTTCACCGTCTTCATCGTCTTCACCGTCTTCATCGTCTTCACCGTCTTCATCGTCTTCACCGTCTTCATCGTCTTCATCGTCTTCATCGCCTTCACCGTCTTCATCGTCTTCACCGTCTTCATCGTCTTCACCGTATTCATCGTCTTCACCGTCTTCATCGTCTTCACCGTTTTCATCGTCTTCACCGTCTTCATCGTCTTCACCGTCTTCATCGTCTTCATCGTTCGTCTTCATCGTCTTCATCGTCTTCATCGTCTTCACCGTCTTCATCGTCTTCACCGTCTTTATCATTCGTCTTTACCGTCTTCATCGTCTTCACCGTCTTCATCGTCTTCATCGTTCATCTTCATCGTCTTCATCATTTTCACCGTCTTCATCGTCTTCACCGTCTTCATCGTTTTCACCGTCTTCATCGTCTTCACCATTTTCACCGTCTTCACCGTCTTCATCGTCTTCATCGTCTTCATCGTCTTCACCGTCTTCACCGTCTTCACCGTCTTCATTGTTTGTCTTCATCGTCTTCATCGTCTCCACTGTCTTCATCGTCTTCACCGTCTTCATCGTCTTCATCGTTTGTCTTCACCGTCTTCACCGTCTTCATCGTCTTCACCGTCTTCATCGTCTTCACCGTTTTCATCGTCTTCACCGTCTTCATCGTCTTCACCGTCTTCATCGTCTTCATCGTTCGTCTTCATCGTCTTCATCGTCTTCATCGTCTTCACCGTCTTCATCGTCTTCACCGTCTTTATCGTTCGTCTTTACCGTCTTCATCGTCTTCACCGTCTTCATCGTCTTCATCGTTCATCTTCATCGTCTTCATCGTTTTCACCGTCTTCATCGTCTTCACCGTCTTCATCGTCTTCACCGTCTTCATCGTCTTCACCATTTTCACCGTCTTCACCGTCTTCATCGTCTTCATCGTCTTCATCGTCTTCACCGTCTTCACCGTCTTCACCGTCTTCACCGTCTTCATTGTTTGTCTTCATCGTCTTCATCGTCTCCACTGTCTTCATCGTCTTCACCGTCTTCATCGTTTGTCTTCACCGTCTTCACCGTCTTTATCGTTCGTCTTCACCTTCTTCATCGTCTTCACCGTCTTCATCGTCTTCATCGTCTTCACCGTCTTCACCGTCTTCATCGTCTTCACCGTCTTCATCGTCTTCATCGTTCATCTTCATCGTCTTCACCGTCTTCATCGTCTTCACCGTCTTCACCGTCTTCATCGTCTTCATCGTCTTCACCGTCTTCATCGTCTTCACCGTCTTCATCGTCTTCACTGTCTTCATCGTCTTCATCGTTCGTCTTCATCGTCTTCATCGTCTTCATCGTCTTCACCGTCTTCATCGTCTTCACCGTCTTTATCGTTCGTCTTCACCGTCTTCATCGTCTTCACCGTCTTCATCGTCTTCACCGTCTTCATCGTCTTCACCGTCTTCACCGTCTTCACCGTTTTCACCGTCTTCACCGTCTTCACCGTCTTCATCGTCTTCACCGTCTTCATCGTATTCACTGTCTTCATCGTCTTCACGGTCTTCACCGTCTTCATCGTTCATCTTCATCGTCTTCACCGTCTTCATCGTCTTCACCGTCTTCATCGTCTTCACCGTCTTCATCGTCTTCACCGTCTTCATCGTCTTCACCGTTTTCATCGTCTTCACCGTCTTCATCGTCTTCACCGTCTTCATCGTCTTCACCGTCTTCACCGTCTTCATCGTTCGTCTTCACCGCCTTCACCGTCTTCATCGTCTTCACCGTCTTCATCGTCTTCACCGTCTTCATCGTCTTCACCGTCTTCATCGTCTTCACCGTCTTCATTGTCTTCTCCGTCTTCATCGTCTTCACCGTCTTCATCGTCTTCACCGTTTTCATCGTCTTCACCGTCTTCATCGTCTTCACCGTCTTCATCGTCTTCATCGTTCGTCTTCATCGTCTTCATCGTCTTCATCGTCTTCACCGTCTTCATCGTCTTCACCGTCTTCATTGTCTTCACCGTCTTCATCGTCTTCACCGTCTTCATCGTCTTCACCGTTTTCATCGTCTTCACCGTCTTCATCGTCTTCACCGTCTTCATCGTCTTCATCGTTCGTCTTCACCGTCTTCATCGTCTTCACCGTCTTTATCGTTCGTCTTTACCGTCTTCATCGTCTTCACCGTCTTCATCGTCTTCATCGTTCATCTTCATCGTCTTCATCGTTTTCACCGTCTTCATCGTCTTCACCGTCTTCATCGTCTTCACCGTCTTCACCGTCTTCATTGTTTGTCTTCATCGTCTTCATCGTCTTCATCGTTCATCTTCATCGTCTTCACCGTCTTCATCGTCTTCACCGTCTTCACCGTCTTCATCGTCTTCATCGTCTTCACCGTCTTCATCGTCTTCACCGTCTTCATCGTCTTCATCGTTCATCTTCATCGTCTTCACCGTCTTCATCGTCTTCACCGTCTTCACCGTCTTCATCGTCTTCATCGTCTTCACCGTCTTCATCGTCTTCACCGTCTTCATCGTCTTCACTGTCTTCATCGTCTTCATCGTTCGTCTTCATCGTCTTCATCGTCTTCATCGTCTTCACCGTCTTCATCGTCTTCACCGTCTTTATCGTTCGTCTTTACCGTCTTCATCGTCTTCACCGTCTTCATCGTCTTCATCGTTCATCTTCATCGTCTTCATCGTTTTCACCGTCTTCATCGTCTTCACCGTCTTCATCGTCTTCACCGTCTTCACCGTCTTCATTGTTTGTCTTCATCGTCTTCATCGTCTTCATCGTTCATCTTCATCGTCTTCACCGTCTTCATCGTCTTCACCGTCTTCACCGTCTTCATCGTCTTCACCGTCTTCACCGTCTTCACCGTCTTCATCGTCTTCACCGTCTTCATCGTATTCACTGTCTTCATCGTCTTCACGGTCTTCACCGTCTTCATCGTTCATCTTCATCGTCTTCACCGTCTTCATCGTCTTCACCGTCTTCATCGTCTTCACCGTCTTCATCGTCTTCACCGTCTTCATCGTCTTCACCGTTTTCATCGTCTTCACCGTCTTCATCGTCTTCACCGTCTTCATCGTCTTCACCGTCTTCACCGTCTTCATCGTTCGTCTTCACCGCCTTCACCGTCTTCATCGTCTTCACCGTCTTCATCGTCTTCACCGTCTTCATCGTCTTCACCGTCTTCATCGTCTTCACCGTCTTCATTGTCTTCTCCGTCTTCATCGTCTTCACCGTCTTCATCGTCTTCACCGTTTTCATCGTCTTCACCGTCTTCATCGTCTTCACCGTCTTCATCGTCTTCATCGTTCGTCTTCATCGTCTTCATCGTCTTCATCGTCTTCACCGTCTTCATCGTCTTCACCGTCTTCATTGTCTTCACCGTCTTCATCGTCTTCACCGTCTTCATCGTCTTCACCGTTTTCATCGTCTTCACCGTCTTCATCGTCTTCACCGTCTTCATCGTCTTCATCGTTCGTCTTCATCGTCTTCATCGTCTTCATCGTCTTCACCGTCTTCATCGTCTTCACCGTCTTTATCGTTCGTCTTTACCGTCTTCATCGTCTTCACCGTCTTCATCGTCTTCATCGTTCATCTTCATCGTCTTCATCGTTTTCACCGTCTTCATCGTCTTCACCGTCTTCATCGTCTTCACCGTCTTCACCGTCTTCATTGTTTGTCTTCATCGTCTTCATCGTCTTCATCGTTCATCTTCATCGTCTTCACCGTCTTCATCGTCTTCACCGTCTTCACCGTCTTCATCGTCTTCATCGTCTTCACCGTCTTCATCGTCTTCACCGTCTTCATCGTCTTCATCGTTCATCTTCATCGTCTTCACCGTCTTCATCGTCTTCACCGTCTTCACCGTCTTCATCGTCTTCATCGTCTTCACCGTCTTCATCGTCTTCACCGTCTTCATCGTCTTCACTGTCTTCATCGTCTTCATCGTTCGTCTTCATCGTCTTCATCGTCTTCATCGTCTTCACCGTCTTCATCGTCTTCACCGTCTTTATCGTTCGTCTTCACCGTCTTCATCGTCTTCACCGTCTTTATCGTTCGTCTTCACCGTCTTCATCGTCTTCACCGTCTTCATCGTCTTCACCGTCTTCATCGTCTTCACCGTCTTCATCGTCTTCACCGTCTTCATCGCCTTCACCGTCTTCATCGTCTTCACCGTCTTCATCGTCTTCACCGTATTCATCGTCTTCACCGTCTTCATCGTCTTCACCGTTTTCATCGTCTTCACCGTCTTCATCGTCTTCACCGTCTTCATCGTCTTCATCGTTCGTCTTCATCGTCTTCATCGTCTTCATCGTCTTCACCGTCTTCATCGTCTTCACCGTCTTTATCATTCGTCTTTACCGTCTTCATCGTCTTCACCGTCTTCATCGTCTTCATCGTTCATCTTCATCGTCTTCATCGTTTTCACCGTCTTCATCGTCTTCACCGTCTTCATCGTTTTCACCGTCTTCATCGTCTTCACCATTTTCACCGTCTTCACCGTCTTCATCGTCTTCATCGTCTTCATCGTCTTCACCGTCTTCACCGTCTTCACCGTCTTCATTGTTTGTCTTCATCGTCTTCATCGTCTCCACTGTCTTCATCGTCTTCACCGTCTTCATCGTCTTCATCGTTTGTCTTCACCGTCTTCACCGTCTTCATCGTCTTCACCGTCTTCATCGTCTTCACCGTTTTCATCGTCTTCACCGTCTTCATCGTCTTCACCGTCTTCATCGTCTTCATCGTTCGTCTTCATCGTCTTCATCGTCTTCATCGTCTTCACCGTCTTCATCGTCTTCACCGTCTTTATCGTTCGTCTTTACCGTCTTCATCGTCTTCACCGTCTTCATCGTCTTCATCGTTCATCTTCATCGTCTTAACCGTTTTCACCGTCTTCATCGTCTTCACCGTCTTCATCGTCTTCACCGTCTTCATCGTCTTCACCATTTTCACCGTCTTCACCGTCTTCATCGTCTTCATCGTCTTCATCGTCTTCACCGTCTTCACCGTCTTCACCGTCTTCACCGTCTTCATTGTTTGTCTTCATCGTCTTCATCGTCTCCACTGTCTTCATCGTCTTCACCGTCTTCATCGTTTGTCTTCACCGTCTTCACCGTCTTTATCGTTCGTCTTCACCTTCTTCATCGTCTTCACCGTCTTCATCGTCTTCATCGTCTTCACCGTCTTCACCGTCTTCATCGTCTTCACCGTCTTCATCGTCTTCATCGTTCATCTTCATCGTCTTCACCGTCTTCATCGTCTTCACCGTCTTCACCGTCTTCATCGTCTTCATCGTCTTCACCGTCTTCATCGTCTTCACCGTCTTCATCGTCTTCACTGTCTTCATCGTCTTCATCGTTCGTCTTCATCGTCTTCATCGTCTTCATCGTCTTCACCGTCTTCATCGTCTTCACCGTCTTTATCGTTCGTCTTCACCGTCTTCATCGTCTTCACCGTCTTCATCGTCTTCACCGTCTTCATCGTCTTCACCGTCTTCATCGTCTTCACCGTTTTCATCGTCTTCACCGTCTTCATCGTCTTCAGCGTTTTTATCGTCTTCACCGTCTTCATCGTCTTCACCGTCTTCATCGTCTTCATCGTTCGTCTTCATCGTCTTCATCGTCTTTATCGTCTTCACCGTCTTCATCGTCTTCACCGTCTTTATCATTCGTCTTTACCGTCTTCATCGTCTTCACCGTCTTCATCGTCTTCACCATTTTCACCGTCTTCATCGTCTTCATCGTCTTCACCGTCTTCACCGTCTTCACCGTCTTTATTGTTTGTCTTCATCGTCTTCATCGTCTCCACTGTCTTCATCGTCTTCATCGTCTTCACCGTCTTCATCGTCTTCACCGTCTTCATCGTCTTCACCATTTTCACCGTCTTCACCGTCTTCATCGTCTTCATCGTCTTCATCGTCTTCACCGTCTTCACCGTCTTCACCGTCTTCACCGTCTTCATTGTTTGTCTTCATCGTCTTCATCGTCTCCACTGTCTTCATCGTCTTCACCGTCTTCATCGTTTGTCTTCACCGTCTTCACCGTCTTTATCGTTCGTCTTCACCTTCTTCATCGTCTTCACCGTCTTCATCGTCTTCATCGTCTTCACCGTCTTCACCGTCTTCATCGTCTTCACCGTCTTCATCGTCTTCATCGTTCATCTTCATCGTCTTCACCGTCTTCATCGTCTTCACCGTCTTCACCGTCTTCATCGTCTTCATCGTCTTCACCGTCTTCATCGTCTTCACCGTCTTCATCGTCTTCACTGTCTTCATCGTCTTCATCGTTCGTCTTCATCGTCTTCATCGTCTTCATCGTCTTCACCGTCTTCATCGTCTTCACCGTCTTTATCGTTCGTCTTCACCGTCTTCATCGTCTTCACCGTCTTCATCGTCTTCACCGTCTTCATCGTCTTCACCGTCTTCATCGTCTTCACCGTTTTCATCGTCTTCACCGTCTTCATCGTCTTCAGCGTTTTTATCGTCTTCACCGTCTTCATCGTCTTTACCGTCTTCATCGTCATCATCGTTCGTCTTCATCGTCTTCATCGTCTTTATCGTCTTCACCGTCTTCATCGTCTTCACCGTCTTTATCATTCGTCTTTACCGTCTTCATCGTCTTCACCGTCTTCATCGTCTTCACCATTTTCACCGTCTTCATCGTCTTCATCGTCTTCACCGTCTTCACCGTCTTCACCGTCTTTATTGTTTGTCTTCATCGTCTTCATCGTCTCCACTGTCTTCATCGTCTTCATCGTCTTCACCGTCTTCATCGTCTTCACCGTCTTCATCGTCTTCACCATTTTCACCGTCTTCACCGTCTTCATCGTCTTCATCGTCTTCATCGTCTTCACCGTCTTCACCGTCTTCACCGTCTTCATTGTTTGTCTTCATCGTCTTCATCGTCTCCACTGTCTTCATCGTCTTCACCGTCTTCACCGTCTTTATCGTTCGTCTTCACCTTCTTCATCGTCTTCACCGTCTTCATCGTCTTCATCGTCTTCACCGTCTTCACCGTCTTCATCGTCTTCACCGTCTTCATCGTCTTCATCGTTCATCTTCATCGTCTTCACCGTCTTCATCGTCTTCATCGTCTTCATCGTCTTCATCGTCTTCATCGTCTTCATCGTTCGTCTTCATCGTCTTCATCGTCTTCATCGTCTTCACCGTCTTCATCGTCTTCACCGTCTTTATCGTTCGTCTTCATCGTCTTCACCGTCTTCACCGTCTTCATCGTCTTCACCGTCTTCATCGTCTTCATCGTTCATCTTCATCGTCTTCACCGTCTTCATCGTCTTCACCGTCTTCATCGTCTTCACCGTCTTCATCGTCTTCACCGTCTTCATCGTCTTCACCGTCTTCACCGTCTTCACCGTCTTCATCGTCTTCACCATCTTCATCGTCTTCATCGTCTTCACCGTCTTCATCGTCTTCACCGTTTTCATCGTCTTCACCGTCTTCATCGTCTTCACCGTCTTCATCGTCTTCACCGTCTTCATCGTCTTCACCGTCTTCATCGTCTTCACCGTTTTCATCGTCTTCAGCGTTTTTATCGTCTTCACCGTCTTCATCGTCTTCACCGTCTTCATCGTCTTCATCGTTCGTCTTCATCGTCTTCATCGTCTTTATCGTCTTCACCGTCTTCATCGTCTTCACCGTCTTTATCATTCGTCTTTACCGTCTTCATCGTCTTCACCGTCTTCATCGTCTTCACCATTTTCACCGTCTTCATCGTCTTCATCGTCTTCACCGTCTTCACCGTCTTCACCGTCTTTATTGTTTGTCTTCATCGTCTTCATCGTCTCCACTGTCTTCATCGTCTTCACCGTCTTCTTCGTCTTCATCGTTTGTCTTCACCGTCTTCACCGTCTTTATCGTTCGTCTTCACCTTCTTCATCGTCTTCACCGTCTTCATCGTCTTCATCGTCTTCACCGTCTTCACCGTCTTCATCGTCTTCACCGTCTTCATCGTCTTCATCGTTCATCTTCATCGTCTTCACCGTCTTCATCGTCTTCACCGTCTTCATCGTCTTCACCGTCTTCATCGTCTTCACCGTCTTCATCGTCTTCACCGTCTTCACCGTCTTCACCGTCTTCATCGTCTTCACCATCTTCATCGTCTTCATCGTCTTCACCGTCTTCATCGTCTTCACCGTCTTCATCGTCTTCACCGTCTTCAGCGTCTTCATCGTCTTCACCGTCTTCATCGTCTTCATCGTTCATCTTCATCGTCTTCATCGTCTTCACCGTCTTCATCGTCTTCACCGTCTTCATCGTCTTCACCGTCTTCATCGTCTTCACCGTCTTCACCGTCTTCACCGTCTTCATCGTCTTCATCGTCTTCATCGTCTTCACCGTCTTCACCGTCTTCACCGTCTTCATCGTCTTCACTGTCTTCATCGTCTTCACCGTCTTCATCGTCTTCACCGTCTTCATCGTCTTCACCGTCTTCATCGTCTTCATCGTTCGTCTTCACCGTCTTCACCGTCTTCATCGTCTTCACCGTCTTCATCGTCTTCACCGTCTTCATCGTCTTCACCGTCTTCACCGTCTTCATCGTCTTCACTGTCTTCATCGTCTTCACCGTCTTCATCGTCTTCACCGTCTTCATCGTCTTCACCGTCTTCATCGTCTTCATCGTTCGTCTTCACCGTCTTCACCGTCTTCATCGTCTTCACCGTCTTTATCGTTCGTCTTCACCGTCTTCATCGTCTTCACCGTCTTTATCGTTCGTCTTCACCGTCTTCATCGTCTTCACCGTCTTCATCGTCTTCACCGTCTTCATCGTCTTCACCGTCTTCATCGTCTTCACCGTCTTCATCGCCTTCACCGTCTTCATCGTCTTCACCGTCTTCATCGTCTTCACCGTATTCATCGTCTTCACCGTCTTCATCGTCTTCACCGTTTTCATCGTCTTCACCGTCTTCATCGTCTTCACCGTCTTCATCGTCTTCATCGTTCGTCTTCATCGTCTTCATCGTCTTCATCGTCTTCACCGTCTTCATCGTCTTCACCGTCTTTATCATTCGTCTTTACCGTCTTCATCGTCTTCACCGTCTTCATCGTCTTCATCGTTCATCTTCATCGTCTTCATCGTTTTCACCGTCTTCATCGTCTTCACCGTCTTCATCGTTTTCACCGTCTTCATCGTCTTCACCATTTTCACCGTCTTCACCGTCTTCATCGTCTTCATCGTCTTCATCGTCTTCACCGTCTTCACCGTCTTCACCGTCTTCATTGTTTGTCTTCATCGTCTTCATCGTCTCCACTGTCTTCATCGTCTTCACCGTCTTCATCGTCTTCATCGTTCGTCTTCATCGTCTTCATCGTCTTCATCGTCTTCACCGTCTTCATCGTCTTCACCGTCTTTATCGTTCGTCTTTACCGTCTTCATCGTCTTCACCGTCTTCATCGTCTTCATCGTTCATCTTCATCGTCTTCATCGTTTTCACCGTCTTCATCGTCTTCACCGTCTTCATCGTCTTCACCGTCTTCATCGTCTTCACCATTTTCACCGTCTTCACCGTCTTCATCGTCTTCATCGTCTTCATCGTCTTCACCGTCTTCACCGTCTTCACCGTCTTCACCGTCTTCATTGTTTGTCTTCATCGTCTTCATCGTCTCCACTGTCTTCATCGTCTTCACCGTCTTCATCGTTTGTCTTCACCGTCTTCACCGTCTTTATCGTTCGTCTTCACCTTCTTCATCGTCTTCACCGTCTTCATCGTCTTCATCGTCTTCACCGTCTTCACCGTCTTCATCGTCTTCACCGTCTTCATCGTCTTCATCGTTCATCTTCATCGTCTTCACCGTCTTCATCGTCTTCACCGTCTTCACCGTCTTCATCGTCTTCATCGTCTTCACCGTCTTCATCGTCTTCACCGTCTTCATCGTCTTCACTGTCTTCATCGTCTTCATCGTTCGTCTTCATCGTCTTCATCGTCTTCATCGTCTTCACCGTCTTCATCGTCTTCACCGTCTTTATCGTTCGTCTTCACCGTCTTCATCGTCTTCACCGTCTTCATCGTCTTCACCGTCTTCATCGTCTTCACCGTCTTCACCGTCTTCACCGTTTTCACCGTCTTCACCGTCTTCACCGTCTTCATCGTCTTCACCGTCTTCATCGTATTCACTGTCTTCATCGTCTTCACGGTCTTCACCGTCTTCATCGTTCATCTTCATCGTCTTCACCGTCTTCATCGTCTTCACCGTCTTCATCGTCTTCACCGTCTTCATCGTCTTCACCGTCTTCATCGTCTTCACCGTTTTCATCGTCTTCACCGTCTTCATCGTCTTCACCGTCTTCATCGTCTTCACCGTCTTCACCGTCTTCATCGTTCGTCTTCACCGCCTTCACCGTCTTCATCGTCTTCACCGTCTTCATCGTCTTCACCGTCTTCATCGTCTTCACCGTCTTCATCGTCTTCACCGTCTTCATTGTCTTCTCCGTCTTCATCGTCTTCACCGTCTTCATCGTCTTCACCGTTTTCATCGTCTTCACCGTCTTCATCGTCTTCACCGTCTTCATCGTCTTCATCGTTCGTCTTCATCGTCTTCATCGTCTTAATCGTCTTCACCGTCTTCATCGTCTTCACCGTCTTCATTGTCTTCACCGTCTTCATCGTCTTCACCGTCTTCATCGTCTTCACCGTTTTCATCGTCTTCACCGTCTTCATCGTCTTCACCGTCTTCATCGTCTTCATCGTTCGTCTTCATCGTCTTCATCGTCTTCATCGTCTTCACCGTCTTCATCGTCTTCACCGTCTTTATCGTTCGTCTTTACCGTCTTCATCGTCTTCACCGTCTTCATCGTCTTCATCGTTCATCTTCATCGTCTTCATCGTTTTCACCGTCTTCATCGTCTTCACCGTCTTCATCGTCTTCACCGTCTTCACCGTCTTCATTGTTTGTCTTCATCGTCTTCATCGTCTTCATCGTTCATCTTCATCGTCTTCACCGTCTTCATCGTCTTCACCGTCTTCACCGTCTTCATCGTCTTCATCGTCTTCACCGTCTTCATCGTCTTCACCGTCTTCATCGTCTTCATCGTTCATCTTCATCGTCTTCACCGTCTTCATCGTCTTCACCGTCTTCACCGTCTTCATCGTCTTCATCGTCTTCACCGTCTTCATCGTCTTCACCGTCTTCATCGTCTTCACTGTCTTCATCGTCTTCATCGTTCGTCTTCATCGTCTTCATCGTCTTCATCGTCTTCACCGTCTTCATCGTCTTCACCGTCTTTATCGTTCGTCTTTACCGTCTTCATCGTCTTCACCGTTTTCATCGTCTTCATCGTTCATCTTCATCGTCTTCATCGTTTTCACCGTCTTCATCGTCTTCACCGTCTTCATCGTCTTCACCGTCTTCACCGTCTTCATTGTTTGTCTTCATCGTCTTCATCGTCTTCATCGTTCATCTTCATCGTCTTCACCGTCTTCATCGTCTTCACCGTCTTCACCGTCTTCATCGTCTTCACCGTCTTCACCGTCTTCACCGTCTTCATCGTCTTCACCGTCTTCATCGTATTCACTGTCTTCATCGTCTTCACGGTCTTCACCGTCTTCATCGTTCATCTTCATCGTCTTCACCGTCTTCATCGTCTTCACCGTCTTCATCGTCTTCACCTTCTTCATCGTCTTCACCGTCTTCATCGTCTTCACCGTTTTCATCGTCTTCACCGTCTTCATCGTCTTCACCGTCTTCATCGTCTTCACCGTCTTCACCGTCTTCATCGTTCGTCTTCACCGCCTTCACCGTCTTCATCGTCTTCACCGTCTTCATCGTCTTCACCGTCTTCATCGTCTTCACCGTCTTCATCGTCTTCACCGTCTTCATTGTCTTCTCCGTCTTCATCGTCTTCACCGTCTTCATCGTCTTCACCGTTTTCATCGTCTTCACCGTCTTCATCGTCTTCACCGTCTTCATCGTCTTCATCGTTCGTCTTCATCGTCTTCATCGTCTTCATCGTCTTCACCGTCTTCATCGTCTTCACCGTCTTCATTGTCTTCACCGTCTTCATCGTCTTCACCGTCTTCATCGTCTTCACCGTTTTCATCGTCTTCACCGTCTTCATCGTCTTCACCGTCTTCATCGTCTTCATCGTTCGTCTTCATCGTCTTCATCGTCTTCATCGTCTTCACCGTCTTCATCGTCTTCACCGTCTTTATCGTTCGTCTTTACCGTCTTCATCGTCTTCACCGTCTTCATCGTCTTCATCGTTCATCTTCATCGTCTTCATCGTTTTCACCGTCTTCATCGTCTTCACCGTCTTCATCGTCTTCACCGTCTTCACCGTCTTCATTGTTTGTCTTCATCGTCTTCATCGTCTTCATCGTTCATCTTCATCGTCTTCACCGTCTTCATCGTCTTCACCGTCTTCACCGTCTTCATCGTCTTCATCGTCTTCACCGTCTTCATCGTCTTCACCGTCTTCATCGTCTTCATCGTTCATCTTCATCGTCTTCACCGTCTTCATCGTCTTCACCGTCTTCACCGTCTTCATCGTCTTCATCGTCTTCACCGTCTTCATCGTCTTCACCGTCTTCATCGTCTTCACTGTCTTCATCGTCTTCATCGTTCGTCTTCATCGTCTTCATCGTCTTCATCGTCTTCACCGTCTTCATCGTCTTCACCGTCTTTATCGTTCGTCTTCACCGTCTTCATCGTCTTCACCGTCTTTATCGTTCGTCTTCACCGTCTTCATCGTCTTCACCGTCTTCATCGTCTTCACCGTCTTCATCGTCTTCACCGTCTTCATCGTCTTCACCGTCTTCATCGCCTTCACCGTCTTCATCGTCTTCACCGTCTTCATCGTCTTCACCGTATTCATCGTCTTCACCGTCTTCATCGTCTTCACCGTTTTCATCGTCTTCACCGTCTTCATCGTCTTCACCGTCTTCATCGTCTTCATCGTTCGTCTTCATCGTCTTCATCGTCTTCATCGTCTTCACCGTCTTCATCGTCTTCACCGTCTTTATCATTCGTCTTTACCGTCTTCATCGTCTTCACCGTCTTCATCGTCTTCATCGTTCATCTTCATCGTCTTCATCGTTTTCACCGTCTTCATCGTCTTCACCGTCTTCATCGTTTTCACCGTCTTCATCGTCTTCACCATTTTCACCGTCTTCACCGTCTTCATCGTCTTCATCGTCTTCATCGTCTTCACCGTCTTCACCGTCTTCACCGTCTTCATTGTTTGTCTTCATCGTCTTCATCGTCTCCACTGTCTTCATCGTCTTCACCGTCTTCATCGTCTTCATCGTTTGTCTTCACCGTCTTCACCGTCTTCATCGTCTTCACCGTCTTCATCGTCTTCACCGTTTTCATCGTCTTCACCGTCTTCATCGTCTTCACCGTCTTCATCGTCTTCATCGTTCGTCTTCATCGTCTTCATCGTCTTCATCGTCTTCACCGTCTTCATCGTCTTCACCGTCTTTATCGTTCGTTTCTACCGTCTTCATCGTCTTCACCGTCTTCATCGTCTTCATCGTTCATCTTCATCGTCTTCATCGTTTTCACCGTCTTCATCGTCTTCACCGTCTTCATCGTCTTCACCGTCTTCATCGTCTTCACCATTTTCACCGTCTTCACCGTCTTCATCGTCTTCATCGTCTTCATCGTCTTCACCGTCTTCACCGTCTTCACCGTCTTCACCGTCTTCACCGTCTTCATTGTTTGTCTTCATCGTCTTCATCGTCTCCACTGTCTTCATCGTCTTCACCGTCTTCATCGTTTGTCTTCACCGTCTTCACCGTCTTTATCGTTCGTCTTCACCTTCTTCATCGTCTTCACCGTCTTCATCGTCTTCATCGTCTTCACCGTCTTCACCGTCTTCATCGTCTTCACCGTCTTCATCGTCTTCATCGTTCATCTTCATCGTCTTCACCGTCTTCATCGTCTTCACCGTCTTCACCGTCTTCATCGTCTTCATCGTCTTCACCGTCTTCATCGTCTTCACCGTCTTCATAGTCTTCACTGTCTTCATCGTCTTCATCGTTCGTCTTCATCGTCTTCATCGTCTTCATCGTCTTCACCGTCTTCATCGTCTTCACCGTCTTTATCGTTCGTCTTCACCGTCTTCATCGTCTTCACCGTCTTCATCGTCTTCACCGTCTTCATCGTCTTCACCGTCTTCATCGTCTTCACCGTTTTCATCGTCTTCACCGTCTTCATCGTCTTCAGCGTTTTTATCGTCTTCACCGTCTTCATCGTCTTCACCGTCTTCATCGTCTTCATCGTTCGTCTTCATCGTCTTCATCGTCTTTATCGTCTTCACCGTCTTCATCGTCTTCACCGTCTTTATCATTCGTCTTTACCGTCTTCATCGTCTTCACCGTCTTCATCGTCTTCACCATTTTCACCGTCTTCATCGTCTTCATCGTCTTCACCGTCTTCACCGTCTTCACCGTCTTTATTGTTTGTCTTCATCGTCTTCATCGTCTCCACTGTCTTCATCGTCTTCATCGTCTTCACCGTCTTCATCGTCTTCACCGTCTTCATCGTCTTCACCATTTTCACCGTCTTCACCGTCTTCATCGTCTTCATCGTCTTCATCGTCTTCACCGTCTTCACCGTCTTCACCGTCTTCATTGTTTGTCTTCATCGTCTTCATCGTCTCCACTGTCTTCATCGTCTTCACCGTCTTCACCGTCTTTATCGTTCGTCTTCACCTTCTTCATCGTCTTCACCGTCTTCATCGTCTTCATCGTCTTCACCGTCTTCACCGTCTTCATCGTCTTCACCGTCTTCATCGTCTTCATCGTTCATCTTCATCGTCTTCACCGTCTTCATCGTCTTCATCGTCTTCATCGTCTTCATCGTCTTCATCGTCTTCATCGTTCGTCTTCATCGTCTTCATCGTCTTCATCGTCTTCACCGTCTTCATCGTCTTCACCGTCTTTATCGTTCGTCTTCACCGTCTTCATCGTCTTCACCGTCTTCATCGTCTTCACCGTCTTCATCGTCTTCACCGTTTTCATCGTCTTCACCGTCTTCATCGTCTTCACCGTCTTCATCGTCTTCACCGTCTTCATCGTCTTCACCGTCTTCATCGTCTTCACCGTTTTCATCGTCTTCAGCGTTTTTATCGTCTTCACCGTCTTCATCGTCTTCACCGTCTTCATCGTCTTCATCGTTCGTCTTCATCGTCTTCATCGTCTTTATCGTCTTCACCGTCTTCATCGTCTTCACCGTCTTTATCATTCGTCTTTACCGTCTTCATCGTCTTCACCGTCTTCATCGTCTTCACCATTTTCACCGTCTTCATCGTCTTCATCGTCTTCACCGTCTTCACCGTCTTCACCGTCTTTATTGTTTGTCTTCATCGTCTTCATCGTCTCCACTGTCTTCATCGTCTTCACCGTCTTCTTCGTCTTCATCGTTTGTCTTCACCGTCTTCACCGTCTTTATCGTTCGTCTTCACCTTCTTCATCGTCTTCACCGTCTTCATCGTCTTCATCGTCTTCACCGTCTTCACCGTCTTCATCGTCTTCACCGTCTTCATCGTCTTCATCGTTCATCTTCATCGTCTTCACCGTCTTCATCGTCTTCACCGTCTTCATCGTCTTCACCGTCTTCATCGTCTTCACCGTCTTCATCGTCTTCACCGTCTTCACCGTCTTCACCGTCTTCATCGTCTTCACCATCTTCATCGTCTTCATCGTCTTCACCGTCTTCATCGTCTTCACCGTCTTCATCGTCTTCACCGTCTTCAGCGTCTTCATCGTCTTCACCGTCTTCATCGTCTTCATCGTTCATCTTCATCGTCTTCATCGTCTTCACCGTCTTCATCGTCTTCACCGTCTTCATCGTCTTCACCGTCTTCATCGTCTTCACCGTCTTCACCGTCTTCACCGTCTTCATCGTCTTCATCGTCTTCATCGTCTTCACCGTCTTCACCGTCTTCACCGTCTTCATCGTCTTCACTGTCTTCATCGTCTTCACCGTCTTCATCGTCTTCACCGTCTTCATCGTCTTCACCGTCTTCATCGTCTTCATCGTTCGTCTTCACCGTCTTCACCGTCTTCATCGTCTTCACCGTCTTCATCGTCTTCACCGTCTTCATCGTCTTCACCGTCTTCATCGTCTTCACCGTCTTCATCGTCTTCACCGTCTTCACCGTCTTCACCGTCTTCATCGTCTTCACCGTCTTCACCGTCTTCACCGTCTTCACCGTCTTCACCGTCTTCATCGTCTTCACCGTCTTCATCGTCTTCACCGTCTTCATCGTCTTCACCGTCTTCATCGTCTTCACCGTCTTCATCGTCTTCATCGTTCGTCTTCACCGTCTTCACCGTCTTCACCGTCTTCATCGTCTTCACCGTCTTCATCGTCTTCACCGTCTTCATCGTCTTCACCGTCTTCACCGTCTTCATCGTCTTCACCGTCTTCATCGTATTCACCGTCTTCATCGTCTTCACCGTCTTCACCGTCTTCATCGTTCATCTTCATCTTCTTCATCGTCTTCATCGTTTTCACCGTCTTCATCGTCTTCACCGTCTTCATCGTCTTCACCGTCTTCATCGTCTTCACCGTCTTCATCGTCTTCACCGTTTTCATCGTCTTCACCGTCTTCATCGTCTTCACCGTCTTCATCGTCTTCACCGTCTTCATCGTCTTCACCGTCTTCATCGTCTTCACCGTCTTCATCGTCTTCATCGTTCGTCTTCACCGTCTTCACCGTCTTCATCGTCTTCACCGTCTTCACCGTCTTCATCGTCTTCACCGTCTTCATCGTCTTCATCGTTCATCTTCATCGTCTTCACCGTCTTCATCGTCTTCACCGTCTTCATCGTCTTCACCGTCTTCATCGTCTTCACCGTCTTCATCGTCTTCACCGTCTTCACCGTCTTCACCGTCTTCATCGTCTTCACCATCTTCATCGTCTTCATCGTCTTCACCGTCTTCATCGTCTTCACCGTCTTCATCGTCTTCACCGTCTTCACCGTCTTCATCGTCTTCACCGTCTTCATCGTCTTCATCGTTCATCTTCATCGTCTTCATCGTCTTCACCGTCTTCATCGTCTTAACCGTCTTCATCGTATTCACCGTCTTCATCGTCTTCACCGTCTTCACCGTCTTCACCGTCTTCACCGTCTTCATCGTCTTCATCGTCTTCACCGTCTTTACCGTCTTCATCGTCTTCACTGTCTTCATCGTCTTCACCGTCTTCATCGTCTTCACCGTCTTCATCGTCTTCACCGTCTTCATCGTCTTCATCGTTCGTCTTCACCGTCTTCACCGTCTTCATCGTCTTCACCGTCTTCATCGTCTTCACCGTCTTCATCGTCTTCACCGTCTTCATCGTCTTCACCGTCTTCACCGTCTTCACCGTCTTCACCGTCTTCATCGTCTTCACCGTCTTCATCGTCTTCACCGTCTTCATTGTCTTCACCGTCTTCACCGTCTTCACCGTCTTCATCGTCTTCACCGTCTTCACCGTCTTCACCGTCTTCACCGTCTTCACCGTCTTCATCGTCTTCACCGTCTTCATCGTCTTCACCGTCTTCATCGTCTTCACCGTCTTCATCGTCTTCACCGTCTTCATCGTCTTCATCGTTCGTCTTCACCGTCTTCACCGTCTTAGGGTTAGGGTTAGGGTTAGGGTTAGGGTTAGGGTTAGGGTTAGGGTTAGGGTTAGGGTTAGGGTTAGGGTTAGGGTTAGGGTTAGGGTTAGGGTTAGGGTTAGGGTTAGGGTTAGGGTTAGGGTTAGGGTTAGGGTTAGGGTTAGGGTTAGGGTTAGGGTTAGGGTTAGGGTTAGGGTTAGGGTTAGGGTTAGGGTTAGGGTTAGGGTTAGGGTTAGGGTTAGGGTTAGGGTTAGGGTTAGGGTTAGGGTTAGGGTTAGGGTTAGGGTTAGGGTTAGGGTTAGGGTTAGGGTTAGGGTTAGGGTTAGGGTTAGGGTTAGGGTTAGGGTTAGGGTTAGGGTTAGGGTTAGGGTTAGGGTTAGGGTTAGGGTTAGGGTTAGGGTTAGGGTTAGGGTTAGGGTTAGGGTTAGGGTTAGGGTTAGGGTTAGGGTTAGGGTTAGGGTTAGGGTTAGGGTTAGGGTTAGGGTTAGGGTTAGGGTTAGGGTTAGGGTTAGGGTTAGGGTTAGGGTTAGGGTTAGGGTTAGGGTTAGGGTTAGGGTTAGGGTTAGGGTTAGGGTTAGGGTTAGGGTTAGGGTTAGGGTTAGGGTTAGGGTTAGGGTTAGGGTTAGGGTTAGGGTTAGGGTTAGGGTTAGGGTTAGGGTTAGGGTTAGGGTTAGGGTTAGGGTTAGGGTTAGGGTTAGGGTTAGGGTTAGGGTTAGGGTTAGGGTTAGGGTTAGGGTTAGGGTTAGGGTTAGGGTTAGGGTTAGGGTTAGGGTTAGGGTTAGGGTTAGGGTTAGGGTTAGGGTTAGGGTTAGGGTTAGGGTTAGGGTTAGGGTTAGGGTTAGGGTTAGGGTTAGGGTTAGGGTTAGGGTTAGGGTTAGGGTTAGGGTTAGGGTTAGGGTTAGGGTTAGGGTTAGGGTTAGGGTTAGGGTTAGGGTTAGGGTTAGGGTTAGGGTTAGGGTTAGGGTTAGGGTTAGGGTTAGGGTTAGGGTTAGGGTTAGGGTTAGGGTTAGGGTTAGGGTTAGGGTTAGGGTTAGGGTTAGGGTTAGGGTTAGGGTTAGGGTTAGGGTTAGGGTTAGGGTTAGGGTTAGGGTTAGGGTTAGGGTTAGGGTTAGGGTTAGGGTTAGGGTTAGGGTTAGGGTTAGGGTTAGGGTTAGGGTTAGGGTTAGGGTTAGGGTTAGGGTTAGGGTTAGGGTTAGGGTTAGGGTTAGGGTTAGGGTTAGGGTTAGGGTTAGGGTTAGGGTTAGGGTTAGGGTTAGGGTTAGGGTTAGGGTTAGGGTTAGGGTTAGGGTTAGGGTTAGGGTTAGGGTTAGGGTTAGGGTTAGGGTTAGGGTTAGGGTTAGGGTTAGGGTTAGGGTTAGGGTTAGGGTTAGGGTTAGGGTTAGGGTTAGGGTTAGGGTTAGGGTTAGGGTTAGGGTTAGGGTTAGGGTTAGGGTTAGGGTTAGGGTTAGGGTTAGGGTTAGGGTTAGGGTTAGGGTTAGGGTTAGGGTTAGGGTTAGGGTTAGGGTTAGGGTTAGGGTTAGGGTTAGGGTTAGGGTTAGGGTTAGGGTTAGGGTTAGGGTTAGGGTTAGGGTTAGGGTTAGGGTTAGGGTTAGGGTTAGGGTTAGGGTTAGGGTTAGGGTTAGGGTTAGGGTTAGGGTTAGGGTTAGGGTTAGGGTTAGGGTTAGGGTTAGGGTTAGGGTTAGGGTTAGGGTTAGGGTTAGGGTTAGGGTTAGGGTTAGGGTTAGGGTTAGGGTTAGGGTTAGGGTTAGGGTTAGGGTTAGGGTTAGGGTTAGGGTTAGGGTTAGGGTTAGGGTTAGGGTTAGGGTTAGGGTTAGGGTTAGGGTTAGGGTTAGGGTTAGGGTTAGGGTTAGGGTTAGGGTTAGGGTTAGGGTTAGGGTTAGGGTTAGGGTTAGGGTTAGGGTTAGGGTTAGGGTTAGGGTTAGGGTTAGGGTTAGGGTTAGGGTTAGGGTTAGGGTTAGGGTTAGGGTTAGGGTTAGGGTTAGGGTTAGGGTTAGGGTTAGGGTTAGGGTTAGGGTTAGGGTTAGGGTTAGGGTTAGGGTTAGGGTTAGGGTTAGGGTTAGGGTTAGGGTTAGGGTTAGGGTTAGGGTTAGGGTTAGGGTTAGGGTTAGGGTTAGGGTTAGGGTTAGGGTTAGGGTTAGGGTTAGGGTTAGGGTTAGGGTTAGGGTTAGGGTTAGGGTTAGGGTTAGGGTTAGGGTTAGGGTTAGGGTTAGGGTTAGGGTTAGGGTTAGGGTTAGGGTTAGGGTTAGGGTTAGGGTTAGGGTTAGGGTTAGGGTTAGGGTTAGGGTTAGGGTTAGGGTTAGGGTTAGGGTTAGGGTTAGGGTTAGGGTTAGGGTTAGGGTTAGGGTTAGGGTTAGGGTTAGGGTTAGGGTTAGGGTTAGGGTTAGGGTTAGGGTTAGGGTTAGGGTTAGGGTTAGGGTTAGGGTTAGGGTTAGGGTTAGGGTTAGGGTTAGGGTTAGGGTTAGGGTTAGGGTTAGGGTTAGGGTTAGGGTTAGGGTTAGGGTTAGGGTTAGGGTTAGGGTTAGGGTTAGGGTTAGGGTTAGGGTTAGGGTTAGGGTTAGGGTTAGGGTTAGGGTTAGGGTTAGGGTTAGGGTTAGGGTTAGGGTTAGGGTTAGGGTTAGGGTTAGGGTTAGGGTTAGGGTTAGGGTTAGGGTTAGGGTTAGGGTTAGGGTTAGGGTTAGGGTTAGGGTTAGGGTTAGGGTTAGGGTTAGGGTTAGGGTTAGGGTTAGGGTTAGGGTTAGGGTTAGGGTTAGGGTTAGGGTTAGGGTTAGG
This sequence comes from Piscicola geometra, assembly GCA_943735955.1. Taxonomy (NCBI): domain Eukaryota; kingdom Metazoa; phylum Annelida; class Clitellata; order Hirudinida; family Piscicolidae; genus Piscicola; species Piscicola geometra. Next base: position 10,043,198 of record OX030960.1, read on the forward strand.
GTTAGGGTTAGGGTTAGGGTTAGGGTTAGGGTTAGGGTTAGGGTTAGGGTTAGGGTTAGGGTTAGGGTTAGGGTTAGGGTTAGGGTTAGGGTTAGGGTTAGGGTTAGGGTTAGGGTTAGGGTTAGGGTTAGGGTTAGGGTTAGGGTTAGGGTTAGGGTTAGGGTTAGGGTTAGGGTTAGGGTTAGGGTTAGGGTTAGGGTTAGGGTTAGGGTTAGGGTTAGGGTTAGGGTTAGGGTTAGGGTTAGGGTTAGGGTTAGGGTTAGGGTTAGGGTTAGGGTTAGGGTTAGGGTTAGGGTTAGGGTTAGGGTTAGGGTTAGGGTTAGGGTTAGGGTTAGGGTTAGGGTTAGGGTTAGGGTTAGGGTTAGGGTTAGGGTTAGGGTTAGGGTTAGGGTTAGGGTTAGGGTTAGGGTTAGGGTTAGGGTTAGGGTTAGGGTTAGGGTTAGGGTTAGGGTTAGGGTTAGGGTTAGGGTTAGGGTTAGGGTTAGGGTTAGGGTTAGGGTTAGGGTTAGGGTTAGGGTTAGGGTTAGGGTTAGGGTTAGGGTTAGGGTTAGGGTTAGGGTTAGGGTTAGGGTTAGGGTTAGGGTTAGGGTTAGGGTTAGGGTTAGGGTTAGGGTTAGGGTTAGGGTTAGGGTTAGGGTTAGGGTTAGGGTTAGGGTTAGGGTTAGGGTTAGGGTTAGGGTTAGGGTTAGGGTTAGGGTTAGGGTTAGGGTTAGGGTTAGGGTTAGGGTTAGGGTTAGGGTTAGGGTTAGGGTTAGGGTTAGGGTTAGGGTTAGGGTTAGGGTTAGGGTTAGGGTTAGGGTTAGGGTTAGGGTTAGGGTTAGGGTTAGGGTTAGGGTTAGGGTTAGGGTTAGGGTTAGGGTTAGGGTTAGGGTTAGGGTTAGGGTTAGGGTTAGGGTTAGGGTTAGGGTTAGGGTTAGGGTTAGGGTTAGGGTTAGGGTTAGGGTTAGGGTTAGGGTTAGGGTTAGGGTTAGGGTTAGGGTTAGGGTTAGGGTTAGGGTTAGGGTTAGGGTTAGGGTTAGGGTTAGGGTTAGGGTTAGGGTTAGGGTTAGGGTTAGGGTTAGGGTTAGGGTTAGGGTTAGGGTTAGGGTTAGGGTTAGGGTTAGGGTTAGGGTTAGGGTTAGGGTTAGGGTTAGGGTTAGGGTTAGGGTTAGGGTTAGGGTTAGGGTTAGGGTTAGGGTTAGGGTTAGGGTTAGGGTTAGGGTTAGGGTTAGGGTTAGGGTTAGGGTTAGGGTTAGGGTTAGGGTTAGGGTTAGGGTTAGGGTTAGGGTTAGGGTTAGGGTTAGGGTTAGGGTTAGGGTTAGGGTTAGGGTTAGGGTTAGGGTTAGGGTTAGGGTTAGGGTTAGGGTTAGGGTTAGGGTTAGGGTTAGGGTTAGGGTTAGGGTTAGGGTTAGGGTTAGGGTTAGGGTTAGGGTTAGGGTTAGGGTTAGGGTTAGGGTTAGGGTTAGGGTTAGGGTTAGGGTTAGGGTTAGGGTTAGGGTTAGGGTTAGGGTTAGGGTTAGGGTTAGGGTTAGGGTTAGGGTTAGGGTTAGGGTTAGGGTTAGGGTTAGGGTTAGGGTTAGGGTTAGGGTTAGGGTTAGGGTTAGGGTTAGGGTTAGGGTTAGGGTTAGGGTTAGGGTTAGGGTTAGGGTTAGGGTTAGGGTTAGGGTTAGGGTTAGGGTTAGGGTTAGGGTTAGGGTTAGGGTTAGGGTTAGGGTTAGGGTTAGGGTTAGGGTTAGGGTTAGGGTTAGGGTTAGGGTTAGGGTTAGGGTTAGGGTTAGGGTTAGGGTTAGGGTTAGGGTTAGGGTTAGGGTTAGGGTTAGGGTTAGGGTTAGGGTTAGGGTTAGGGTTAGGGTTAGGGTTAGGGTTAGGGTTAGGGTTAGGGTTAGGGTTAGGGTTAGGGTTAGGGTTAGGGTTAGGGTTAGGGTTAGGGTTAGGGTTAGGGTTAGGGTTAGGGTTAGGGTTAGGGTTAGGGTTAGGGTTAGGGTTAGGGTTAGGGTTAGGGTTAGGGTTAGGGTTAGGGTTAGGGTTAGGGTTAGGGTTAGGGTTAGGGTTAGGGTTAGGGTTAGGGTTAGGGTTAGGGTTAGGGTTAGGGTTAGGGTTAGGGTTAGGGTTAGGGTTAGGGTTAGGGTTAGGGTTAGGGTTAGGGTTAGGGTTAGGGTTAGGGTTAGGGTTAGGGTTAGGGTTAGGGTTAGGGTTAGGGTTAGGGTTAGGGTTAGGGTTAGGGTTAGGGTTAGGGTTAGGGTTAGGGTTAGGGTTAGGGTTAGGGTTAGGGTTAGGGTTAGGGTTAGGGTTAGGGTTAGGGTTAGGGTTAGGGTTAGGGTTAGGGTTAGGGTTAGGGTTAGGGTTAGGGTTAGGGTTAGGGTTAGGGTTAGGGTTAGGGTTAGGGTTAGGGTTAGGGTTAGGGTTAGGGTTAGGGTTAGGGTTAGGGTTAGGGTTAGGGTTAGGGTTAGGGTTAGGGTTAGGGTTAGGGTTAGGGTTAGGGTTAGGGTTAGGGTTAGGGTTAGGGTTAGGGTTAGGGTTAGGGTTAGGGTTAGGGTTAGGGTTAGGGTTAGGGTTAGGGTTAGGGTTAGGGTTAGGGTTAGGGTTAGGGTTAGGGTTAGGGTTAGGGTTAGGGTTAGGGTTAGGGTTAGGGTTAGGGTTAGGGTTAGGGTTAGGGTTAGGGTTAGGGTTAGGGTTAGGGTTAGGGTTAGGGTTAGGGTTAGGGTTAGGGTTAGGGTTAGGGTTAGGGTTAGGGTTAGGGTTAGGGTTAGGGTTAGGGTTAGGGTTAGGGTTAGGGTTAGGGTTAGGGTTAGGGTTAGGGTTAGGGTTAGGGTTAGGGTTAGGGTTAGGGTTAGGGTTAGGGTTAGGGTTAGGGTTAGGGTTAGGGTTAGGGTTAGGGTTAGGGTTAGGGTTAGGGTTAGGGTTAGGGTTAGGGTTAGGGTTAGGGTTAGGGTTAGGGTTAGGGTTAGGGTTAGGGTTAGGGTTAGGGTTAGGGTTAGGGTTAGGGTTAGGGTTAGGGTTAGGGTTAGGGTTAGGGTTAGGGTTAGGGTTAGGGTTAGGGTTAGGGTTAGGGTTAGGGTTAGGGTTAGGGTTAGGGTTAGGGTTAGGGTTAGGGTTAGGGTTAGGGTTAGGGTTAGGGTTAGGGTTAGGGTTAGGGTTAGGGTTAGGGTTAGGGTTAGGGTTAGGGTTAGGGTTAGGGTTAGGGTTAGGGTTAGGGTTAGGGTTAGGGTTAGGGTTAGGGTTAGGGTTAGGGTTAGGGTTAGGGTTAGGGTTAGGGTTAGGGTTAGGGTTAGGGTTAGGGTTAGGGTTAGGGTTAGGGTTAGGGTTAGGGTTAGGGTTAGGGTTAGGGTTAGGGTTAGGGTTAGGGTTAGGGTTAGGGTTAGGGTTAGGGTTAGGGTTAGGGTTAGGGTTAGGGTTAGGGTTAGGGTTAGGGTTAGGGTTAGGGTTAGGGTTAGGGTTAGGGTTAGGGTTAGGGTTAGGGTTAGGGTTAGGGTTAGGGTTAGGGTTAGGGTTAGGGTTAGGGTTAGGGTTAGGGTTAGGGTTAGGGTTAGGGTTAGGGTTAGGGTTAGGGTTAGGGTTAGGGTTAGGGTTAGGGTTAGGGTTAGGGTTAGGGTTAGGGTTAGGGTTAGGGTTAGGGTTAGGGTTAGGGTTAGGGTTAGGGTTAGGGTTAGGGTTAGGGTTAGGGTTAGGGTTAGGGTTAGGGTTAGGGTTAGGGTTAGGGTTAGGGTTAGGGTTAGGGTTAGGGTTAGGGTTAGGGTTAGGGTTAGGGTTAGGGTTAGGGTTAGGGTTAGGGTTAGGGTTAGGGTTAGGGTTAGGGTTAGGGTTAGGGTTAGGGTTAGGGTTAGGGTTAGGGTTAGGGTTAGGGTTAGGGTTAGGGTTAGGGTTAGGGTTAGGGTTAGGGTTAGGGTTAGGGTTAGGGTTAGGGTTAGGGTTAGGGTTAGGGTTAGGGTTAGGGTTAGGGTTAGGGTTAGGGTTAGGGTTAGGGTTAGGGTTAGGGTTAGGGTTAGGGTTAGGGTTAGGGTTAGGGTTAGGGTTAGGGTTAGGGTTAGGGTTAGGGTTAGGGTTAGGGTTAGGGTTAGGGTTAGGGTTAGGGTTAGGGTTAGGGTTAGGGTTAGGGTTAGGGTTAGGGTTAGGGTTAGGGTTAGGGTTAGGGTTAGGGTTAGGGTTAGGGTTAGGGTTAGGGTTAGGGTTAGGGTTAGGGTTAGGGTTAGGGTTAGGGTTAGGGTTAGGGTTAGGGTTAGGGTTAGGGTTAGGGTTAGGGTTAGGGTTAGGGTTAGGGTTAGGGTTAGGGTTAGGGTTAGGGTTAGGGTTAGGGTTAGGGTTAGGGTTAGGGTTAGGGTTAGGGTTAGGGTTAGGGTTAGGGTTAGGGTTAGGGTTAGGGTTAGGGTTAGGGTTAGGGTTAGGGTTAGGGTTAGGGTTAGGGTTAGGGTTAGGGTTAGGGTTAGGGTTAGGGTTAGGGTTAGGGTTAGGGTTAGGGTTAGGGTTAGGGTTAGGGTTAGGGTTAGGGTTAGGGTTAGGGTTAGGGTTAGGGTTAGGGTTAGGGTTAGGGTTAGGGTTAGGGTTAGGGTTAGGGTTAGGGTTAGGGTTAGGGTTAGGGTTAGGGTTAGGGTTAGGGTTAGGGTTAGGGTTAGG
>OX030960.1:10060885-10079997 GCA_943735955.1 Piscicola geometra
ACCCTAACCCTAACCCTAACCCTAACCCTAACCCTAACCCTAACCCTAACCCTAACCCTAACCCTAACCCTAACCCTAACCCTAACCCTAACCCTAACCCTAACCCTAACCCTAACCCTAACCCTAACCCTAACCCTAACCCTAACCCTAACCCTAACCCTAACCCTAACCCTAACCCTAACCCTAACCCTAACCCTAACCCTAACCCTAACCCTAACCCTAACCCTAACCCTAACCCTAACCCTAACCCTAACCCTAACCCTAACCCTAACCCTAACCCTAACCCTAACCCTAACCCTAACCCTAACCCTAACCCTAACCCTAACCCTAACCCTAACCCTAACCCTAACCCTAACCCTAACCCTAACCCTAACCCTAACCCTAACCCTAACCCTAACCCTAACCCTAACCCTAACCCTAACCCTAACCCTAACCCTAACCCTAACCCTAACCCTAACCCTAACCCTAACCCTAACCCTAACCCTAACCCTAACCCTAACCCTAACCCTAACCCTAACCCTAACCCTAACCCTAACCCTAACCCTAACCCTAACCCTAACCCTAACCCTAACCCTAACCCTAACCCTAACCCTAACCCTAACCCTAACCCTAACCCTAACCCTAACCCTAACCCTAACCCTAACCCTAACCCTAACCCTAACCCTAACCCTAACCCTAACCCTAACCCTAACCCTAACCCTAACCCTAACCCTAACCCTAACCCTAACCCTAACCCTAACCCTAACCCTAACCCTAACCCTAACCCTAACCCTAACCCTAACCCTAACCCTAACCCTAACCCTAACCCCACTCACCTCCACTTCTTCCTCTTCTTCACCCACTTCAACCATCCCCACAAGCACCCACACACAATCAAACCCACCACCTCCCACCAATCTCAATCCGAATCACTACGACTCTACCGATTATTTGAGCCTTTCCCAAGCCCTTATCTTCCTCAATGACGACAGCCCCTCTCCAAACCCCTCCCACACTTCCATCCCAACTATTCCCCCCCACACCCCCATTAACATTAATCACACACCAAATCTACCACAACCTACATCCCTGCAACCAACCCCACCACAACCCACACCCAATGACCCTTTCTTCTCTTCATCCCCAGACTCCCCCTACACCTCCATCAACATTAATCACACACCAACCCCACCACAACCTACACCTCTTCAGCCAACCCCACCACAACCCACACCCAATAACCCTTTCTTCTCTTCATCCCCAGACTCCCCCTACACCTCCATCAACATTAATCACACACCAACCCCACCACAACCTACACCTCTGCAACCAACCTCACCACAACCCACACCCAATAACCCTTTCTTCTCTTCATCCCCAGACTCCCCCTACACCTCATTTAACTTTAGTCACACATCAAACCCAACACAACCTACACCTCTGCAACCAACCCCACCACAACCCACACCTAACAACCTTTTCTTCTCTTCATCCCCAGACTCCCCATACACCTCCATCAACTTTAATTACACACCATCCCCACCACAACCTAATGACCAACCTCCCATTCTTCTTCCCATCGATCTATCATCACCTACCCTAACAAACATCACCTCCCCAAATAACCAACCACCCACCCTTCATCCTACACACCCAACCCCACCTAACAATCACACCATAAACATAACTTACAACACAAAAACCAACATCTCCTCCCTCTTAAGCACCAACAACATACCCTCTAATACCATCATAGCACAAATAGGACGCACACTCATCCATCACTTTCCCGAATCCATAGCAGCCCTCATCACCAACTCTCAAACTTTCCCCACAACGGCATCCACACTTCTCACTAAATCCCAATGGGAAATTACCATACATACAAGAAACAACATCCGACAAATCCTTTACCCAAATGGTAAAGCAACACGCAAATTTAAAACCACCCCACCCACTTATACACACTCCAACACCCACACCACCATTACCGAATCCAGCCTACACCCCTGGAACAACCTAAACAAAACACTAACTAACTACCAAAACGGTGTCCATTCAAATAACAACAGCTACCCCAAAGCTATCATCATGAAAATCCTCAGAGAAGCATATAGAAACTATCCATACACCATCTCTGCCCTCTTCTCAGTTTCCTCCACACACCCAATCACCCAAACCTTCACCGTAACTTGCACAGACCACCTAACTAAAATAAACAATCTCACACACACCCTCACTGAACTAATGGACAATATGAGATCAAAAAACGCACAAACCCCAGGATGTTGAATCCTGGGGCATACCTACTCCCAAACATTCATACACTCCCCACCACTACCGACACCCACCCAATCTCTCTCACACATCCACTCCAACTCAACCACATCAACACTCAACCAAACACTCATACACTCCCCACCACTACCGACACCCACCCAATCTCTCTCACACACCCATTCCAACCCACCCCCACCAACACTCAACCAAACTTTTCCACACCTCCCATCCCCACCTGCACCCACCCAAACATTTCCACACCTCCCACCCCTACCCTCCTCCATCTTCAAAAACAACACCAATAATTCTTCTCCACTACATCACCACCCTTCAACATCAGCTAAACCTTTCGACAACCACAACAACAACAGCATCTCATGAGCACAGGACGGCCAATACGGCGCCAACCCTCTTCTTCTTCTTCTTCTCCTTCTAATTCTAATTCTCCCAAACAAACACCTCAAACCTAACCGGCAAATGGTTGCCCGTCCTCTGTCGCTCAAAACACTCATTCCTTCAAATAAACACATTCCAACAACAACTTCTCCAACAACATCCTCTCCAACAACAACAACCTTCCATCAACAACCTCTCCATCAACAACCTCTCAACAACAACTCCAACAACATCCTCTTCATCAACAACCTCTCAACAACAATTCCAACAACAACCTCTTCATCAACAACCTCTCCATCAACAACAATTCCATCAACAACAACCTCCCCAACAACATCCTCTCCAACAACAATCCATCAACAACAACTCCATCAACAACAACATCTCCAACAACATCCTCTTCATCAACAACCTCTCAACAACAATTCCAACAACAACCTCTTCATCAACAACCTCTCCATCAATAACAATTCCATCAACAACAACCTCTCCAACAACATCCTCTCCAACTACAACCTTCCAACAACAACCTCTTCATCAACAACCTCTCCATCAACAACAACTCCATCAACAACAACATCTCCAACAACATCCTCTTCAACAACAACCTCTCAACAACCTCTCTAACAACATCTTCTTCAACAACAACCTCTCAACAACCTCTCCAACAACATCCTCTCCAACAACAACCTCTCAACAACCTCTCCAACAACAACCTCTCAACAACAATTCCAACAACAACCTCTCCATCAACAACCTCTCCATCAACTCCATCAACAACAACCCCATCAATAACAACATCTCCAACAACATCTTCTTCAACAACAACCTCTCAACAACCTCTCCAACAACATCCTCTCCAACAACAACCTCTCAACAACCTCTCCAACAACAACCTCTCAACAACAATTCCAACAACAACCTCTTCATCAACAACCTCTCCATCAACAACAATTCCATCAACAACAACCTCTCCAACAACATCCTCTCCAACAAGATCTCCAACAACAACCTCTCAACAACCTCCCATCAACAACCTCTCCATCAACAACAATAACAACAACACACATACATACACACAGACAAGTACACTTACAAACAAGCACATACAAACAATCACATACAAACAAGCACACTTACTTACACTTACTTACAAACAAGTACACACATACAAACAAGCACACACAAACAAGCACACTTACTTCACGTACACACACACACACCCTCCCTCGAACAACAACTACAATAATAACTACAACAACAACAACTACAATAATAACTACAACAATATGAACAGCAACAACATTACAGACAACAGCAACAACAGCAACAACAATGCCGACAACAACAACAACTTCCACACCTGAATTTTATTAACAATAGTAAATAATAATCTTTTACTTTTATTTTTCTCAACTACATTATTCCACCTTTCGAATTATTTCCACTATTCCCCACTCTATTCATTTATTTTTTACGCACCTCGCCCTTTAGATACACCCACTGTTGACATTTTATTATCGTTCTTTATCTCGCTCAGTTTTTTGTTTAAACATAGGCCTGATGATTCCCATGTTTGGGATGAAATCGATCGCCACTCACTGTTTTTAATAAAATCTGAGCAAAAAGTTTTATTTTCCTCGTTCTTTTACTGCTTATTACTCCCCGACACGGATACTCCACACCACACACTCTTGCATCATCCCAAACTTGCAAGTTTTCATCCCAAACTTGCAAATATCTCCTCCATTTCTCCTCCATCTTCAAAAACAACACAAATAATCATCATAACCTGTCGAATTCGCCCTTCAACTCCACACCACACACTCTTGCATCATCCCAAACTTGCAAGTTTTCATCCCAAACTTACAAATATCTCCTCCATTTCTCCTCCATCTTCAAAAACAACACAAATAATCATCATAACCTGTCGAATTCGCCCCTCAACTCCACACCACACACTCTTGCATCATCCCAAACTTGCAAGTTTTCATCCCAAACTTGCAAATATCTCCTCCATTTCTCCTCCATCTTCAAAAACAACACAAATAATCATCATAACCTGTCGAATTCGCCCTTCAACTCCACGCTACACACTCTTGCATCATCCCAAACTTGCAAGTTCTCATCCCAAACTTGCAAATCTCTCCTCCATCTCTCCTCCATCTTCAGAACAACACCAATAATCATCACAACCTCTCGAATTCGTCCTTCAACTCCACGCGACACACTCTTACATCATCCCAAACTCACACCTTCCTCTTCCACGCTACCTACCTTTTCAAAAACAACACAAAAAATCACTTACCACCACACCAACACCCTCTAAATCATCACAATTATACAAATCCGCCTTCAACTCCTCACCACGAAACTCTTGCATCATCCCAAACTCACACATTTTTCCTCCACGCTACCTCCCTTTTTCAAAAACTACACGAAAAATCACTTACCACCACACCACCACCCTCCAACATCATCACATTCTTTCAAATTTCACCTTCAACTCCTCACCACGAAACTCTTGCATCATCCCAAACTCACACATTTCTCTCCCCACGAAAGAACCATGAACAGCAACAACGACAACAACCACAACAACAATAACAACAACAAGAACAACTACAACAACGACAGCAACAACAACAACCATAATCACAATAACAACAACCATAATCACAATAACAGCAAAAACAACTACAGAAATCACAAGAATAACCAAAATAACATGATCAACAACAACAACAACGACTACAACAACACCAACAATAACCCTAACAACAACTACAATAATTCCAACAACAACCCTAACAACAACAACTACAACAACAGCGACTACAACAACAACAACAACGACTACAATAACACCAACAACAACTACTATAACAACAACGACTACAACAACAACAACAACAACCACAATAACACCAACAACAACCCTAACAACAACAACAACAACAACCCTAACAACAACAACTACAACAACAGCGACTACAATAGCGACTACAACAATAACAAAAACTACAATAACTCCAACAACAACCCTAACAACAATGACTACAACAACAACAACAACAACAACTACAAGAATAACCACATTAATTTGATCAACGACAATAACAATAACACCAACAACTACCCTAATAACAACAACAACAACTCCAACAACAACCCTAACAACAACAACTACAACAACAGCGACTACAACAACAACAACTACAATATCTCCAACAACAACCCTAACAACAACCCTAACAACAACAATTACAACGACAGCGACCACAACAACAACAACAACAACTACAAGAACTACCACAACAACATGATCAGAAACAACAACAACAACCCTAACAACAACAACTACAACAACAGCGACTACAACAACCAAAACTACAACAACCAAAACTACAATAACACCAACAACTACCCCAACAACAACTACAATAATTCCAATTACAACCCCAATAACAGCAACTACAACAACAGCAACGACAACTACAATAACTCCAACAAAAACCCTAATAACAACAACTACAACAACAACAACAACAAGCACGACTACACCAACAACAACAGATCCAACTACAATAATTCCAATTACAACCCCAATAACAGCAACTACAACAACAGCAACGACAACTACAATAACTCCAACAAAAACCCTAATAACAACAACTACAACAACAACAACAACAAGCACGACGACACCAACAACAACAGATCCAACAACAATAGAAACAGCAACTACAACAAGGACAACAACAACTACAACAACGACAACTACAATAACTCCAACAAAAACCCTAATAACAACAACTACAACAACAACAACAACAAGCACGACGACACCAACAACAACGGATCCAACAACAATAGAAACAGCAACTACAACAAGGACAACAACAACTACAACAACGACTACAACAACTACAAGAACACCAACAACAACCCCAATAACAGCAACCACAACAACAGATACAGCAACTACAACAAGGACAACAACAACTACAACAACGACTACAACAATTACAAGAACACCAACAACAACCCCAATAACAGCAACTACAACAACAGCAACAACAACTACAATAATACCAACAAAAACCCTAATAACAACAACCACAACAACAACTACAACAATAAAAACAACAGCCACAATGACAACAACAACCCTAATAACAACAACCCTAACAACAACAATCCTAATAACAACAACTATCCTAACAACAACAACCCTAATAACAACAACTCTAATAACAACAACCTTAACAACAACAACTACAATAACGATAAAAACAATGACTACAACAACAACAACAACCACAACAACAACATCCCCAACAAGAACTACAATAACAACAACATTAAAAACAACAACAACAACGATTACAACAACAACAACAACGACTACAACAACAACAACAACGACTACAACAACAACAACTATAACAACAACAACCCCAACATACACTATCCACTCAGACCCACACCCACTCCACGCACATACTACCCATTCAGACCCACCCCCAGACCCACCCCCACCACCCAACCCATCCCACGTGTACACTTCTCACTCAGACCCACACCAACTACCCAACCCAACCCACACATACACTACCCACTCAGACCCACACCCACCACCCAACCCTCCCCACGCACATACCACCCATTCAGACCCACACCTACTACCCAACCCACTCCACCCACATACATTAATCGTACCTACAACCGTACTACCAGAACCACCACCTTTTCCTCCACTGCACACAATCACAGAACTCTTCTCCCAACACCCAATACCTTCACATCCACAACCCCAACCCCCCTTCCAAATTCAATTGCACCCATATCCACAACCCCCCTCCCAACATCAAATGCTTCAACATCCACAACCACAAACCCCGGGCCACATCTCTACACAAACCCTACAACCACCCGTGATCAATCCACACAAACCACCACCCAAGATCAATCCACACAAACCACCTTCCTCCCAACAACCAACGCACCAACATCTACAACCACAACTCCCAAACCATATCCCAACATAAGCCCCACATCCACCAATGAACAATCCATACAAACCACACCTACTCCACCTACCTCCAGCTTCTCTCAAACCCTACCTACTTCATCCACCCCTAATCTTTCTTCACCCACCTCCATCTCTCCCTCATACTCAACCAACCCCACTTCTTCCCCTCCCACTGCATCCACCTCCACTTATCCACTCCCTACCAGACCTAACCACTCCACCACTACCTTTCTACGTACTCCATCATCACCCATTCCACCAATCCCTACTCCCACCCTACCTACCCCCAACCTTTCCCAAATCCCACCCACCACACCCACCACTAATATATCTCCAACCACCTCCATCTCTTCCTCTTTCCCAACCAACTTTACTTCCTCCCCATCCACCCCCACTTATCCACTCCCTACCAGACCTAACCATTCCACCACTACTTCTCTACCTACTCCATCATCACCCACTCCACCAATCCCTACTCCCACCCCACCTACCTCCAACCTTTCCCAAATCCCACCCACCACACCCACCACCAATATTTCTCCACCCACCTCCATCTCTTCCTCTTTCCCAACCAACTTTACTTCCTCCCCATCCACTGCATCCACCTCCACTCACCCATCCCCCACCAAACCAAACCATCCCACCACTACCTCTCCACCCACCCCATTACCACCCACTCCACCAATTTCTGCTCCCACCCTACCTACCCCACTCACCTCCACTTCTTCCTCTTCTTCACCCACTTCAACCATCCCCACAAGCACCCACACACAATCAAACCCACCACCTCCCACCAATCTCAATCCGAATCACTACGACTCTACCGATTATTTGAGCCTTTCCCAAGCCCTTATCTTCCTCAATGACGACAGCCCCTCTCCAAACCCCTCCCACACTTCCATCCCAACTATTCCCCCCCACACCCCCATTAACATTAATCACACACCAAATCTACCACAACCTACATCCCTGCAACCAACCCCACCACAACCCACACCCAATGACCCTTTCTTCTCTTCATCCCCAGACTCCCCCTACACCTCCATCAACATTAATCACACACCAACCCCACCACAACCTACACCTCTTCAGCCAACCCCACCACAACCCACACCCAATAACCCTTTCTTCTCTTCATCCCCAGACTCCCCCTACACCTCCATCAACATTAATCACACACCAACCCCACCACAACCTACACCTCTGCAACCAACCTCACCACAACCCACACCCAATAACCCTTTCTTCTCTTCATCCCCAGACTCCCCCTACACCTCATTTAACTTTAGTCACACATCAAACCCAACACAACCTACACCTCTGCAACCAACCCCACCACAACCCACACCTAACAACCTTTTCTTCTCTTCATCCCCAGACTCCCCATACACCTCCATCAACTTTAATTACACACCATCCCCACCACAACCTAATGACCAACCTCCCATTCTTCTTCCCATCGATCTATCATCACCTACCCTAACAAACATCACCTCCCCAAATAACCAACCACCCACCCTTCATCCTACACACCCAACCCCACCTAACAATCACACCATAAACATAACTTACAACACAAAAACCAACATCTCCTCCCTCTTAAGCACCAACAACATACCCTCTAATACCATCATAGCACAAATAGGACGCACACTCATCCATCACTTTCCCGAATCCATAGCAGCCCTCATCACCAACTCTCAAACTTTCCCCACAACGGCATCCACACTTCTCACTAAATCCCAATGGGAAATTACCATACATACAAGAAACAACATCCGACAAATCCTTTACCCAAATGGTAAAGCAACACGCAAATTTAAAACCACCCCACCCACTTATACACACTCCAACACCCACACCACCATTACCGAATCCAGCCTACACCCCTGGAACAACCTAAACAAAACACTAACTAACTACCAAAACGGTGTCCATTCAAATAACAACAGCTACCCCAAAGCTATCATCATGAAAATCCTCAGAGAAGCATATAGAAACTATCCATACACCATCTCTGCCCTCTTCTCAGTTTCCTCCACACACCCAATCACCCAAACCTTCACCGTAACTTGCACAGACCACCTAACTAAAATAAACAATCTCACACACACCCTCACTGAACTAATGGACAATATGAGATCAAAAAACGCACAAACCCCAGGATGTTGAATCCTGGGGCATACCTACTCCCAAACATTCATACACTCCCCACCACTACCGACACCCACCCAATCTCTCTCACACATCCACTCCAACTCAACCACATCAACACTCAACCAAACACTCATACACTCCCCACCACTACCGACACCCACCCAATCTCTCTCACACACCCATTCCAACCCACCCCCACCAACACTCAACCAAACTTTTCCACACCTCCCATCCCCACCTGCACCCACCCAAACATTTCCACACCTCCCACCCCTACCCTCCTCCATCTTCAAAAACAACACCAATAATTCTTCTCCACTACATCACCACCCTTCAACATCAGCTAAACCTTTCGACAACCACAACAACAACAGCATCTCATGAGCACAGGACGGCCAATACGGCGCCAACCCTCTTCTTCTTCTTCTTCTCCTTCTAATTCTAATTCTCCCAAACAAACACCTCAAACCTAACCGGCAAATGGTTGCCCGTCCTCTGTCGCTCAAAACACTCATTCCTTCAAATAAACACATTCCAACAACAACTTCTCCAACAACATCCTCTCCAACAACAACAACCTTCCATCAACAACCTCTCCATCAACAACCTCTCAACAACAACTCCAACAACATCCTCTTCATCAACAACCTCTCAACAACAATTCCAACAACAACCTCTTCATCAACAACCTCTCCATCAACAACAATTCCATCAACAACAACCTCCCCAACAACATCCTCTCCAACAACAATCCATCAACAACAACTCCATCAACAACAACATCTCCAACAACATCCTCTTCATCAACAACCTCTCAACAACAATTCCAACAACAACCTCTTCATCAACAACCTCTCCATCAATAACAATTCCATCAACAACAACCTCTCCAACAACATCCTCTCCAACTACAACCTTCCAACAACAACCTCTTCATCAACAACCTCTCCATCAACAACAACTCCATCAACAACAACATCTCCAACAACATCCTCTTCAACAACAACCTCTCAACAACCTCTCTAACAACATCTTCTTCAACAACAACCTCTCAACAACCTCTCCAACAACATCCTCTCCAACAACAACCTCTCAACAACCTCTCCAACAACAACCTCTCAACAACAATTCCAACAACAACCTCTCCATCAACAACCTCTCCATCAACTCCATCAACAACAACCCCATCAATAACAACATCTCCAACAACATCTTCTTCAACAACAACCTCTCAACAACCTCTCCAACAACATCCTCTCCAACAACAACCTCTCAACAACCTCTCCAACAACAACCTCTCAACAACAATTCCAACAACAACCTCTTCATCAACAACCTCTCCATCAACAACAATTCCATCAACAACAACCTCTCCAACAACATCCTCTCCAACAAGATCTCCAACAACAACCTCTCAACAACCTCCCATCAACAACCTCTCCATCAACAACAATAACAACAACACACATACATACACACAGACAAGTACACTTACAAACAAGCACATACAAACAATCACATACAAACAAGCACACTTACTTACACTTACTTACAAACAAGTACACACATACAAACAAGCACACACAAACAAGCACACTTACTTCACGTACACACACACACACCCTCCCTCGAACAACAACTACAATAATAACTACAACAACAACAACTACAATAATAACTACAACAATATGAACAGCAACAACATTACAGACAACAGCAACAACAGCAACAACAATGCCGACAACAACAACAACTTCCACACCTGAATTTTATTAACAATAGTAAATAATAATCTTTTACTTTTATTTTTCTCAACTACATTATTCCACCTTTCGAATTATTTCCACTATTCCCCACTCTATTCATTTATTTTTTACGCACCTCGCCCTTTAGATACACCCACTGTTGACATTTTATTATCGTTCTTTATCTCGCTCAGTTTTTTGTTTAAACATAGGCCTGATGATTCCCATGTTTGGGATGAAATCGATCGCCACTCACTGTTTTTAATAAAATCTGAGCAAAAAGTTTTATTTTCCTCGTTCTTTTACTGCTTATTACTCCCCGACACGGATACTCCACACCACACACTCTTGCATCATCCCAAACTTGCAAGTTTTCATCCCAAACTTGCAAATATCTCCTCCATTTCTCCTCCATCTTCAAAAACAACACAAATAATCATCATAACCTGTCGAATTCGCCCTTCAACTCCACACCACACACTCTTGCATCATCCCAAACTTGCAAGTTTTCATCCCAAACTTACAAATATCTCCTCCATTTCTCCTCCATCTTCAAAAACAACACAAATAATCATCATAACCTGTCGAATTCGCCCCTCAACTCCACACCACACACTCTTGCATCATCCCAAACTTGCAAGTTTTCATCCCAAACTTGCAAATATCTCCTCCATTTCTCCTCCATCTTCAAAAACAACACAAATAATCATCATAACCTGTCGAATTCGCCCTTCAACTCCACGCTACACACTCTTGCATCATCCCAAACTTGCAAGTTCTCATCCCAAACTTGCAAATCTCTCCTCCATCTCTCCTCCATCTTCAGAACAACACCAATAATCATCACAACCTCTCGAATTCGTCCTTCAACTCCACGCGACACACTCTTACATCATCCCAAACTCACACCTTCCTCTTCCACGCTACCTACCTTTTCAAAAACAACACAAAAAATCACTTACCACCACACCAACACCCTCTAAATCATCACAATTATACAAATCCGCCTTCAACTCCTCACCACGAAACTCTTGCATCATCCCAAACTCACACATTTTTCCTCCACGCTACCTCCCTTTTTCAAAAACTACACGAAAAATCACTTACCACCACACCACCACCCTCCAACATCATCACATTCTTTCAAATTTCACCTTCAACTCCTCACCACGAAACTCTTGCATCATCCCAAACTCACACATTTCTCTCCCCACGAAAGAACCATGAACAGCAACAACGACAACAACCACAACAACAATAACAACAACAAGAACAACTACAACAACGACAGCAACAACAACAACCATAATCACAATAACAACAACCATAATCACAATAACAGCAAAAACAACTACAGAAATCACAAGAATAACCAAAATAACATGATCAACAACAACAACAACGACTACAACAACACCAACAATAACCCTAACAACAACTACAATAATTCCAACAACAACCCTAACAACAACAACTACAACAACAGCGACTACAACAACAACAACAACGACTACAATAACACCAACAACAACTACTATAACAACAACGACTACAACAACAACAACAACAACCACAATAACACCAACAACAACCCTAACAACAACAACAACAACAACCCTAACAACAACAACTACAACAACAGCGACTACAATAGCGACTACAACAATAACAAAAACTACAATAACTCCAACAACAACCCTAACAACAATGACTACAACAACAACAACAACAACAACTACAAGAATAACCACATTAATTTGATCAACGACAATAACAATAACACCAACAACTACCCTAATAACAACAACAACAACTCCAACAACAACCCTAACAACAACAACTACAACAACAGCGACTACAACAACAACAACTACAATATCTCCAACAACAACCCTAACAACAACCCTAACAACAACAATTACAACGACAGCGACCACAACAACAACAACAACAACTACAAGAACTACCACAACAACATGATCAGAAACAACAACAACAACCCTAACAACAACAACTACAACAACAGCGACTACAACAACCAAAACTACAACAACCAAAACTACAATAACACCAACAACTACCCCAACAACAACTACAATAATTCCAATTACAACCCCAATAACAGCAACTACAACAACAGCAACGACAACTACAATAACTCCAACAAAAACCCTAATAACAACAACTACAACAACAACAACAACAAGCACGACTACACCAACAACAACAGATCCAACTACAATAATTCCAATTACAACCCCAATAACAGCAACTACAACAACAGCAACGACAACTACAATAACTCCAACAAAAACCCTAATAACAACAACTACAACAACAACAACAACAAGCACGACGACACCAACAACAACAGATCCAACAACAATAGAAACAGCAACTACAACAAGGACAACAACAACTACAACAACGACAACTACAATAACTCCAACAAAAACCCTAATAACAACAACTACAACAACAACAACAACAAGCACGACGACACCAACAACAACGGATCCAACAACAATAGAAACAGCAACTACAACAAGGACAACAACAACTACAACAACGACTACAACAACTACAAGAACACCAACAACAACCCCAATAACAGCAACCACAACAACAGATACAGCAACTACAACAAGGACAACAACAACTACAACAACGACTACAACAATTACAAGAACACCAACAACAACCCCAATAACAGCAACTACAACAACAGCAACAACAACTACAATAATACCAACAAAAACCCTAATAACAACAACCACAACAACAACTACAACAATAAAAACAACAGCCACAATGACAACAACAACCCTAATAACAACAACCCTAACAACAACAATCCTAATAACAACAACTATCCTAACAACAACAACCCTAATAACAACAACTCTAATAACAACAACCTTAACAACAACAACTACAATAACGATAAAAACAATGACTACAACAACAACAACAACCACAACAACAACATCCCCAACAAGAACTACAATAACAACAACATTAAAAACAACAACAACAACGATTACAACAACAACAACAACGACTACAACAACAACAACAACGACTACAACAACAACAACTATAACAACAACAACCCCAACATACACTATCCACTCAGACCCACACCCACTCCACGCACATACTACCCATTCAGACCCACCCCCAGACCCACCCCCACCACCCAACCCATCCCACGTGTACACTTCTCACTCAGACCCACACCAACTACCCAACCCAACCCACACATACACTACCCACTCAGACCCACACCCACCACCCAACCCTCCCCACGCACATACCACCCATTCAGACCCACACCTACTACCCAACCCACTCCACCCACATACATTAATCGTACCTACAACCGTACTACCAGAACCACCACCTTTTCCTCCACTGCACACAATCACAGAACTCTTCTCCCAACACCCAATACCTTCACATCCACAACCCCAACCCCCCTTCCAAATTCAATTGCACCCATATCCACAACCCCCCTCCCAACATCAAATGCTTCAACATCCACAACCACAAACCCCGGGCCACATCTCTACACAAACCCTACAACCACCCGTGATCAATCCACACAAACCACCACCCAAGATCAATCCACACAAACCACCTTCCTCCCAACAACCAACGCACCAACATCTACAACCACAACTCCCAAACCATATCCCAACATAAGCCCCACATCCACCAATGAACAATCCATACAAACCACACCTACTCCACCTACCTCCAGCTTCTCTCAAACCCTACCTACTTCATCCACCCCTAATCTTTCTTCACCCACCTCCATCTCTCCCTCATACTCAACCAACCCCACTTCTTCCCCTCCCACTGCATCCACCTCCACTTATCCACTCCCTACCAGACCTAACCACTCCACCACTACCTTTCTACGTACTCCATCATCACCCATTCCACCAATCCCTACTCCCACCCTACCTACCCCCAACCTTTCCCAAATCCCACCCACCACACCCACCACTAATATATCTCCAACCACCTCCATCTCTTCCTCTTTCCCAACCAACTTTACTTCCTCCCCATCCACCCCCACTTATCCACTCCCTACCAGACCTAACCATTCCACCACTACTTCTCTACCTACTCCATCATCACCCACTCCACCAATCCCTACTCCCACCCCACCTACCTCCAACCTTTCCCAAATCCCACCCACCACACCCACCACCAATATTTCTCCACCCACCTCCATCTCTTCCTCTTTCCCAACCAACTTTACTTCCTCCCCATCCACTGCATCCACCTCCACTCACCCATCCCCCACCAAACCAAACCATCCCACCACTACCTCTCCACCCACCCCATTACCACCCACTCCACCAATTTCTGCTCCCACCCTACCTACCCCACTCACCTCCACTTCTTCCTCTTCTTCACCCACTTCAACCATCCCCACAAGCACCCACACACAATCAAACCCACCACCTCCCACCAATCTCAATCCGAATCACTACGACTCTACCGATTATTTGAGCCTTTCCCAAGCCCTTATCTTCCTCAATGACGACAGCCCCTCTCCAAACCCCTCCCACACTTCCATCCCAACTATTCCCCCCCACACCCCCATTAACATTAATCACACACCAAATCTACCACAACCTACATCCCTGCAACCAACCCCACCACAACCCACACCCAATGACCCTTTCTTCTCTTCATCCCCAGACTCCCCCTACACCTCCATCAACATTAATCACACACCAACCCCACCACAACCTACACCTCTTCAGCCAACCCCACCACAACCCACACCCAATAACCCTTTCTTCTCTTCATCCCCAGACTCCCCCTACACCTCCATCAACATTAATCACACACCAACCCCACCACAACCTACACCTCTGCAACCAACCTCACCACAACCCACACCCAATAACCCTTTCTTCTCTTCATCCCCAGACTCCCCCTACACCTCATTTAACTTTAGTCACACATCAAACCCAACACAACCTACACCTCTGCAACCAACCCCACCACAACCCACACCTAACAACCTTTTCTTCTCTTCATCCCCAGACTCCCCATACACCTCCATCAACTTTAATTACACACCATCCCCACCACAACCTAATGACCAACCTCCCATTCTTCTTCCCATCGATCTATCATCACCTACCCTAACAAACATCACCTCCCCAAATAACCAACCACCCACCCTTCATCCTACACACCCAACCCCACCTAACAATCACACCATAAACATAACTTACAACACAAAAACCAACATCTCCTCCCTCTTAAGCACCAACAACATACCCTCTAATACCATCATAGCACAAATAGGACGCACACTCATCCATCACTTTCCCGAATCCATAGCAGCCCTCATCACCAACTCTCAAACTTTCCCCACAACGGCATCCACACTTCTCACTAAATCCCAATGGGAAATTACCATACATACAAGAAACAACATCCGACAAATCCTTTACCCAAATGGTAAAGCAACACGCAAATTTAAAACCACCCCACCCACTTATACACACTCCAACACCCACACCACCATTACCGAATCCAGCCTACACCCCTGGAACAACCTAAACAAAACACTAACTAACTACCAAAACGGTGTCCATTCAAATAACAACAGCTACCCCAAAGCTATCATCATGAAAATCCTCAGAGAAGCATATAGAAACTATCCATACACCATCTCTGCCCTCTTCTCAGTTTCCTCCACACACCCAATCACCCAAACCTTCACCGTAACTTGCACAGACCACCTAACTAAAATAAACAATCTCACACACACCCTCACTGAACTAATGGACAATATGAGATCAAAAAACGCACAAACCCCAGGATGTTGAATCCTGGGGCATACCTACTCCCAAACATTCATACACTCCCCACCACTACCGACACCCACCCAATCTCTCTCACACATCCACTCCAACTCAACCACATCAACACTCAACCAAACACTCATACACTCCCCACCACTACCGACACCCACCCAATCTCTCTCACACACCCATTCCAACCCACCCCCACCAACACTCAACCAAACTTTTCCACACCTCCCATCCCCACCTGCACCCACCCAAACATTTCCACACCTCCCACCCCTACCCTCCTCCATCTTCAAAAACAACACCAATAATTCTTCTCCACTACATCACCACCCTTCAACATCAGCTAAACCTTTCGACAACCACAACAACAACAGCATCTCATGAGCACAGGACGGCCAATACGGCGCCAACCCTCTTCTTCTTCTTCTTCTCCTTCTAATTCTAATTCTCCCAAACAAACACCTCAACCCTAACCCTAACCCTAACCCTAACCCTAACCCTAACCCTAACCCTAACCCTAACCCTAACCCTAACCCTAACCCTAACCCTAACCCTAACCCTAACCCTAACCCTAACCCTAACCCTAACCCTAACCCTAACCCTAACCCTAACCCTAACCCTAACCCTAACCCTAACCCTAACCCTAACCCTAACCCTAACCCTAACCCTAACCCTAACCCTAACCCTAACCCTAACCCTAACCCTAACCCTAACCCTAACCCTAACCCTAACCCTAACCCTAACCCTAACCCTAACCCTAACCCTAACCCTAACCCTAACCCCTAACCCTAACCCTAACCCTAACCCTAACCCTAACCCTAACCCTAACCCTAACCCTAACCCTAACCCTAACCCTAACCCTAACCCTAACCCTAACCCTAACCCTAACCCTAACCCTAACCCTAACCCTAACCCTAACCCTAACCTAACCCTAACCCTAACCCTAACCCTAACCCTAACCCTAACCCTAACCCTAACCCTAACCCTAACCCTAACCCTAACCCTAACCCTAACCCTAACCCTAACCCTAACCCTAACCCTAACCCTAACCCTAACCCTAACCCTAACCCTAACCCTAACCCTAACCCTAACCCTAACCCTAACCCTAACCCTAACCCTAACCCTAACCCTAACCCTAACCCTAACCCTAACCCTAACCCTAACCCTAACCCTAACCCTAACCCTAACCCTAACCCTAACCCTAACCCTAACCCTAACCCTAACCCTAACCCTAACCCTAACCCTAACCCTAACCCTAACCCTAACCCTAACCCTAACCCTAACCCTAACCCTAACCCTAACCCTAACCCTAACCCTAACCCTAACCCTAACCCTAACCCTAACCCTAACCCTAACCCTAACCCTAACCCTAACCCTAACCCTAACCCTAACCCTAACCCTAACCCTAACCCTAACCCTAACCCTAACCCTAACCCTAACCCTAACCCTAACCCTAACCCTAACCCTAACCCTAACCCTAACCCTAACCCTAACCCTAACCCTAACCCTAACCCTAACCCTAACCCTAACCCTAACCCTAACCCTAACCCCTAACCCTAACCCTAACCCTAACCCTAACCTAACCCTAACCCTAACCCTAACCCTAACCCTAACCCTAACCCTAACCCTAACCCTAACCCTAACCCTAACCCTAACCCTAACCCTAACCCTAAC
>OX030960.1:10080197-10122394 GCA_943735955.1 Piscicola geometra
ATTAAAATTAATATTTTGAACTCAACTGTTAGGCACCTTCGACATGTTTCGCTTATTCGCTTCATCAGGAAGGTTTTTTAGAAATTAAATTGTTGAGTTCGTTACAACCCTTTATATGTATGTGGACGCGTATGTAATGTATATGTGTGGTAGCATCCGTATAGATGTATGCGTGTAGATGCATGTGTAGATGCATATGTAATTATCCTTTGTTTGTGTTCGCGCGTGTGGGCGCATATGTGATGTATATGTGTGGTAGCATCCGTATAGATGTATGCGTGTAGATGCATGTGTTGATGCATATGTAATTATCCTTTGTTTGTGTCCGCGCGTCATTGTAGTGGTATCGAAGATGTTTGTATTTCCTCGTGTGTTTATTTGTATTTGTGTTTTAAGGAAGTAGGTTTCTTCCTTTCACACTTCTTCAGCCATTGCCTTCCGGCACATAGGGTTAGGTATGGTATGATGTGATGGTTAGTCACATAAAAGCGTTCCGGCTTATGGCCTGGGAAGTGATCTAGGTGTCAACCACTTACCTTTTTCTTCTTACCACTCTCTACTGGTCGTGTTAGGAATCCAGTTAGGGTTTTTAAATTCTCGATGTGAGTAATGTATCATTCTTCACTGGTCGTATTAGGACACTGTTAGAATGATTCTTTTAATTCTCGATGTGAGAGATTAAAAGTAATTTAAATTTAAGATTAAAATTAATATTTTGAACTCAACTGTTAGGCACCTTCGACATGTTTCGCTTATTCGCTTCATCAGGAAGGTTTTTTAGAAATTAAATTGTTGAGTTCGTTACAACCCTTTATATGTATGTGGACGCGTATGTAATGTATATGTGTGGTAGCATCCGTATAGATGTATGCGTGTAGATGCATGTGTAGATGCATATGTAATTATCCTTTGTTTGTGTTCGCGCGTGTGGGCGCATATGTGATGTATATGTGTGGTAGCATCCGTATAGATGTATGCGTGTAGATGCATGTGTTGATGCATATGTAATTATCCTTTGTTTGTGTCCGCGCGTCATTGTAGTGGTATCGAAGATGTTTGTATTTCCTCGTGTGTTTATTTGTATTTGTGTTTTAAGGAAGTAGGTTTCTTCCTTTCACACTTCTTCAGCCATTGCCTTCCGGCACATAGGGTTAGGTATGGTATGATGTGATGGTTAGTCACATAAAAGCGTTCCGGCTTATGGCCTGGGAAGTGATCTAGGTGTCAACCACTTACCTTTTTCTTCTTACCACTCTCTACTGGTCGTGTTAGGAATCCAGTTAGGGTTTTTAAATTCTCGATGTGAGTAATGTATCATTCTTCACTGGTCGTATTAGGACACTGTTAGAATGATTCTTTTAATTCTCGATGTGAGAGATTAAAAGTAATTTAAATTTAAGATTAAAATTAATATTTTGAACTCAACTGTTAGGCACCTTCGACATGTTTCGCTTATTCGCTTCATCAGGAAGGTTTTTTAGAAATTAAATTGTTGAGTTCGTTACAACCCTTTATATGTATGTGGACGCGTATGTAATGTATATGTGTGGTAGCATCCGTATAGATGTATGCGTGTAGATGCATGTGTAGATGCATATGTAATTATCCTTTGTTTGTGTTCGCGCGTGTGGGCGCATATGTGATGTATATGTGTGGTAGCATCCGTATAGATGTATGCGTGTAGATGCATGTGTTGATGCATATGTAATTATCCTTTGTTTGTGTCCGCGCGTCATTGTAGTGGTATCGAAGATGTTTGTATTTCCTCGTGTGTTTATTTGTATTTGTGTTTTAAGGAAGTAGGTTTCTTCCTTTCACACTTCTTCAGCCATTGCCTTCCGGCACATAGGGTTAGGTATGGTATGATGTGATGGTTAGTCACATAAAAGCGTTCCGGCTTATGGCCTGGGAAGTGATCTAGGTGTCAACCACTTACCTTTTTCTTCTTACCACTCTCTACTGGTCGTGTTAGGAATCCAGTTAGGGTTTTTAAATTCTCGATGTGAGTAATGTATCATTCTTCACTGGTCGTATTAGGACACTGTTAGAATGATTCTTTTAATTCTCGATGTGAGAGATTAAAAGTAATTTAAATTTAAGATTAAAATTAATATTTTGAACTCAACTGTTAGGCACCTTCGACATGTTTCGCTTATTCGCTTCATCAGGAAGGTTTTTTAGAAATTAAATTGTTGAGTTCGTTACAACCCTTTATATGTATGTGGACGCGTATGTAATGTATATGTGTGGTAGCATCCGTATAGATGTATGCGTGTAGATGCATGTGTAGATGCATATGTAATTATCCTTTGTTTGTGTTCGCGCGTGTGGGCGCATATGTGATGTATATGTGTGGTAGCATCCGTATAGATGTATGCGTGTAGATGCATGTGTTGATGCATATGTAATTATCCTTTGTTTGTGTCCGCGCGTCATTGTAGTGGTATCGAAGATGTTTGTATTTCCTCGTGTGTTTATTTGTATTTGTGTTTTAAGGAAGTAGGTTTCTTCCTTTCACACTTCTTCAGCCATTGCCTTCCGGCACATAGGGTTAGGTATGGTATGATGTGATGGTTAGTCACATAAAAGCGTTCCGGCTTATGGCCTGGGAAGTGATCTAGGTGTCAACCACTTACCTTTTTCTTCTTACCACTCTCTACTGGTCGTGTTAGGAATCCAGTTAGGGTTTTTAAATTCTCGATGTGAGTAATGTATCATTCTTCACTGGTCGTATTAGGACACTGTTAGAATGATTCTTTTAATTCTCGATGTGAGAGATTAAAAGTAATTTAAATTTAAGATTAAAATTAATATTTTGAACTCAACTGTTAGGCACCTTCGACATGTTTCGCTTATTCGCTTCATCAGGAAGGTTTTTTAGAAATTAAATTGTTGAGTTCGTTACAACCCTTTATATGTATGTGGACGCGTATGTAATGTATATGTGTGGTAGCATCCGTATAGATGTATGCGTGTAGATGCATGTGTAGATGCATATGTAATTATCCTTTGTTTGTGTTCGCGCGTGTGGGCGCATATGTGATGTATATGTGTGGTAGCATCCGTATAGATGTATGCGTGTAGATGCATGTGTTGATGCATATGTAATTATCCTTTGTTTGTGTCCGCGCGTCATTGTAGTGGTATCGAAGATGTTTGTATTTCCTCGTGTGTTTATTTGTATTTGTGTTTTAAGGAAGTAGGTTTCTTCCTTTCACACTTCTTCAGCCATTGCCTTCCGGCACATAGGGTTAGGTATGGTATGATGTGATGGTTAGTCACATAAAAGCGTTCCGGCTTATGGCCTGGGAAGTGATCTAGGTGTCAACCACTTACCTTTTTCTTCTTACCACTCTCTACTGGTCGTGTTAGGAATCCAGTTAGGGTTTTTAAATTCTCGATGTGAGTAATGTATCATTCTTCACTGGTCGTATTAGGACACTGTTAGAATGATTCTTTTAATTCTCGATGTGAGAGATTAAAAGTAATTTAAATTTAAGATTAAAATTAATATTTTGAACTCAACTGTTAGGCACCTTCGACATGTTTCGCTTATTCGCTTCATCAGGAAGGTTTTTTAGAAATTAAATTGTTGAGTTCGTTACAACCCTTTATATGTATGTGGACGCGTATGTAATGTATATGTGTGGTAGCATCCGTATAGATGTATGCGTGTAGATGCATGTGTAGATGCATATGTAATTATCCTTTGTTTGTGTTCGCGCGTGTGGGCGCATATGTGATGTATATGTGTGGTAGCATCCGTATAGATGTATGCGTGTAGATGCATGTGTTGATGCATATGTAATTATCCTTTGTTTGTGTCCGCGCGTCATTGTAGTGGTATCGAAGATGTTTGTATTTCCTCGTGTGTTTATTTGTATTTGTGTTTTAAGGAAGTAGGTTTCTTCCTTTCACACTTCTTCAGCCATTGCCTTCCGGCACATAGGGTTAGGTATGGTATGATGTGATGGTTAGTCACATAAAAGCGTTCCGGCTTATGGCCTGGGAAGTGATCTAGGTGTCAACCACTTACCTTTTTCTTCTTACCACTCTCTACTGGTCGTGTTAGGAATCCAGTTAGGGTTTTTAAATTCTCGATGTGAGTAATGTATCATTCTTCACTGGTCGTATTAGGACACTGTTAGAATGATTCTTTTAATTCTCGATGTGAGAGATTAAAAGTAATTTAAATTTAAGATTAAAATTAATATTTTGAACTCAACTGTTAGGCACCTTCGACATGTTTCGCTTATTCGCTTCATCAGGAAGGTTTTTTAGAAATTAAATTGTTGAGTTCGTTACAACCCTTTATATGTATGTGGACGCGTATGTAATGTATATGTGTGGTAGCATCCGTATAGATGTATGCGTGTAGATGCATGTGTAGATGCATATGTAATTATCCTTTGTTTGTGTTCGCGCGTGTGGGCGCATATGTGATGTATATGTGTGGTAGCATCCGTATAGATGTATGCGTGTAGATGCATGTGTTGATGCATATGTAATTATCCTTTGTTTGTGTCCGCGCGTCATTGTAGTGGTATCGAAGATGTTTGTATTTCCTCGTGTGTTTATTTGTATTTGTGTTTTAAGGAAGTAGGTTTCTTCCTTTCACACTTCTTCAGCCATTGCCTTCCGGCACATAGGGTTAGGTATGGTATGATGTGATGGTTAGTCACATAAAAGCGTTCCGGCTTATGGCCTGGGAAGTGATCTAGGTGTCAACCACTTACCTTTTTCTTCTTACCACTCTCTACTGGTCGTGTTAGGAATCCAGTTAGGGTTTTTAAATTCTCGATGTGAGTAATGTATCATTCTTCACTGGTCGTATTAGGACACTGTTAGAATGATTCTTTTAATTCTCGATGTGAGAGATTAAAAGTAATTTAAATTTAAGATTAAAATTAATATTTTGAACTCAACTGTTAGGCACCTTCGACATGTTTCGCTTATTCGCTTCATCAGGAAGGTTTTTTAGAAATTAAATTGTTGAGTTCGTTACAACCCTTTATATGTATGTGGACGCGTATGTAATGTATATGTGTGGTAGCATCCGTATAGATGTATGCGTGTAGATGCATGTGTAGATGCATATGTAATTATCCTTTGTTTGTGTTCGCGCGTGTGGGCGCATATGTGATGTATATGTGTGGTAGCATCCGTATAGATGTATGCGTGTAGATGCATGTGTTGATGCATATGTAATTATCCTTTGTTTGTGTCCGCGCGTCATTGTAGTGGTATCGAAGATGTTTGTATTTCCTCGTGTGTTTATTTGTATTTGTGTTTTAAGGAAGTAGGTTTCTTCCTTTCACACTTCTTCAGCCATTGCCTTCCGGCACATAGGGTTAGGTATGGTATGATGTGATGGTTAGTCACATAAAAGCGTTCCGGCTTATGGCCTGGGAAGTGATCTAGGTGTCAACCACTTACCTTTTTCTTCTTACCACTCTCTACTGGTCGTGTTAGGAATCCAGTTAGGGTTTTTAAATTCTCGATGTGAGTAATGTATCATTCTTCACTGGTCGTATTAGGACACTGTTAGAATGATTCTTTTAATTCTCGATGTGAGAGATTAAAAGTAATTTAAATTTAAGATTAAAATTAATATTTTGAACTCAACTGTTAGGCACCTTCGACATGTTTCGCTTATTCGCTTCATCAGGAAGGTTTTTTAGAAATTAAATTGTTGAGTTCGTTACAACCCTTTATATGTATGTGGACGCGTATGTAATGTATATGTGTGGTAGCATCCGTATAGATGTATGCGTGTAGATGCATGTGTAGATGCATATGTAATTATCCTTTGTTTGTGTTCGCGCGTGTGGGCGCATATGTGATGTATATGTGTGGTAGCATCCGTATAGATGTATGCGTGTAGATGCATGTGTTGATGCATATGTAATTATCCTTTGTTTGTGTCCGCGCGTCATTGTAGTGGTATCGAAGATGTTTGTATTTCCTCGTGTGTTTATTTGTATTTGTGTTTTAAGGAAGTAGGTTTCTTCCTTTCACACTTCTTCAGCCATTGCCTTCCGGCACATAGGGTTAGGTATGGTATGATGTGATGGTTAGTCACATAAAAGCGTTCCGGCTTATGGCCTGGGAAGTGATCTAGGTGTCAACCACTTACCTTTTTCTTCTTACCACTCTCTACTGGTCGTGTTAGGAATCCAGTTAGGGTTTTTAAATTCTCGATGTGAGTAATGTATCATTCTTCACTGGTCGTATTAGGACACTGTTAGAATGATTCTTTTAATTCTCGATGTGAGAGATTAAAAGTAATTTAAATTTAAGATTAAAATTAATATTTTGAACTCAACTGTTAGGCACCTTCGACATGTTTCGCTTATTCGCTTCATCAGGAAGGTTTTTTAGAAATTAAATTGTTGAGTTCGTTACAACCCTTTATATGTATGTGGACGCGTATGTAATGTATATGTGTGGTAGCATCCGTATAGATGTATGCGTGTAGATGCATGTGTAGATGCATATGTAATTATCCTTTGTTTGTGTTCGCGCGTGTGGGCGCATATGTGATGTATATGTGTGGTAGCATCCGTATAGATGTATGCGTGTAGATGCATGTGTTGATGCATATGTAATTATCCTTTGTTTGTGTCCGCGCGTCATTGTAGTGGTATCGAAGATGTTTGTATTTCCTCGTGTGTTTATTTGTATTTGTGTTTTAAGGAAGTAGGTTTCTTCCTTTCACACTTCTTCAGCCATTGCCTTCCGGCACATAGGGTTAGGTATGGTATGATGTGATGGTTAGTCACATAAAAGCGTTCCGGCTTATGGCCTGGGAAGTGATCTAGGTGTCAACCACTTACCTTTTTCTTCTTACCACTCTCTACTGGTCGTGTTAGGAATCCAGTTAGGGTTTTTAAATTCTCGATGTGAGTAATGTATCATTCTTCACTGGTCGTATTAGGACACTGTTAGAATGATTCTTTTAATTCTCGATGTGAGAGATTAAAAGTAATTTAAATTTAAGATTAAAATTAATATTTTGAACTCAACTGTTAGGCACCTTCGACATGTTTCGCTTATTCGCTTCATCAGGAAGGTTTTTTAGAAATTAAATTGTTGAGTTCGTTACAACCCTTTATATGTATGTGGACGCGTATGTAATGTATATGTGTGGTAGCATCCGTATAGATGTATGCGTGTAGATGCATGTGTAGATGCATATGTAATTATCCTTTGTTTGTGTTCGCGCGTGTGGGCGCATATGTGATGTATATGTGTGGTAGCATCCGTATAGATGTATGCGTGTAGATGCATGTGTTGATGCATATGTAATTATCCTTTGTTTGTGTCCGCGCGTCATTGTAGTGGTATCGAAGATGTTTGTATTTCCTCGTGTGTTTATTTGTATTTGTGTTTTAAGGAAGTAGGTTTCTTCCTTTCACACTTCTTCAGCCATTGCCTTCCGGCACATAGGGTTAGGTATGGTATGATGTGATGGTTAGTCACATAAAAGCGTTCCGGCTTATGGCCTGGGAAGTGATCTAGGTGTCAACCACTTACCTTTTTCTTCTTACCACTCTCTACTGGTCGTGTTAGGAATCCAGTTAGGGTTTTTAAATTCTCGATGTGAGTAATGTATCATTCTTCACTGGTCGTATTAGGACACTGTTAGAATGATTCTTTTAATTCTCGATGTGAGAGATTAAAAGTAATTTAAATTTAAGATTAAAATTAATATTTTGAACTCAACTGTTAGGCACCTTCGACATGTTTCGCTTATTCGCTTCATCAGGAAGGTTTTTTAGAAATTAAATTGTTGAGTTCGTTACAACCCTTTATATGTATGTGGACGCGTATGTAATGTATATGTGTGGTAGCATCCGTATAGATGTATGCGTGTAGATGCATGTGTAGATGCATATGTAATTATCCTTTGTTTGTGTTCGCGCGTGTGGGCGCATATGTGATGTATATGTGTGGTAGCATCCGTATAGATGTATGCGTGTAGATGCATGTGTTGATGCATATGTAATTATCCTTTGTTTGTGTCCGCGCGTCATTGTAGTGGTATCGAAGATGTTTGTATTTCCTCGTGTGTTTATTTGTATTTGTGTTTTAAGGAAGTAGGTTTCTTCCTTTCACACTTCTTCAGCCATTGCCTTCCGGCACATAGGGTTAGGTATGGTATGATGTGATGGTTAGTCACATAAAAGCGTTCCGGCTTATGGCCTGGGAAGTGATCTAGGTGTCAACCACTTACCTTTTTCTTCTTACCACTCTCTACTGGTCGTGTTAGGAATCCAGTTAGGGTTTTTAAATTCTCGATGTGAGTAATGTATCATTCTTCACTGGTCGTATTAGGACACTGTTAGAATGATTCTTTTAATTCTCGATGTGAGAGATTAAAAGTAATTTAAATTTAAGATTAAAATTAATATTTTGAACTCAACTGTTAGGCACCTTCGACATGTTTCGCTTATTCGCTTCATCAGGAAGGTTTTTTAGAAATTAAATTGTTGAGTTCGTTACAACCCTTTATATGTATGTGGACGCGTATGTAATGTATATGTGTGGTAGCATCCGTATAGATGTATGCGTGTAGATGCATGTGTAGATGCATATGTAATTATCCTTTGTTTGTGTTCGCGCGTGTGGGCGCATATGTGATGTATATGTGTGGTAGCATCCGTATAGATGTATGCGTGTAGATGCATGTGTTGATGCATATGTAATTATCCTTTGTTTGTGTCCGCGCGTCATTGTAGTGGTATCGAAGATGTTTGTATTTCCTCGTGTGTTTATTTGTATTTGTGTTTTAAGGAAGTAGGTTTCTTCCTTTCACACTTCTTCAGCCATTGCCTTCCGGCACATAGGGTTAGGTATGGTATGATGTGATGGTTAGTCACATAAAAGCGTTCCGGCTTATGGCCTGGGAAGTGATCTAGGTGTCAACCACTTACCTTTTTCTTCTTACCACTCTCTACTGGTCGTGTTAGGAATCCAGTTAGGGTTTTTAAATTCTCGATGTGAGTAATGTATCATTCTTCACTGGTCGTATTAGGACACTGTTAGAATGATTCTTTTAATTCTCGATGTGAGAGATTAAAAGTAATTTAAATTTAAGATTAAAATTAATATTTTGAACTCAACTGTTAGGCACCTTCGACATGTTTCGCTTATTCGCTTCATCAGGAAGGTTTTTTAGAAATTAAATTGTTGAGTTCGTTACAACCCTTTATATGTATGTGGACGCGTATGTAATGTATATGTGTGGTAGCATCCGTATAGATGTATGCGTGTAGATGCATGTGTAGATGCATATGTAATTATCCTTTGTTTGTGTTCGCGCGTGTGGGCGCATATGTGATGTATATGTGTGTGTAGCATCCGTATAGATGTATGCGTGTAGATGCATGTGTTGATGCATATGTAATTATCCTTTGTTTGTGTCCGCGCGTCATTGTAGTGGTATCGAAGATGTTTGTATTTCCTCGTGTGTTTATTTGTATTTGTGTTTTAAGGAAGTAGGTTTCTTCCTTTCACACTTCTTCAGCCATTGCCTTCCGGCACATAGGGTTAGGTATGGTATGATGTGATGGTTAGTCACATAAAAGCGTTCCGGCTTATGGCCTGGGAAGTGATCTAGGTGTCAACCACTTACCTTTTTCTTCTTACCACTCTCTACTGGTCGTGTTAGGAATCCAGTTAGGGTTTTTAAATTCTCGATGTGAGTAATGTATCATTCTTCACTGGTCGTATTAGGACACTGTTAGAATGATTCTTTTAATTCTCGATGTGAGAGATTAAAAGTAATTTAAATTTAAGATTAAAATTAATATTTTGAACTCAACTGTTAGGCACCTTCGACATGTTTCGCTTATTCGCTTCATCAGGAAGGTTTTTTAGAAATTAAATTGTTGAGTTCGTTACAACCCTTTATATGTATGTGGACGCGTATGTAATGTATATGTGTGGTAGCATCCGTATAGATGTATGCGTGTAGATGCATGTGTAGATGCATATGTAATTATCCTTTGTTTGTGTTCGCGCGTGTGGGCGCATATGTGATGTATATGTGTGGTAGCATCCGTATAGATGTATGCGTGTAGATGCATGTGTTGATGCATATGTAATTATCCTTTGTTTGTGTCCGCGCGTCATTGTAGTGGTATCGAAGATGTTTGTATTTCCTCGTGTGTTTATTTGTATTTGTGTTTTAAGGAAGTAGGTTTCTTCCTTTCACACTTCTTCAGCCATTGCCTTCCGGCACATAGGGTTAGGTATGGTATGATGTGATGGTTAGTCACATAAAAGCGTTCCGGCTTATGGCCTGGGAAGTGATCTAGGTGTCAACCACTTACCTTTTTCTTCTTACCACTCTCTACTGGTCGTGTTAGGAATCCAGTTAGGGTTTTTAAATTCTCGATGTGAGTAATGTATCATTCTTCACTGGTCGTATTAGGACACTGTTAGAATGATTCTTTTAATTCTCGATGTGAGAGATTAAAAGTAATTTAAATTTAAGATTAAAATTAATATTTTGAACTCAACTGTTAGGCACCTTCGACATGTTTCGCTTATTCGCTTCATCAGGAAGGTTTTTTAGAAATTAAATTGTTGAGTTCGTTACAACCCTTTATATGTATGTGGACGCGTATGTAATGTATATGTGTGGTAGCATCCGTATAGATGTATGCGTGTAGATGCATGTGTAGATGCATATGTAATTATCCTTTGTTTGTGTTCGCGCGTGTGGGCGCATATGTGATGTATATGTGTGGTAGCATCCGTATAGATGTATGCGTGTAGATGCATGTGTTGATGCATATGTAATTATCCTTTGTTTGTGTCCGCGCGTCATTGTAGTGGTATCGAAGATGTTTGTATTTCCTCGTGTGTTTATTTGTATTTGTGTTTTAAGGAAGTAGGTTTCTTCCTTTCACACTTCTTCAGCCATTGCCTTCCGGCACATAGGGTTAGGTATGGTATGATGTGATGGTTAGTCACATAAAAGCGTTCCGGCTTATGGCCTGGGAAGTGATCTAGGTGTCAACCACTTACCTTTTTCTTCTTACCACTCTCTACTGGTCGTGTTAGGAATCCAGTTAGGGTTTTTAAATTCTCGATGTGAGTAATGTATCATTCTTCACTGGTCGTATTAGGACACTGTTAGAATGATTCTTTTAATTCTCGATGTGAGAGATTAAAAGTAATTTAAATTTAAGATTAAAATTAATATTTTGAACTCAACTGTTAGGCACCTTCGACATGTTTCGCTTATTCGCTTCATCAGGAAGGTTTTTTAGAAATTAAATTGTTGAGTTCGTTACAACCCTTTATATGTATGTGGACGCGTATGTAATGTATATGTGTGGTAGCATCCGTATAGATGTATGCGTGTAGATGCATGTGTAGATGCATATGTAATTATCCTTTGTTTGTGTTCGCGCGTGTGGGCGCATATGTGATGTATATGTGTGGTAGCATCCGTATAGATGTATGCGTGTAGATGCATGTGTTGATGCATATGTAATTATCCTTTGTTTGTGTCCGCGCGTCATTGTAGTGGTATCGAAGATGTTTGTATTTCCTCGTGTGTTTATTTGTATTTGTGTTTTAAGGAAGTAGGTTTCTTCCTTTCACACTTCTTCAGCCATTGCCTTCCGGCACATAGGGTTAGGTATGGTATGATGTGATGGTTAGTCACATAAAAGCGTTCCGGCTTATGGCCTGGGAAGTGATCTAGGTGTCAACCACTTACCTTTTTCTTCTTACCACTCTCTACTGGTCGTGTTAGGAATCCAGTTAGGGTTTTTAAATTCTCGATGTGAGTAATGTATCATTCTTCACTGGTCGTATTAGGACACTGTTAGAATGATTCTTTTAATTCTCGATGTGAGAGATTAAAAGTAATTTAAATTTAAGATTAAAATTAATATTTTGAACTCAACTGTTAGGCACCTTCGACATGTTTCGCTTATTCGCTTCATCAGGAAGGTTTTTTAGAAATTAAATTGTTGAGTTCGTTACAACCCTTTATATGTATGTGGACGCGTATGTAATGTATATGTGTGGTAGCATCCGTATAGATGTATGCGTGTAGATGCATGTGTAGATGCATATGTAATTATCCTTTGTTTGTGTTCGCGCGTGTGGGCGCATATGTGATGTATATGTGTGGTAGCATCCGTATAGATGTATGCGTGTAGATGCATGTGTTGATGCATATGTAATTATCCTTTGTTTGTGTCCGCGCGTCATTGTAGTGGTATCGAAGATGTTTGTATTTCCTCGTGTGTTTATTTGTATTTGTGTTTTAAGGAAGTAGGTTTCTTCCTTTCACACTTCTTCAGCCATTGCCTTCCGGCACATAGGGTTAGGTATGGTATGATGTGATGGTTAGTCACATAAAAGCGTTCCGGCTTATGGCCTGGGAAGTGATCTAGGTGTCAACCACTTACCTTTTTCTTCTTACCACTCTCTACTGGTCGTGTTAGGAATCCAGTTAGGGTTTTTAAATTCTCGATGTGAGTAATGTATCATTCTTCACTGGTCGTATTAGGACACTGTTAGAATGATTCTTTTAATTCTCGATGTGAGAGATTAAAAGTAATTTAAATTTAAGATTAAAATTAATATTTTGAACTCAACTGTTAGGCACCTTCGACATGTTTCGCTTATTCGCTTCATCAGGAAGGTTTTTTAGAAATTAAATTGTTGAGTTCGTTACAACCCTTTATATGTATGTGGACGCGTATGTAATGTATATGTGTGGTAGCATCCGTATAGATGTATGCGTGTAGATGCATGTGTAGATGCATATGTAATTATCCTTTGTTTGTGTTCGCGCGTGTGGGCGCATATGTGATGTATATGTGTGGTAGCATCCGTATAGATGTATGCGTGTAGATGCATGTGTTGATGCATATGTAATTATCCTTTGTTTGTGTCCGCGCGTCATTGTAGTGGTATCGAAGATGTTTGTATTTCCTCGTGTGTTTATTTGTATTTGTGTTTTAAGGAAGTAGGTTTCTTCCTTTCACACTTCTTCAGCCATTGCCTTCCGGCACATAGGGTTAGGTATGGTATGATGTGATGGTTAGTCACATAAAAGCGTTCCGGCTTATGGCCTGGGAAGTGATCTAGGTGTCAACCACTTACCTTTTTCTTCTTACCACTCTCTACTGGTCGTGTTAGGAATCCAGTTAGGGTTTTTAAATTCTCGATGTGAGTAATGTATCATTCTTCACTGGTCGTATTAGGACACTGTTAGAATGATTCTTTTAATTCTCGATGTGAGAGATTAAAAGTAATTTAAATTTAAGATTAAAATTAATATTTTGAACTCAACTGTTAGGCACCTTCGACATGTTTCGCTTATTCGCTTCATCAGGAAGGTTTTTTAGAAATTAAATTGTTGAGTTCGTTACAACCCTTTATATGTATGTGGACGCGTATGTAATGTATATGTGTGGTAGCATCCGTATAGATGTATGCGTGTAGATGCATGTGTAGATGCATATGTAATTATCCTTTGTTTGTGTTCGCGCGTGTGGGCGCATATGTGATGTATATGTGTGGTAGCATCCGTATAGATGTATGCGTGTAGATGCATGTGTTGATGCATATGTAATTATCCTTTGTTTGTGTCCGCGCGTCATTGTAGTGGTATCGAAGATGTTTGTATTTCCTCGTGTGTTTATTTGTATTTGTGTTTTAAGGAAGTAGGTTTCTTCCTTTCACACTTCTTCAGCCATTGCCTTCCGGCACATAGGGTTAGGTATGGTATGATGTGATGGTTAGTCACATAAAAGCGTTCCGGCTTATGGCCTGGGAAGTGATCTAGGTGTCAACCACTTACCTTTTTCTTCTTACCACTCTCTACTGGTCGTGTTAGGAATCCAGTTAGGGTTTTTAAATTCTCGATGTGAGTAATGTATCATTCTTCACTGGTCGTATTAGGACACTGTTAGAATGATTCTTTTAATTCTCGATGTGAGAGATTAAAAGTAATTTAAATTTAAGATTAAAATTAATATTTTGAACTCAACTGTTAGGCACCTTCGACATGTTTCGCTTATTCGCTTCATCAGGAAGGTTTTTTAGAAATTAAATTGTTGAGTTCGTTACAACCCTTTATATGTATGTGGACGCGTATGTAATGTATATGTGTGGTAGCATCCGTATAGATGTATGCGTGTAGATGCATGTGTAGATGCATATGTAATTATCCTTTGTTTGTGTTCGCGCGTGTGGGCGCATATGTGATGTATATGTGTGGTAGCATCCGTATAGATGTATGCGTGTAGATGCATGTGTTGATGCATATGTAATTATCCTTTGTTTGTGTCCGCGCGTCATTGTAGTGGTATCGAAGATGTTTGTATTTCCTCGTGTGTTTATTTGTATTTGTGTTTTAAGGAAGTAGGTTTCTTCCTTTCACACTTCTTCAGCCATTGCCTTCCGGCACATAGGGTTAGGTATGGTATGATGTGATGGTTAGTCACATAAAAGCGTTCCGGCTTATGGCCTGGGAAGTGATCTAGGTGTCAACCACTTACCTTTTTCTTCTTACCACTCTCTACTGGTCGTGTTAGGAATCCAGTTAGGGTTTTTAAATTCTCGATGTGAGTAATGTATCATTCTTCACTGGTCGTATTAGGACACTGTTAGAATGATTCTTTTAATTCTCGATGTGAGAGATTAAAAGTAATTTAAATTTAAGATTAAAATTAATATTTTGAACTCAACTGTTAGGCACCTTCGACATGTTTCGCTTATTCGCTTCAT
Organism: Piscicola geometra; assembly: GCA_943735955.1. Taxonomy (NCBI): domain Eukaryota; kingdom Metazoa; phylum Annelida; class Clitellata; order Hirudinida; family Piscicolidae; genus Piscicola; species Piscicola geometra. Next base: position 10,094,964 of record OX030960.1, read on the forward strand.
CAGGAAGGTTTTTTAGAAATTAAATTGTTGAGTTCGTTACAACCCTTTATATGTATGTGGACGCGTATGTAATGTATATGTGTGGTAGCATCCGTATAGATGTATGCGTGTAGATGCATGTGTAGATGCATATGTAATTATCCTTTGTTTGTGTTCGCGCGTGTGGGCGCATATGTGATGTATATGTGTGGTAGCATCCGTATAGATGTATGCGTGTAGATGCATGTGTTGATGCATATGTAATTATCCTTTGTTTGTGTCCGCGCGTCATTGTAGTGGTATCGAAGATGTTTGTATTTCCTCGTGTGTTTATTTGTATTTGTGTTTTAAGGAAGTAGGTTTCTTCCTTTCACACTTCTTCAGCCATTGCCTTCCGGCACATAGGGTTAGGTATGGTATGATGTGATGGTTAGTCACATAAAAGCGTTCCGGCTTATGGCCTGGGAAGTGATCTAGGTGTCAACCACTTACCTTTTTCTTCTTACCACTCTCTACTGGTCGTGTTAGGAATCCAGTTAGGGTTTTTAAATTCTCGATGTGAGTAATGTATCATTCTTCACTGGTCGTATTAGGACACTGTTAGAATGATTCTTTTAATTCTCGATGTGAGAGATTAAAAGTAATTTAAATTTAAGATTAAAATTAATATTTTGAACTCAACTGTTAGGCACCTTCGACATGTTTCGCTTATTCGCTTCATCAGGAAGGTTTTTTAGAAATTAAATTGTTGAGTTCGTTACAACCCTTTATATGTATGTGGACGCGTATGTAATGTATATGTGTGGTAGCATCCGTATAGATGTATGCGTGTAGATGCATGTGTAGATGCATATGTAATTATCCTTTGTTTGTGTTCGCGCGTGTGGGCGCATATGTGATGTATATGTGTGGTAGCATCCGTATAGATGTATGCGTGTAGATGCATGTGTTGATGCATATGTAATTATCCTTTGTTTGTGTCCGCGCGTCATTGTAGTGGTATCGAAGATGTTTGTATTTCCTCGTGTGTTTATTTGTATTTGTGTTTTAAGGAAGTAGGTTTCTTCCTTTCACACTTCTTCAGCCATTGCCTTCCGGCACATAGGGTTAGGTATGGTATGATGTGATGGTTAGTCACATAAAAGCGTTCCGGCTTATGGCCTGGGAAGTGATCTAGGTGTCAACCACTTACCTTTTTCTTCTTACCACTCTCTACTGGTCGTGTTAGGAATCCAGTTAGGGTTTTTAAATTCTCGATGTGAGTAATGTATCATTCTTCACTGGTCGTATTAGGACACTGTTAGAATGATTCTTTTAATTCTCGATGTGAGAGATTAAAAGTAATTTAAATTTAAGATTAAAATTAATATTTTGAACTCAACTGTTAGGCACCTTCGACATGTTTCGCTTATTCGCTTCATCAGGAAGGTTTTTTAGAAATTAAATTGTTGAGTTCGTTACAACCCTTTATATGTATGTGGACGCGTATGTAATGTATATGTGTGGTAGCATCCGTATAGATGTATGCGTGTAGATGCATGTGTAGATGCATATGTAATTATCCTTTGTTTGTGTTCGCGCGTGTGGGCGCATATGTGATGTATATGTGTGGTAGCATCCGTATAGATGTATGCGTGTAGATGCATGTGTTGATGCATATGTAATTATCCTTTGTTTGTGTCCGCGCGTCATTGTAGTGGTATCGAAGATGTTTGTATTTCCTCGTGTGTTTATTTGTATTTGTGTTTTAAGGAAGTAGGTTTCTTCCTTTCACACTTCTTCAGCCATTGCCTTCCGGCACATAGGGTTAGGTATGGTATGATGTGATGGTTAGTCACATAAAAGCGTTCCGGCTTATGGCCTGGGAAGTGATCTAGGTGTCAACCACTTACCTTTTTCTTCTTACCACTCTCTACTGGTCGTGTTAGGAATCCAGTTAGGGTTTTTAAATTCTCGATGTGAGTAATGTATCATTCTTCACTGGTCGTATTAGGACACTGTTAGAATGATTCTTTTAATTCTCGATGTGAGAGATTAAAAGTAATTTAAATTTAAGATTAAAATTAATATTTTGAACTCAACTGTTAGGCACCTTCGACATGTTTCGCTTATTCGCTTCATCAGGAAGGTTTTTTAGAAATTAAATTGTTGAGTTCGTTACAACCCTTTATATGTATGTGGACGCGTATGTAATGTATATGTGTGGTAGCATCCGTATAGATGTATGCGTGTAGATGCATGTGTAGATGCATATGTAATTATCCTTTGTTTGTGTTCGCGCGTGTGGGCGCATATGTGATGTATATGTGTGGTAGCATCCGTATAGATGTATGCGTGTAGATGCATGTGTTGATGCATATGTAATTATCCTTTGTTTGTGTCCGCGCGTCATTGTAGTGGTATCGAAGATGTTTGTATTTCCTCGTGTGTTTATTTGTATTTGTGTTTTAAGGAAGTAGGTTTCTTCCTTTCACACTTCTTCAGCCATTGCCTTCCGGCACATAGGGTTAGGTATGGTATGATGTGATGGTTAGTCACATAAAAGCGTTCCGGCTTATGGCCTGGGAAGTGATCTAGGTGTCAACCACTTACCTTTTTCTTCTTACCACTCTCTACTGGTCGTGTTAGGAATCCAGTTAGGGTTTTTAAATTCTCGATGTGAGTAATGTATCATTCTTCACTGGTCGTATTAGGACACTGTTAGAATGATTCTTTTAATTCTCGATGTGAGAGATTAAAAGTAATTTAAATTTAAGATTAAAATTAATATTTTGAACTCAACTGTTAGGCACCTTCGACATGTTTCGCTTATTCGCTTCATCAGGAAGGTTTTTTAGAAATTAAATTGTTGAGTTCGTTACAACCCTTTATATGTATGTGGACGCGTATGTAATGTATATGTGTGGTAGCATCCGTATAGATGTATGCGTGTAGATGCATGTGTAGATGCATATGTAATTATCCTTTGTTTGTGTTCGCGCGTGTGGGCGCATATGTGATGTATATGTGTGGTAGCATCCGTATAGATGTATGCGTGTAGATGCATGTGTTGATGCATATGTAATTATCCTTTGTTTGTGTCCGCGCGTCATTGTAGTGGTATCGAAGATGTTTGTATTTCCTCGTGTGTTTATTTGTATTTGTGTTTTAAGGAAGTAGGTTTCTTCCTTTCACACTTCTTCAGCCATTGCCTTCCGGCACATAGGGTTAGGTATGGTATGATGTGATGGTTAGTCACATAAAAGCGTTCCGGCTTATGGCCTGGGAAGTGATCTAGGTGTCAACCACTTACCTTTTTCTTCTTACCACTCTCTACTGGTCGTGTTAGGAATCCAGTTAGGGTTTTTAAATTCTCGATGTGAGTAATGTATCATTCTTCACTGGTCGTATTAGGACACTGTTAGAATGATTCTTTTAATTCTCGATGTGAGAGATTAAAAGTAATTTAAATTTAAGATTAAAATTAATATTTTGAACTCAACTGTTAGGCACCTTCGACATGTTTCGCTTATTCGCTTCATCAGGAAGGTTTTTTAGAAATTAAATTGTTGAGTTCGTTACAACCCTTTATATGTATGTGGACGCGTATGTAATGTATATGTGTGGTAGCATCCGTATAGATGTATGCGTGTAGATGCATGTGTAGATGCATATGTAATTATCCTTTGTTTGTGTTCGCGCGTGTGGGCGCATATGTGATGTATATGTGTGGTAGCATCCGTATAGATGTATGCGTGTAGATGCATGTGTTGATGCATATGTAATTATCCTTTGTTTGTGTCCGCGCGTCATTGTAGTGGTATCGAAGATGTTTGTATTTCCTCGTGTGTTTATTTGTATTTGTGTTTTAAGGAAGTAGGTTTCTTCCTTTCACACTTCTTCAGCCATTGCCTTCCGGCACATAGGGTTAGGTATGGTATGATGTGATGGTTAGTCACATAAAAGCGTTCCGGCTTATGGCCTGGGAAGTGATCTAGGTGTCAACCACTTACCTTTTTCTTCTTACCACTCTCTACTGGTCGTGTTAGGAATCCAGTTAGGGTTTTTAAATTCTCGATGTGAGTAATGTATCATTCTTCACTGGTCGTATTAGGACACTGTTAGAATGATTCTTTTAATTCTCGATGTGAGAGATTAAAAGTAATTTAAATTTAAGATTAAAATTAATATTTTGAACTCAACTGTTAGGCACCTTCGACATGTTTCGCTTATTCGCTTCATCAGGAAGGTTTTTTAGAAATTAAATTGTTGAGTTCGTTACAACCCTTTATATGTATGTGGACGCGTATGTAATGTATATGTGTGGTAGCATCCGTATAGATGTATGCGTGTAGATGCATGTGTAGATGCATATGTAATTATCCTTTGTTTGTGTTCGCGCGTGTGGGCGCATATGTGATGTATATGTGTGGTAGCATCCGTATAGATGTATGCGTGTAGATGCATGTGTTGATGCATATGTAATTATCCTTTGTTTGTGTCCGCGCGTCATTGTAGTGGTATCGAAGATGTTTGTATTTCCTCGTGTGTTTATTTGTATTTGTGTTTTAAGGAAGTAGGTTTCTTCCTTTCACACTTCTTCAGCCATTGCCTTCCGGCACATAGGGTTAGGTATGGTATGATGTGATGGTTAGTCACATAAAAGCGTTCCGGCTTATGGCCTGGGAAGTGATCTAGGTGTCAACCACTTACCTTTTTCTTCTTACCACTCTCTACTGGTCGTGTTAGGAATCCAGTTAGGGTTTTTAAATTCTCGATGTGAGTAATGTATCATTCTTCACTGGTCGTATTAGGACACTGTTAGAATGATTCTTTTAATTCTCGATGTGAGAGATTAAAAGTAATTTAAATTTAAGATTAAAATTAATATTTTGAACTCAACTGTTAGGCACCTTCGACATGTTTCGCTTATTCGCTTCATCAGGAAGGTTTTTTAGAAATTAAATTGTTGAGTTCGTTACAACCCTTTATATGTATGTGGACGCGTATGTAATGTATATGTGTGGTAGCATCCGTATAGATGTATGCGTGTAGATGCATGTGTAGATGCATATGTAATTATCCTTTGTTTGTGTTCGCGCGTGTGGGCGCATATGTGATGTATATGTGTGGTAGCATCCGTATAGATGTATGCGTGTAGATGCATGTGTTGATGCATATGTAATTATCCTTTGTTTGTGTCCGCGCGTCATTGTAGTGGTATCGAAGATGTTTGTATTTCCTCGTGTGTTTATTTGTATTTGTGTTTTAAGGAAGTAGGTTTCTTCCTTTCACACTTCTTCAGCCATTGCCTTCCGGCACATAGGGTTAGGTATGGTATGATGTGATGGTTAGTCACATAAAAGCGTTCCGGCTTATGGCCTGGGAAGTGATCTAGGTGTCAACCACTTACCTTTTTCTTCTTACCACTCTCTACTGGTCGTGTTAGGAATCCAGTTAGGGTTTTTAAATTCTCGATGTGAGTAATGTATCATTCTTCACTGGTCGTATTAGGACACTGTTAGAATGATTCTTTTAATTCTCGATGTGAGAGATTAAAAGTAATTTAAATTTAAGATTAAAATTAATATTTTGAACTCAACTGTTAGGCACCTTCGACATGTTTCGCTTATTCGCTTCATCAGGAAGGTTTTTTAGAAATTAAATTGTTGAGTTCGTTACAACCCTTTATATGTATGTGGACGCGTATGTAATGTATATGTGTGGTAGCATCCGTATAGATGTATGCGTGTAGATGCATGTGTAGATGCATATGTAATTATCCTTTGTTTGTGTTCGCGCGTGTGGGCGCATATGTGATGTATATGTGTGGTAGCATCCGTATAGATGTATGCGTGTAGATGCATGTGTTGATGCATATGTAATTATCCTTTGTTTGTGTCCGCGCGTCATTGTAGTGGTATCGAAGATGTTTGTATTTCCTCGTGTGTTTATTTGTATTTGTGTTTTAAGGAAGTAGGTTTCTTCCTTTCACACTTCTTCAGCCATTGCCTTCCGGCACATAGGGTTAGGTATGGTATGATGTGATGGTTAGTCACATAAAAGCGTTCCGGCTTATGGCCTGGGAAGTGATCTAGGTGTCAACCACTTACCTTTTTCTTCTTACCACTCTCTACTGGTCGTGTTAGGAATCCAGTTAGGGTTTTTAAATTCTCGATGTGAGTAATGTATCATTCTTCACTGGTCGTATTAGGACACTGTTAGAATGATTCTTTTAATTCTCGATGTGAGAGATTAAAAGTAATTTAAATTTAAGATTAAAATTAATATTTTGAACTCAACTGTTAGGCACCTTCGACATGTTTCGCTTATTCGCTTCATCAGGAAGGTTTTTTAGAAATTAAATTGTTGAGTTCGTTACAACCCTTTATATGTATGTGGACGCGTATGTAATGTATATGTGTGGTAGCATCCGTATAGATGTATGCGTGTAGATGCATGTGTAGATGCATATGTAATTATCCTTTGTTTGTGTTCGCGCGTGTGGGCGCATATGTGATGTATATGTGTGGTAGCATCCGTATAGATGTATGCGTGTAGATGCATGTGTTGATGCATATGTAATTATCCTTTGTTTGTGTCCGCGCGTCATTGTAGTGGTATCGAAGATGTTTGTATTTCCTCGTGTGTTTATTTGTATTTGTGTTTTAAGGAAGTAGGTTTCTTCCTTTCACACTTCTTCAGCCATTGCCTTCCGGCACATAGGGTTAGGTATGGTATGATGTGATGGTTAGTCACATAAAAGCGTTCCGGCTTATGGCCTGGGAAGTGATCTAGGTGTCAACCACTTACCTTTTTCTTCTTACCACTCTCTACTGGTCGTGTTAGGAATCCAGTTAGGGTTTTTAAATTCTCGATGTGAGTAATGTATCATTCTTCACTGGTCGTATTAGGACACTGTTAGAATGATTCTTTTAATTCTCGATGTGAGAGATTAAAAGTAATTTAAATTTAAGATTAAAATTAATATTTTGAACTCAACTGTTAGGCACCTTCGACATGTTTCGCTTATTCGCTTCATCAGGAAGGTTTTTTAGAAATTAAATTGTTGAGTTCGTTACAACCCTTTATATGTATGTGGACGCGTATGTAATGTATATGTGTGGTAGCATCCGTATAGATGTATGCGTGTAGATGCATGTGTAGATGCATATGTAATTATCCTTTGTTTGTGTTCGCGCGTGTGGGCGCATATGTGATGTATAGTGTGGTAGCATCCGTATAGATGTATGCGTGTAGATGCATGTGTTGATGCATATGTAATTATCCTTTGTTTGTGTCCGCGCGTCATTGTAGTGGTATCGAAGATGTTTGTATTTCCTCGTGTGTTTATTTGTATTTGTGTTTTAAGGAAGTAGGTTTCTTCCTTTCACACTTCTTCAGCCATTGCCTTCCGGCACATAGGGTTAGGTATGGTATGATGTGATGGTTAGTCACATAAAAGCGTTCCGGCTTATGGCCTGGGAAGTGATCTAGGTGTCAACCACTTACCTTTTTCTTCTTACCACTCTCTACTGGTCGTGTTAGGAATCCAGTTAGGGTTTTTAAATTCTCGATGTGAGTAATGTATCATTCTTCACTGGTCGTATTAGGACACTGTTAGAATGATTCTTTTAATTCTCGATGTGAGAGATTAAAAGTAATTTAAATTTAAGATTAAAATTAATATTTTGAACTCAACTGTTAGGCACCTTCGACATGTTTCGCTTATTCGCTTCATCAGGAAGGTTTTTTAGAAATTAAATTGTTGAGTTCGTTACAACCCTTTATATGTATGTGGACGCGTATGTAATGTATATGTGTGGTAGCATCCGTATAGATGTATGCGTGTAGATGCATGTGTAGATGCATATGTAATTATCCTTTGTTTGTGTTCGCGCGTGTGGGCGCATATGTGATGTATATGTGTGGTAGCATCCGTATAGATGTATGCGTGTAGATGCATGTGTTGATGCATATGTAATTATCCTTTGTTTGTGTCCGCGCGTCATTGTAGTGGTATCGAAGATGTTTGTATTTCCTCGTGTGTTTATTTGTATTTGTGTTTTAAGGAAGTAGGTTTCTTCCTTTCACACTTCTTCAGCCATTGCCTTCCGGCACATAGGGTTAGGTATGGTATGATGTGATGGTTAGTCACATAAAAGCGTTCCGGCTTATGGCCTGGGAAGTGATCTAGGTGTCAACCACTTACCTTTTTCTTCTTACCACTCTCTACTGGTCGTGTTAGGAATCCAGTTAGGGTTTTTAAATTCTCGATGTGAGTAATGTATCATTCTTCACTGGTCGTATTAGGACACTGTTAGAATGATTCTTTTAATTCTCGATGTGAGAGATTAAAAGTAATTTAAATTTAAGATTAAAATTAATATTTTGAACTCAACTGTTAGGCACCTTCGACATGTTTCGCTTATTCGCTTCATCAGGAAGGTTTTTTAGAAATTAAATTGTTGAGTTCGTTACAACCCTTTATATGTATGTGGACGCGTATGTAATGTATATGTGTGGTAGCATCCGTATAGATGTATGCGTGTAGATGCATGTGTAGATGCATATGTAATTATCCTTTGTTTGTGTTCGCGCGTGTGGGCGCATATGTGATGTATATGTGTGGTAGCATCCGTATAGATGTATGCGTGTAGATGCATGTGTTGATGCATATGTAATTATCCTTTGTTTGTGTCCGCGCGTCATTGTAGTGGTATCGAAGATGTTTGTATTTCCTCGTGTGTTTATTTGTATTTGTGTTTTAAGGAAGTAGGTTTCTTCCTTTCACACTTCTTCAGCCATTGCCTTCCGGCACATAGGGTTAGGTATGGTATGATGTGATGGTTAGTCACATAAAAGCGTTCCGGCTTATGGCCTGGGAAGTGATCTAGGTGTCAACCACTTACCTTTTTCTTCTTACCACTCTCTACTGGTCGTGTTAGGAATCCAGTTAGGGTTTTTAAATTCTCGATGTGAGTAATGTATCATTCTTCACTGGTCGTATTAGGACACTGTTAGAATGATTCTTTTAATTCTCGATGTGAGAGATTAAAAGTAATTTAAATTTAAGATTAAAATTAATATTTTGAACTCAACTGTTAGGCACCTTCGACATGTTTCGCTTATTCGCTTCATCAGGAAGGTTTTTTAGAAATTAAATTGTTGAGTTCGTTACAACCCTTTATATGTATGTGGACGCGTATGTAATGTATATGTGTGGTAGCATCCGTATAGATGTATGCGTGTAGATGCATGTGTAGATGCATATGTAATTATCCTTTGTTTGTGTTCGCGCGTGTGGGCGCATATGTGATGTATATGTGTGGTAGCATCCGTATAGATGTATGCGTGTAGATGCATGTGTTGATGCATATGTAATTATCCTTTGTTTGTGTCCGCGCGTCATTGTAGTGGTATATCGAAGATGTTTGTATTTCCTCGTGTGTTTATTTGTATTTGTGTTTTAAGGAAGTAGGTTTCTTCCTTTCACACTTCTTCAGCCATTGCCTTCCGGCACATAGGGTTAGGTATGGTATGATGTGATGGTTAGTCACATAAAAGCGTTCCGGCTTATGGCCTGGGAAGTGATCTAGGTGTCAACCACTTACCTTTTTCTTCTTACCACTCTCTACTGGTCGTGTTAGGAATCCAGTTAGGGTTTTTAAATTCTCGATGTGAGTAATGTATCATTCTTCACTGGTCGTATTAGGACACTGTTAGAATGATTCTTTTAATTCTCGATGTGAGAGATTAAAAGTAATTTAAATTTAAGATTAAAATTAATATTTTGAACTCAACTGTTAGGCACCTTCGACATGTTTCGCTTATTCGCTTCATCAGGAAGGTTTTTTAGAAATTAAATTGTTGAGTTCGTTACAACCCTTTATATGTATGTGGACGCGTATGTAATGTATATGTGTGGTAGCATCCGTATAGATGTATGCGTGTAGATGCATGTGTAGATGCATATGTAATTATCCTTTGTTTGTGTTCGCGCGTGTGGGCGCATATGTGATGTATATGTGTGGTAGCATCCGTATAGATGTATGCGTGTAGATGCATGTGTTGATGCATATGTAATTATCCTTTGTTTGTGTTCGCGCGTCATTGTAGTGGTATCGAAGATGTTTGTATTTCCTCGTGTGTTTATTTGTATTTGTGTTTTAAGGAAGTAGGTTTCTTCCTTTCACACTTCTTCAGCCATTGCCTTCCGGCACATAGGGTTAGGTATGGTATGATGTGATGGTTAGTCACATAAAAGCGTTCCGGCTTATGGCCTGGGAAGTGATCTAGGTGTCAACCACTTACCTTTTTCTTCTTACCACTCTCTACTGGTCGTGTTAGGAATCCAGTTAGGGTTTTTAAATTCTCGATGTGAGTAATGTATCATCCTTCACTGGTCGTATTAGGACACTGTTAGAATGATTCTTTTAATTCTCGATGTGAGAGATTAAAAGTAATTTAAATTTAAGATTAAAATTAATATTTTGAACTCAACTGTTAGGCACCTTCGACATGTTTCGCTTATTCGCTTCATCAGGAAGGTTTTTTAGAAATTAAATTGTTGAGTTCGTTACAACCCTTTATATGTATGTGGACGCGTATGTAATGTATATGTGTGGTAGCATCCGTATAGATGTATGCGTGTAGATGCATGTGTAGATGCATATGTAATTATCCTTTGTTTGTGTTCGCGCGTGTGGGCGCATATGTGATGTATATGTGTGGTAGCATCCGTATAGATGTATGCGTGTAGATGCATGTGTTGATGCATATGTAATTATCCTTTGTTTGTGTTCGCGCGTCATTGTAGTGGTATCGAAGATGTTTGTATTTCCTCGTGTGTTTATTTGTATTTGTGTTTTAAGGAAGTAGGTTTCTTCCTTTCACACTTCTTCAGCCATTGCCTTCCGGCACATAGGGTTAGGTATGGTATGATGTGATGGTTAGTCACATAAAAGCGTTCCGGCTTATGGCCTGGGAAGTGATCTAGGTGTCAACCACTTACCTTTTTCTTCTTACCACTCTCTACTGGTCGTGTTAGGAATCCAGTTAGGGTTTTTAAATTCTCGATGTGAGTAATGTATCATTCTTCACTGGTCGTATTAGGACACTGTTAGAATGATTCTTTTAATTCTCGATGTGAGAGATTAAAAGTAATTTAAATTTAAGATTAAAATTAATATTTTGAACTCAACTGTTAGGCACCTTCGACATGTTTCGCTTATTCGCTTCATCAGGAAGGTTTTTTAGAAATTAAATTGTTGAGTTCGTTACAACCCTTTATATGTATGTGGACGCGTATGTAATGTATATGTGTGGTAGCATCCGTATAGATGTATGCGTGTAGATGCATGTGTAGATGCATATGTAATTATCCTTTGTTTGTGTTCGCGCGTGTGGGCGCATATGTGATGTATATGTGTGGTAGCATCCGTATAGATGTATGCGTGTAGATGCATGTGTTGATGCATATGTAATTATCCTTTGTTTGTGTTCGCGCGTCATTGTAGTGGTATCGAAGATGTTTGTATTTCCTCGTGTGTTTATTTGTATTTGTGTTTTAAGGAAGTAGGTTTCTTCCTTTCACACTTCTTCAGCCATTGCCTTCCGGCACATAGGGTTAGGTATGGTATGATGTGATGGTTAGTCACATAAAAGCGTTCCGGCTTATGGCCTGGGAAGTGATCTAGGTGTCAACCACTTACCTTTTTCTTCTTACCACTCTCTACTGGTCGTGTTAGGAATCCAGTTAGGGTTTTTAAATTCTCGATGTGAGTAATGTATCATTCTTCACTGGTCGTATTAGGACACTGTTAGAATGATTCTTTTAATTCTCGATGTGAGAGATTAAAAGTAATTTAAATTTAAGATTAAAATTAATATTTTGAACTCAACTGTTAGGCACCTTCGACATGTTTCGCTTATTCGCTTCATCAGGAAGGTTTTTTAGAAATTAAATTGTTGAGTTCGTTACAACCCTTTATATGTATGTGGACGCGTATGTAATGTATATGTGTGGTAGCATCCGTATAGATGTATGCGTGTAGATGCATGTGTAGATGCATATGTAATTATCCTTTGTTTGTGTTCGCGCGTGTGGGCGCATATGTGATGTATATGTGTGGTAGCATCCGTATAGATGTATGCGTGTAGATGCATGTGTTGATGCATATGTAATTATCCTTTGTTTGTGTTCGCGCGTCATTGTAGTGGTATCGAAGATGTTTGTATTTCCTCGTGTGTTTATTTGTATTTGTGTTTTAAGGAAGTAGGTTTCTTCCTTTCACACTTCTTCAGCCATTGCCTTCCGGCACATAGGGTTAGGTATGGTATGATGTGATGGTTAGTCACATAAAAGCGTTCCGGCTTATGGCCTGGGAAGTGATCTAGGTGTCAACCACTTACCTTTTTCTTCTTACCACTCTCTACTGGTCGTGTTAGGAATCCAGTTAGGGTTTTTAAATTCTCGATGTGAGTAATGTATCATTCTTCACTGGTCGTATTAGGACACTGTTAGAATGATTCTTTTAATTCTCGATGTGAGAGATTAAAAGTAATTTAAATTTAAGATTAAAATTAATATTTTGAACTCAACTGTTAGGCACCTTCGACATGTTTCGCTTATTCGCTTCATCAGGAAGGTTTTTTAGAAATTAAATTGTTGAGTTCGTTACAACCCTTTATATGTATGTGGACGCGTATGTAATGTATATGTGTGGTAGCATCCGTATAGATGTATGCGTGTAGATGCATGTGTAGATGCATATGTAATTATCCTTTGTTTGTGTTCGCGCGTGTGGGCGCATATGTGATGTATATGTGTGGTAGCATCCGTATAGATGTATGCGTGTAGATGCATGTGTTGATGCATATGTAATTATCCTTTGTTTGTGTTCGCGCGTCATTGTAGTGGTATCGAAGATGTTTGTATTTCCTCGTGTGTTTATTTGTATTTGTGTTTTAAGGAAGTAGGTTTCTTCCTTTCACACTTCTTCAGCCATTGCCTTCCGGCACATAGGGTTAGGTATGGTATGATGTGATGGTTAGTCACATAAAAGCGTTCCGGCTTATGGCCTGGGAAGTGATCTAGGTGTCAACCACTTACCTTTTTCTTCTTACCACTCTCTACTGGTCGTGTTAGGAATCCAGTTAGGGTTTTTAAATTCTCGATGTGAGTAATGTATCATTCTTCACTGGTCGTATTAGGACACTGTTAGAATGATTCTTTTAATTCTCGATGTGAGAGATTAAAAGTAATTTAAATTTAAGATTAAAATTAATATTTTGAACTCAACTGTTAGGCACCTTCGACATGTTTCGCTTATTCGCTTCATCAGGAAGGTTTTTTAGAAATTAAATTGTTGAGTTCGTTACAACCCTTTATATGTATGTGGACGCGTATGTAATGTATATGTGTGGTAGCATCCGTATAGATGTATGCGTGTAGATGCATGTGTAGATGCATATGTAATTATCCTTTGTTTGTGTTCGCGCGTGTGGGGCGCATATGTGATGTATATGTGTGGTAGCATCCGTATAGATGTATGCGTGTAGATGCATGTGTTGATGCATATGTAATTATCCTTTGTTTGTGTTCGCGCGTCATTGTAGTGGTATCGAAGATGTTTGTATTTCCTCGTGTGTTTATTTGTATTTGTGTTTTAAGGAAGTAGGTTTCTTCCTTTCACACTTCTTCAGCCATTGCCTTCCGGCACATAGGGTTAGGTATGGTATGATGTGATGGTTAGTCACATAAAAGCGTTCCGGCTTATGGCCTGGGAAGTGATCTAGGTGTCAACCACTTACCTTTTTCTTCTTACCACTCTCTACTGGTCGTGTTAGGAATCCAGTTAGGGTTTTTAAATTCTCGATGTGAGTAATGTATCATTCTTCACTGGTCGTATTAGGACACTGTTAGAATGATTCTTTTAATTCTCGATGTGAGAGATTAAAAGTAATTTAAATTTAAGATTAAAATTAATATTTTGAACTCAACTGTTAGGCACCTTCGACATGTTTCGCTTATTCGCTTCATCAGGAAGGTTTTTTAGAAATTAAATTGTTGAGTTCGTTACAACCCTTTATATGTATGTGGACGCGTATGTAATGTATATGTGTGGTAGCATCCGTATAGATGTATGCGTGTAGATGCATGTGTAGATGCATATGTAATTATCCTTTGTTTGTGTTCGCGCGTGTGGGCGCATATGTGATGTATATGTGTGGTAGCATCCGTATAGATGTATGCGTGTAGATGCATGTGTTGATGCATATGTAATTATCCTTTGTTTGTGTTCGCGCGTCATTGTAGTGGTATCGAAGATGTTTGTATTTCCTCGTGTGTTTATTTGTATTTGTGTTTTAAGGAAGTAGGTTTCTTCCTTTCACACTTCTTCAGCCATTGCCTTCCGGCACATAGGGTTAGGTATGGTATGATGTGATGGTTAGTCACATAAAAGCGTTCCGGCTTATGGCCTGGGAAGTGATCTAGGTGTCAACCACTTACCTTTTTCTTCTTACCACTCTCTACTGGTCGTGTTAGGAATCCAGTTAGGGTTTTTAAATTCTCGATGTGAGTAATGTATCATTCTTCACTGGTCGTATTAGGACACTGTTAGAATGATTCTTTTAATTCTCGATGTGAGAGATTAAAAGTAATTTAAATTTAAGATTAAAATTAATATTTTGAACTCAACTGTTAGGCACCTTCGACATGTTTCGCTTATTCGCTTCATCAGGAAGGTTTTTTAGAAATTAAATTGTTGAGTTCGTTACAACCCTTTATATGTATGTGGACGCGTATGTAATGTATATGTGTGGTAGCATCCGTATAGATGTATGCGTGTAGATGCATGTGTAGATGCATATGTAATTATCCTTTGTTTGTGTTCGCGCGTGTGGGCGCATATGTGATGTATATGTGTGGTAGCATCCGTATAGATGTATGCGTGTAGATGCATGTGTTGATGCATATGTAATTATCCTTTGTTTGTGTTCGCGCGTCATTGTAGTGGTATCGAAGATGTTTGTATTTCCTCGTGTGTTTATTTGTATTTGTGTTTTAAGGAAGTAGGTTTCTTCCTTTCACACTTCTTCAGCCATTGCCTTCCGGCACATAGGGTTAGGTATGGTATGATGTGATGGTTAGTCACATAAAAGCGTTCCGGCTTATGGCCTGGGAAGTGATCTAGGTGTCAACCACTTACCTTTTTCTTCTTACCACTCTCTACTGGTCGTGTTAGGAATCCAGTTAGGGTTTTTAAATTCTCGATGTGAGTAATGTATCATTCTTCACTGGTCGTATTAGGACACTGTTAGAATGATTCTTTTAATTCTCGATGTGAGAGATTAAAAGTAATTTAAATTTAAGATTAAAATTAATATTTTGAACTCAACTGTTAGGCACCTTCGACATGTTTCGCTTATTCGCTTCATCAGGAAGGTTTTTTAGAAATTAAATTGTTGAGTTCGTTACAACCCTTTATATGTATGTGGACGCGTATGTAATGTATATGTGTGGTAGCATCCGTATAGATGTATGCGTGTAGATGCATGTGTAGATGCATATGTAATTATCCTTTGTTTGTGTTCGCGCGTGTGGGCGCATATGTGATGTATATGTGTGGTAGCATCCGTATAGATGTATGCGTGTAGATGCATGTGTTGATGCATATGTAATTATCCTTTGTTTGTGTTCGCGCGTCATTGTAGTGGTATCGAAGATGTTTGTATTTCCTCGTGTGTTTATTTGTATTTGTGTTTTAAGGAAGTAGGTTTCTTCCTTTCACACTTCTTCAGCCATTGCCTTCCGGCACATAGGGTTAGGTATGGTATGATGTGATGGTTAGTCACATAAAAGCGTTCCGGCTTATGGCCTGGGAAGTGATCTAGGTGTCAACCACTTACCTTTTTCTTCTTACCACTCTCTACTGGTCGTGTTAGGAATCCAGTTAGGGTTTTTAAATTCTCGATGTGAGTAATGTATCATTCTTCACTGGTCGTATTAGGACACTGTTAGAATGATTCTTTTAATTCTCGATGTGAGAGATTAAAAGTAATTTAAATTTAAGATTAAAATTAATATTTTGAACTCAACTGTTAGGCACCTTCGACATGTTTCGCTTATTCGCTTCATCAGGAAGGTTTTTTAGAAATTAAATTGTTGAGTTCGTTACAACCCTTTATATGTATGTGGACGCGTATGTAATGTATATGTGTGGTAGCATCCGTATAGATGTATGCGTGTAGATGCATGTGTAGATGCATATGTAATTATCCTTTGTTTGTGTTCGCGCGTGTGGGCGCATATGTGATGTATATGTGTGGTAGCATCCGTATAGATGTATGCGTGTAGATGCATGTGTTGATGCATATGTAATTATCCTTTGTTTGTGTTCGCGCGTCATTGTAGTGGTATCGAAGATGTTTGTATTTCCTCGTGTTTATTTGTATTTGTGTTTTAAGGAAGTAGGTTTCTTCCTTTCACACTTCTTCAGCCATTGCCTTCCGGCACATAGGGTTAGGTATGGTATGATGTGATGGTTAGTCACATAAAAGCGTTCCGGCTTATGGCCTGGGAAGTGATCTAGGTGTCAACCACTTACCTTTTTCTTCTTACCACTCTCTACTGGTCGTGTTAGGAATCCAGTTAGGGTTTTTAAATTCTCGATGTGAGTAATGTATCATTCTTCACTGGTCGTATTAGGACACTGTTAGAATGATTCTTTTAATTCTCGATGTGAGAGATTAAAAGTAATTTAAATTTAAGATTAAAATTAATATTTTGAACTCAACTGTTAGGCACCTTCGACATGTTTCGCTTATTCGCTTCATCAGGAAGGTTTTTTAGAAATTAAATTGTTGAGTTCGTTACAACCCTTTATATGTATGTGGACGCGTATGTAATGTATATGTGTGGTAGCATCCGTATAGATGTATGCGTGTAGATGCATGTGTAGATGCATATGTAATTATCCTTTGTTTGTGTTCGCGCGTGTGGGCGCATATGTGATGTATATGTGTGGTAGCATCCGTATAGATGTATGCGTGTAGATGCATGTGTTGATGCATATGTAATTATCCTTTGTTTGTGTTCGCGCGTCATTGTAGTGGTATCGAAGATGTTTGTATTTCCTCGTGTGTTTATTTGTATTTGTGTTTTAAGGAAGTAGGTTTCTTCCTTTCACACTTCTTCAGCCATTGCCTTCCGGCACATAGGGTTAGGTATGGTATGATGTGATGGTTAGTCACATAAAAGCGTTCCGGCTTATGGCCTGGGAAGTGATCTAGGTGTCAACCACTTACCTTTTTCTTCTTACCACTCTCTACTGGTCGTGTTAGGAATCCAGTTAGGGTTTTTAAATTCTCGATGTGAGTAATGTATCATTCTTCACTGGTCGTATTAGGACACTGTTAGAATGATTCTTTTAATTCTCGATGTGAGAGATTAAAAGTAATTTAAATTTAAGATTAAAATTAATATTTTGAACTCAACTGTTAGGCACCTTCGACATGTTTCGCTTATTCGCTTCATCAGGAAGGTTTTTTAGAAATTAAATTGTTGAGTTCGTTACAACCCTTTATATGTATGTGGACGCGTATGTAATGTATATGTGTGGTAGCATCCGTATAGATGTATGCGTGTAGATGCATGTGTAGATGCATATGTAATTATCCTTTGTTTGTGTTCGCGCGTGTGGGCGCATATGTGATGTATATGTGTGGTAGCATCCGTATAGATGTATGCGTGTAGATGCATGTGTTGATGCATATGTAATTATCCTTTGTTTGTGTTCGCGCGTCATTGTAGTGGTATCGAAGATGTTTGTATTTCCTCGTGTGTTTATTTGTATTTGTGTTTTAAGGAAGTAGGTTTCTTCCTTTCACACTTCTTCAGCCATTGCCTTCCGGCACATAGGGTAGGTATGGTATGATGTGATGGTTAGTCACATAAAAGCGTTCCGGCTTATGGCCTGGGAAGTGATCTAGGTGTCAACCACTTACCTTTTTCTTCTTACCACTCTCTACTGGTCGTGTTAGGAATCCAGTTAGGGTTTTTAAATTCTCGATGTGAGTAATGTATCATTCTTCACTGGTCGTATTAGGAACACTGTTAGAATGATTCTTTTAATTCTCGATGTGAGAGATTAAAAGTAATTTAAATTTAAGATTAAAATTAATATTTTGAACTCAACTGTTAGGCACCTTCGACATGTTTCGCTTATTCGCTTCATCAGGAAGGTTTTTTAGAAATTAAATTGTTGAGTTCGTTACAACCCTTTATATGTATGTGGACGCGTATGTAATGTATATGTGTGGTAGCATCCGTATAGATGTATTGCGTGTAGATGCATGTGTAGATGCATATGTAATTATCCTTTGTTTGTGTTCGCGCGTGTGGGCGCATATGTGATGTATATGTGTGGTAGCATCCGTATAGATGTATGCGTGTAGATGCATGTGTTGATGCATATGTAATTATCCTTTGTTTGTGTTCGCGCGTCATTGTAGTGGGTATCGAAGATGTTTGTATTCCTCCTCGTGTGTTATTATTTGTAATTTGTGTTTTAAGGAAGTAGGTTTCTTCCTTTCACACTTCTTCAGCCATTGCCTTCCGGCACATAGGGTTAGGTATGGTATGATGTGATGGTTAGTCACATAAAAGCGTTCCGGCTTATGGCCTGGGAAGTGATCTAGGTGTCAACCACTTACCTTTTTCTTCTTACCACTCTCTACTGGTCGTGTTAGGAATCCAGTTAGGGTTTTTAAATTCTCGATGTGAGTAATGTATCATTCTTCACTGTCGTATTAGGACACTGTTAGAATGATTCTTTTAATTCTCGATGTGAGAGATTAAAAGTAATTTAAATTTAAGATTAAAATTAATATTTTGAACTCAACTGTTAGGCACCTTCGACATGTTTCGCTTATTCGCTTCATCAGGAAGGTTTTTTAGAAATTAAATTGTTGAGTTCGTTACAACCCTTTATATGTATGTGGACGCGTATGTAATGTATATGTTGTGGTAGCATCCGTATAGATGTATGCGTGTAGATGCATGTGTAGATGCATATGTAATTATCCTTTGTTTGTGTTCGCGCGTGTGGGCGCATATGTGATGTATATGTGTGGTAGCATCCGTATAGATGTATGCGTGTAGATGCATGTGTTGATGCATATGTAATTATCCTTTGTTTGTGTTCGCGCGTCATTGTAGTGGTATCGAAGATGTTTGTATTTCCTCGTGTGTTTATTTGTATTTGTGTTTTAAGGAAGTAGGTTTCTTCCTTTCACACTTCTTCAGCCATTGCCTTCCGGCACATAGGGTTAGGTATGGTATGATGTGATGGTTAGTCACATAAAAGCGTTCCGGCTTATGGCCTGGGAAGTGATCTAGGTGTCAACCACTTACCTTTTTCTTCTTACCACTCTCTACTGGGTCGTGTTAGGAATCCAGGTTAGGGTTTTTAAATTCTCGATGTGAGTAATGTATCATTCTTCACTGGTCGTATTAGGACACTGTTAGAATGATTCTTTTAATTCTCGATGTGAGAGATTAAAAGTAATTTAAATTTAAGATTAAAATTAATATTTTGAACTCAACTGTTAGGCACCTTCGACATGTTTCGCTTATTCGCTTCATCAGGAAGGTTTTTTAGAAATTAAATTGTTGAGTTCGTTACAACCCTTTATATGTATGTGGACGCGTATGTAATGTATATGTGTGGTAGCATCCGTATAGATGTATGCGTGTAGATGCATGTGTAGATGCATATGTAATTATCCTTTGTTTGTGTTCGCGCGTGTGGGCGCATATGTGATGTATATGTGTGGTAGCATCCGTATAGATGTATGCGTGTAGATGCATGTGTTGATGCATATGTAATTATCCTTTGTTTGGTTCGCGCGTCATTGTAGTGGTATCGAAGATGTTTGTATTTCCTCGTGTGTTTATTTGTATTTGTGTTTTAAGGAAGTAGGTTTCTTCCTTTCACACTTCTTCAGCCATTGCCTTCCGGCACATAGGGTTAGGTATGGTATGATGTGATGGTTAGTCACATAAAAAGCGTTCCGCTTATGGCCTGGGAAGTGATCTAGGTGTCAACCACTTACCTTTTTCTTCTTACCACTCTCTACTGGTCGTGTTAGGAATCCAGTTAGGGTTTTTTAAATTCTCGATGTGAGTAATGTATCATTCTTCACTGGTCGTATTAGGACACTGTTAGAATGATTCTTTTAATTCTCGATGTGAGAGATAAAAGTAATTTAAATTTAAGATTAAAATTAATATTTTGAACTCAACTGTTAGGCAACCTTCGACATGTTTCGCTTATTCGCTTCATCAGGGAAGGTTTTTTAGAAATTAAATTGTTGAGTTCGTTACAACCCTTTATATGTATGTGGACGCGTATGTATTGTATATGTGTGGTAGCATCCGTATAGATGTATGCGTGTAGATGCATGTGTAGATGCATATGTAATTATCCTTTGTTTGTGTTCGCGCGTGTGGGCGCATATGTGATGTATATGTGTGGTAGCATCCGTATAGATGTATGCGTGTAGATGCATGTGTTGATGCATATGTAATTATCCTTTGTTTGTGTTTCGCGCGTCATTGTAGTGGTATCGAAGATGTTTGTATTTCCTCGTGTGTTTATTTGTATTTGTGTTTTAAGGAAGTAGGTTCTTCCTTTCACACTTCTTCAGCCATTGCCTTCCGGCACATAGGGTTAGGTATGGTATGATGTGATGGTTAGTCACATAAAAGCGTTCCGGCTTATGGCCTGGGAAGTGATCTAGGTGTCAACCACTTACCTTTTTCTTCTTACCACTCTCTACTGGTCGTGTTAGGAATCCAGTTAGGGTTTTTTAAATTCTCGATGTGAGTAATGTATCATTCTTCACTGGTCGTATTAGGACACTGTTAGAATGATTCTTTTAATTCTCGATGTGAGAGATTAAAAGTAATTTAAATTTAAGATTAAAATTAATATTTTGAACTCAACTGTTAGGCACCTTCGACATGTTTCGCTTATTCGCTTCATCAGGAAGGTTTTTTAGAAATTAAATTGTTGAGTTCGTTACAACCCTTTATATGTATGTGGACGCGTATGTAATGTATATGTGTGGTAGCATCCGTATAGATGTATTGCGTGTAGATGCATGTGTAGATGCATATGTAATTATCCTTTGTTTGTGTTCGCGCGTGTGGGCGCATATGTGATGTATATGTGTGGTAGCATCCGTATAGATGTATGCGTGTAGATGCATGTGTTGATGCATATGTAATTATCCTTTGTTGTGTTCGCGCGTCATTGTAGTGGTATCGAAGATGTTTGTATTTCCTCGTGTGTTTATTTGTATTTGTGTTTTAAGGAAGTAGGTTTCTTCCTTTCACACTTCTTCAGCCATTGCCTTCCGGCACATAGGGTTAGGTATGGTATGATGTGATGGTTAGTCACATAAAAGCGTTCCGGCTTATGGCCTGGGAAGTGATCTAGGTGTCAACCACTTACCTTTTTCTTCTTACCACTCTCTACTGGTCGTGTTAGGAATCCAGTTAGGGTTTTTAAATTCTCGATGTGAGTAATGTATCATTCTTCACTGGTCGTATTAGGACACTGTTAGAATGATTCTTTTAATTCTCGATGTGAGAGATTAAAAGTAATTTAAATTTAAGATTAAAATTAATATTTTGAACTCAACTGTTAGGCACCTTCGACATGTTTCGCTTATTCGCTTCATCAGGAAGGTTTTTTAGAAATTAAATTGTTGAGTTCGTTACAACCCTTTATATGTATGTGGACGCGTATGTAATGTATATGTGTGGTAGCATCCGTATAGATGTATGCGTGTAGATGCATGTGTAGATGCATATGTAATTATCCTTTGTTTGTGTTCGCGCGTGTGGGCGCATATGTGATGTATATGTGTGGTAGCATCCGTATAGATGTATGCGTGTAGATGCATGTGTTGATGCATATGTAATTATCCTTTGTTTGTGTTCTGCGCGTCATTGTAGTGGTATCGAAGATGTTTGTATTTCCTCGTGTGTTTATTTGTATTTGTGTTTTAAGGAAGTAGGTTTCTTCCTTTCACACTTCTTCAGCATTGCCTTCCGGCACATAGGGTTAGGTATGGTATGATGTGATGGTTAGTCACATAAAAGCGTTCCGGCTTATGGCCTGGGGAAGTGATCTAGGTGTCAACCACTTACCTTTTTCTTCTTACCACTCTCTACTGGTCGTGTTAGGAATCCAGTTAGGGTTTTTAAATTCTCGATGTGAGTAATGTATCATTCTTCACTGGTCGTATTAGGACACTGTTAGAATGATTCTTTTAATTCTCGATGTGAGAGATTAAAAGTAATTTAAATTTAAGATTAAAATTAATATTTTGAACTCAACTGTTAGGCACCTTCGACATGTTTCGCTTATTCGCTTCATCAGGAAGGTTTTTTAGAAATTAAATTGTTGAGTTCGTTACAACCCTTTATATGTATGTGGACGCGTATGTAATGTATATGTGTGGTAGCATCCGTATAGATGTATGCGTGTAGATGCATGTGTAGATGCATATGTAATTATCCTTTGTTTGTGTTCGCGCGTGTGGGCGCATATGTGATGTATATGTGTGGTAGCATCCGTATAGATGTATGCGTGTAGATGCATGTGTTGATGCATATGTAATTATCCTTTGTTTGTGTCCGCGCGTCATTGTAGTGGTATCGAAGATGTTTGTATTTCCTCGTGTGTTTATTTGTATTTGTGTTTTAAGGAAGTAGGTTTCTTCCTTTCACACTTCTTCAGCCATTGCCTTCCGGCACATAGGGTTAGGTATGGTATGATGTGATGGTTAGTCACATAAAAGCGTTCCGGCTTATGGCCTGGGAAGTGATCTAGGTGTCAACCACTTACCTTTTTCTTCTTACCACTCTCTACTGGTCGTGTTAGGAATCCAGTTAGGGTTTTTAAATTCTCGATGTGAGTAATGTATCATTCTTCACTGGTCGTATTAGGACACTGTTAGAATGATTCTTTTAATTCTCGATGTGAGAGATTAAAAGTAATTTAAATTTAAGATTAAAATTAATATTTTGAACTCAACTGTTAGGCACCTTCGACATGTTTCGCTTATTCGCTTCATCAGGAAGGTTTTTTAGAAATTAAATTGTTGAGTTCGTTACAACCCTTTATATGTATGTGGACGCGTATGTAATGTATATGTGTGGTAGCATCCGTATAGATGTATGCGTGTAGATGCATGTGTAGATGCATATGTAATTATCCTTTGTTTGTGTTCGCGCGTGTGGGCGCATATGTGATGTATATGTGTGGTAGCATCCGTATAGATGTATGCGTGTAGATGCATGTGTTGATGCATATGTAATTATCCTTTGTTTGTGTCCGCGCGTCATTGTAGTGGTATCGAAGATGTTTGTATTTCCTCGTGTGTTTATTTGTATTTGTGTTTTAAGGAAGTAGGTTTCTTCCTTTCACACTTCTTCAGCCATTGCCTTCCGGCACATAGGGTTAGGTATGGTATGATGTGATGGTTAGTCACATATAAAGCGTTCCGGCTTATGGCCTGGGAAGTGATCTAGGTGTCAACCACTTACCTTTTTCTTCTTACCACTCTCTACTGGTCGTGTTAGGAATCCAGTTAGGGTTTTTAAATTCTCGATGTGAGTAATGTATCATTCTTCACTGGTCGATTAGGACACTGTTAGAATGATTCTTTTAATTCTCGATGTGAGAGATTAAAAGTAATTTAAATTTAAGATTAAAATTAATATTTTGAACTCAACTGTTAGGCACCTTCGACATGTTTCGCTTATTCGCTTCATCAGGAAGGTTTTTTAGAAATTAAATTGTTGAGTTCGTTACAACCCTTTATATGTATGTGGACGCGTATGTAATGTATATGTGTGGTAGCAAATCCGTATAGATGTATGCGTGTAGATGCATGTGTAGATGCATATGTAATTATCCTTTGTTTGTGTTCGCGCGTGTGGGCGCATATGTGATGTATATGTGTGGTAGCATCCGTATAGATGTATGCGTGTAGATGCATGTGTTGATGCATATGTAATTATCCTTTGTTTGTGTCCGCGCGTCATTGTAGTGGTATCGAAGATGTTTGTATTTCCTCGTGTGTTTATTTGTATTTGTGTTTTAAGGAAGTAGGTTTCTTCCTTTCACACTTCTTCAGCCATTGCCTTCCGGCACATAGGGTTAGGTATGGTATGATGTGATGGTTA
This sequence comes from Piscicola geometra, assembly GCA_943735955.1. Classification (NCBI taxonomy): domain Eukaryota; kingdom Metazoa; phylum Annelida; class Clitellata; order Hirudinida; family Piscicolidae; genus Piscicola; species Piscicola geometra. The sequence goes on from OX030960.1 coordinate 10,119,190, forward strand.
GTCACATAAAAGCGTTCCGGCTTATGGCCTGGGAAGTGATCTAGGTGTCAACCACTTACCTTTTTCTTCTTACCACTCTCTACTGGTCGTGTTAGGAATCCAGTTAGGGTTTTTAAATTCTCGATGTGAGTAATGTATCATTCTTCACTGGTCGTATTAGGACACTGTTAGAATGATTCTTTTAATTCTCGATGTGAGAGATTAAAAGTAATTTAAATTTAAGATTAAAAATTAATATTTTGAACTCAACTGTTAGGCACCTTCGACATGTTTCGCTTATTCGCTTCATCAGGAAGGTTTTTTAGAAATTAAATTGTTGAGTTCGTTACAACCCTTTATATGTATGTGGACGCGTATGTAATGTATATGTGTGGTAGCATCCGTATAGATGTATGCGTGTAGATGCATGTGTAGATGCATATGTAATTATCCTTTGTTTGTGTTCGCGCGTGTGGGCGCATATGTGATGTATATGTGTGGTAGCATCCGTATAGATGTATGCGTGTAGATGCATGTGTTGATGCATATGTAATTATCCTTTGTTTGTGTCCGCGCGTCATTGTAGTGGTATCGAAGATGTTTGTATTTCCTCGTGTGTTTATTTGTATTTGTGTTTTAAGGAAGTAGGTTTCTTCCTTTCACACTTCTTCAGCCATTGCCTTCCGGCACATAGGGTTAGGTATGGTATGATGTGATGGTTAGTCACATAAAAGCGTTCCGGCTTATGGCCTGGGAAGTGATCTAGGTGTCAACCACTTACCTTTTTCTTCTTACCACTCTCTACTGGTCGTGTTAGGAATCCAGTTAGGGTTTTTAAATTCTCGATGTGAGTAATGTATCATTCTTCACTGGTCGTATTAGGACACTGTTAGAATGATTCTTTTAATTCTCGATGTGAGAGATTAAAAGTAATTTAAATTTAAGATTAAAATTAATATTTTGAACTCAACTGTTAGGCACCTTCGACATGTTTCGCTTATTCGCTTCATCAGGAAGGTTTTTTAGAAATTAAATTGTTGAGTTCGTTACAACCCTTTATATGTATGTGGACGCGTATGTAATGTATATGTGTGGTAGCATCCGTATAGATGTTATGCGTGTAGATGCATGTGTAGATGCATATGTAATTATCCTTTGTTTGTGTTCGCGCGTGTGGGCGCATATGTGATGTATATGTGTGGTAGCATCCGTATAGATGTATGCGTGTAGATGCATGTGTTGATGCATATGTAATTATCCTTTGTTTGTGTCCGCGCGTCATTGTAGTGGTATCGAAGATGTTTGTATTTCCTCGGTGTGTTTATTTGTATTTGTGTTTTAAGGAAGTAGGTTTCTTCCTTTCACACTTCTTCAGCCATTGCCTTCCGGCACATAGGGTTAGGTATGGTATGATGTGATGGTTAGTCACATAAAAGCGTTCCGGCTTATGGCCTGGGAAGTGATCTAGGTGTCAACCACTTACCTTTTTCTTCTTACCACTCTCTACTGGTCGTGTTAGGAATCCAGTTAGGGTTTTTAAATTCTCGATGTGAGTAATGTATCATTCTTCACTGGTCGTATTAGGACACTGTTAGAATGATTCTTTTAATTCTCGATGTGAGAGATTAAAAGTAATTTAAATTTAAGATTAAAATTAATATTTTGAACTCAACTGTTAGGCACCCTTCGACATGTTTCGCTTATTCGCTTCATCAGGAAGGTTTTTTAGAAATTAAATTGTTGAGTTCGTTACAACCCTTTATATGTATGTGGACGCGTATGTAATGTATATGTGTGGTAGCATCCGTATAGATGTATGCGTGTAGATGCATGTGTAGATGCATATGTAATTATCCTTTGTTTGTGTTCGCGCGTGTGGGCGCATATGTGATGTATATGTGTGGTAGCATCCGTATAGATGTATGCGTGTAGATGCATGTGTTGATGCATATGTAATTATCCTTTGTTTGTGTCCGCGCGTCATTGTAGTGGTATCGAAGATGTTTGTATTTCCTCGTGTGTTTATTTGTATTTGTGTTTTAAGGAAGTAGGTTTCTTCCTTTCACACTTCTTCAGCCATTGCCTTCCGGCACATAGGGTTAGGTATGGTATGATGTGATGGTTAGTCACATAAAAGCGTTCCGCTTATGGCCTGGGAAGTGATCTAGGTGTCAACCACTTACCTTTTTCTTCTTACCACTCTCTACTGGTCGTGTTAGGAATCCAGTTAGGGTTTTTAAATTCTCGATGTGAGTAATGTATCATTCTTCACTGGTCGTATTAGGACACTGTTAGAATGATTCTTTTAATTCTCGATGTGAGAGATTAAAAGTAATTTAAATTTAAGATTAAAATTAATATTTTGAACTCAACTGTTAGGGCACCTTCGACATGTTTCGCTTATTCGCTTCATCAGGAAGGTTTTTTAGAAATTAAATTGTTGAGTTCGTTACAACCCTTTATATGTATGTGGACGCGTATGTAATGTATATGTGTGGTAGCATCCGTATAGATGTATGCGTGTAGATGCATGTGTAGATGCATATGTAATTATCCTTTGTTTGTGTTCGCGCGTGTGGGCGCATATGTGATGTATATGTGTGGTAGCATCCGTATAGATGTATGCGTGTAGATGCATGTGTTGATGCATATGTAATTATCCTTTGTTTGTGTCCGCGCGTCATTGTAGTGGTATCGAAGATGTTTGTATTTCCTCGTGTGTTTATTTGTATTTGTGTTTTAAGGAAGTAGGTTTCTTCCTTTCACACTTCTTCAGCCATTGCCTTCCGGCACATAGGGTTAGGTATGGTATGATGTGATGGTTAGTCACATAAAAGCGTTCCGGCTTATGGCCTGGGAAGTGATCTAGGTGTCAACCACTTACCTTTTTCTTCTTACCACTCTCTACTGGTCGTGTTAGGAATCCAGTTAGGGTTTTTTAAATTCTCGATGTGAGTAATGTATCATTCTTCACTGGTCGTATTAGGACACTGTTAGAATGATTCTTTTAATTCTCGATGTGAGAGATTAAAAGTAATTTAAATTTAAGATTAAAATTAATATTTTGAACTCAACTGTTAGGCACCTTCGACATGTTTCGCTTATTCGCTTCATCAGGAAGGTTTTTTAGAAATTAAATTGTTGAGTTCGTTACAACCCTTTATATGTATGTGGACGCGTATGTAATGTATATGTGTGGTAGCATCCGTATAGATGTATGCGTGTA